>JAJTUP010000069.1:0-310167 GCA_021399435.1 Diaporthe sp. PMI_573 | reverse complement strand
TTAGTTAATTTATATATATCTTAAGTTATACTTGTTAGTATATTATAGTAAATTAATAAAAATAAAAATAAAAACTATCTTATTTTAATTTAAATATAATATAAGGTTTTAAAATTAAATTATAATAAAATTCAAGGTATATTAAAAATAAAAAAAAATAATAAGTTATATTTAAAAGGCTTTAAATTATTAAAGAAGGGTATTAATAATAATATATACCTTATTATTATTAACTTTTTATATAAACTTTAAGTTATTAAAGAATAATTAAAAGGCTAAAATAAATAGCTAATATAATAATATAAAAGATAAAAAAGTTTATTAAATAATAAAGAATAAATATAGTATAACTAAAGCCTTATAAATTTATAAATAAGGAAGAAAAAAGGGCTTTAAATAGTTTAAATAGATCATTTATAGTCCTACTAAGCCCCTCAAGAGTATATTTAATATGGAAAGACACTACGGATTGTAACAACACGGCTACATAGCTACACTGGGATTTTAAAGTGATGTTTTGAAATTCTGTACCTTTTGGTAGAGACACGGCGTGGCTTTAGTGTAGCGGTCACTCCCGTGACGCGGATGTAGAGTCAGCTTGTGAGCTGAGTACGAGCTAGGATAACTGTTCCTCATCCAAAATATCGTTGTCCACAAGCTGGCTTTAGCTGATCGCTACACTTTGAGTGAATTGTGGGGTGAGTTATTGTGATCAGTGAAGATAACACAGAAGTTGGGGTCTAACAATCTAAGCGGTCGTTCCAAAGGGAGGGGCTCTTGTATAGGCTTGTGATTCGGAAGCTAGACGAACAGTTCCAGATCCATATCAGCCTCTGTCGCGTCCTCGTAACATTTTGAAACGACCATGACCTGCTTGAGAATATTCATCCACCAGATCTCGCATCTAGAACCAAACATTCCCTTCCTATATTCCCACCAGCGTGGCCAAAACCCTGCCATCTCCCAGTCAAGAATACCAGTGACGTGGCCAGTTGCAGGGTCAATGAGGATATTCTCGCCCGAGATATCCGCATGCGCGAAGACTATATCGTCCTTATCGGGAAGCCGCTTGCGATATTTCGAGACCCAATCAGGGCGGATCTTCCCAAGCGGGGCGACAAGCATGTCGTGGAAGTCCTTCACAGACGCGAAGGGCCCACAGGTAGCCCTGTTGTCAAAGCGGTGGTCGTACGCGGGACCCCCGGAATGACTCCCAATCCGTCCGGAAGACGTAGTAGGCGGGCGAAGGGCGTGTAGTTCGGCGAAGTAGGATTTGAGCTGGCTAATAGTCCGAGCTTGCGCCGCCTTGTCCATCTTGTTCCACGCGCTGTCCAATTGAACACCACTCATTTTTTCCATAACGAACCAGCCGACATGCTCGTCTTTGTCCAGTTGAACATCTAAGACGTGGGGAATGGGGATAGACGTATGTTTCTGCACATATTTCATGGCCGCGACCTCTCTCTGAATGCGGTATTTAGCTCTTTGTTTGCGAACTGTATCAGCTTTGATTTCGATACCATGTGGTGTATTAAAGCTGTGAGACATGATTGGACCTTTGGTATGCCGATGTCTGTCGCTTGAAGAGCTCATCGTTAAGGTACTTGGGTGTGAGGAGTCGTGGTTGTTGATAGTACGTTGAGCTATGCACAGAGGTCCAGGGCCGGCAACTTAGGGAACCAAGTCGGAAGACGAACGGTTGCGCTTACGTAAGACCAAACATAGAGGAAGCACGACTGCCGGGCCGCTTGCGAGTGACGGCGAGTATCTGTTCAACGTCGGTGTTGGAGGGACAAAGGAAGCTGGAATTCGACAATTCCCAAAATTTTGGCGGACTGAATAGGTTGGGTCCCTGAGAAGTGCTTTAAATAAGTAATGAGCTGCTGTGCTGCGCACCCGTTGGTCCATCCACCCTCCAATCCACTATCGCCGCCGCTCGCCCGCCGCTCGCCTGCTAAAATTATCACGGTGTCATGAGTCAGGTCGGCTTCTAACTGCGATCCTATTCACAAAATGTCTTGTTGGACTGCTCCACAGTGGCAGGTTGTCTCTTAGGTGGCCTGGCCTCTGTTTCTTAGCCCGGCCTTTAGCCCAACTTTTCATCACTGAGCCGCCTGTTGGTCCATCATCCGCCCCCGTATCACCGCCGCTCGCTTCTGAAATTGTCACGGTCCCGGAAGTCAGGTCGGATTCTGCCCGAGATCATAGTTGCAAAATGTTTCGTTGTACTGCTCCCTAGTCGCGAGGTGTCCCCTTTGTGGCCTGGTCTATGCATCCTGGCCTGGCTGTTAACACCATTTTGGATTGTGCAGTGCCGCATGCAACCCAAGCCTGCGTCCATTTATAGATTAAGCCTTTTTTTTTGGGCCCGGAAACGTAGTTTACAAGTGCTTCTAGGCAGGTATTGAACATAATTTGTGGGCTCAGTGCTACATTTGGCATCTGGTCGTGTCCGAAGAGCCCCAGTGCGCCCTGGCCGCATTGGACCATCCACTCGGAGGCTCACCTTTCATCTATATGGGTGTCCATTCATTATATGGACACCACTCCAGGCTGATGTGTGGCTCAAACCAAATGTGGCCGGTTGGCAGGCCAGGATCCAGTTAGTCGAGTAGTGAAGGACACATGCCGTGCTCGTCACCAATTTTAGAAAGAGCTCAGCAAGAGGACTGCTGAATAACGGCAATCAAGGACGAGAGTATTGAATATAAAAGGAACCAACATCCCTCATTAATCTTGTCAATCGTCTTCAGCAGCAGCATCTTTCCAACACTTTACAGATCTCAAGTTCCGGTTTAACTTATATTTTCTTATTTTGAATACCTTCTCCTTAATTACTTTTGCGTTACCTGAAAGTTCTCTCAGTACATCAAGCAATACCCACAATAACATACTCGCTTTATATCGTCACTTACACTCGCGGTACATATACCGCAGGTAAAAGGGCGGGAAAGACAAAGCCGTTCCATTGGTCCTTCTTTATCCACACAGCCCCCGTCACCGGTCAAGCTAACCCAGGTGTGGCATTTCAACTACGCGGCATGCCAGGAGCTTTCTATTATCAGGGCCCGGAGCAAGTTGATATGGGTAAATCATCTTCCAAGAAGGATATTGTGGAAATTGGCAAATTAAAGGGCAGAGATCTCAACCAAATTTCGACACACATTAATGCCATTCTGAGGGCTGTGAAAATAGAGAGGAACGAGTCTTCTAGATAGAACTGTCAAAGCTAGGCCTTGGAAGCGTTCAACCATCTGGAAGCGGACAGTGCTCTCCTCGACGCATATATGAACAAGGCCGCAATCAAGGCCTGGTTGCAGACTGAGGATGGCCGAACTCCGACCCCAGACTCCCGCCCTCCTTCTCGCCGTTCAGCTACAAGGACAAACACCCCCTCTCCTTCCCGCGCTGCACCTACGACTTCGGGGACTCCGCCTCCTTTGAAGCCTTCTGTCACGGATTCAGCAACCCGCCCCCCCTCCCGCGGTACAGGTTCGAAGCCGCCCTCTCAACCTCCTTCAAGCAAGTCCAACCACAGTCTCTCTCACAACCCGTAGGCTTAAGCTTCCAAATACTTTCGTTTAGGTTCAAAAGGCCACCACTTTACCTTGGAGCTAAGCGCAAGGGGATCAGTTGACTTATTTCTGTTTTAATTTTCCATACATCACAACCAGAGCAGGCTCTATATAACACTCTTTTAAAATTTTATAAGACAATATGTCCATCTTGAACGTAAAATAAGCTAAATGTGATATGCACCTTATTGTGAGCGCAACATCATCTCGCAGACTTGGCAAATGAAGACGGAGATTCGCGGAGCAGAAACCAGAGGGTACAGAAGCCCTTGCTGCCCTTAGTACACGGTTTCACACACACTACCTATATTAGTACATATGAATCATTCCTACACCGCTTTGACGGGTAATGTAAATTACGCATTCGTCTCCCATATCTGAACAGACATATTGTACTATAATGGCATTCTTTCTCTCTCTTTCACAGGCATGATTGCGCCTACACGCATAGAAATGCAAGCTGCCTGCTATAAGTACCTACCATGATAGTAAAGCATCCTTAAAAGGAAATTAAGATAGTTATTTAAACCCTAACTTATTAATAAGGACTTAATCCTTAAACTTAATACTATTATTACCTCCTTCTTTACTTAAGTAGGCCTCACTCCCTAATAAGGATGTTTATTAGTAATAGAGAGAGTAGTTCTCACGACTAATGATCACCAATCTCTGGCTCTCAGTACTGTATGCTAAAAGAACAATGCTGTTAAATATATATATTTAAAAATTCATCTTAAAATCCACATGCCTCCGATTCCAAAGGCCTGGTCTCTCAACGCCGCACCCTCCGTCCTGACACCAGCCAGATGAACAGGTATCCGATCAACCTGCTTCTGTACCTTGTCTCTCGTCTCAACATACCGATCCGCCAAGCTCATCTCGCTCCTCATCGTACGCATCCGCTCCCTCGTTTCACTCGGACCCCAGTTAACGCGACTCAAGCTCGCAACGGCAAGCAAGACATCTGCACCATATGCCTGGAGAGCCGCGTCTGAGCCGAGTGGTGGTGTAGACATCCGCAGTTGGCCCACGACTAAGACTTTCAACTTGGTCTCTAGGAATAGAGCGCTACCGAACTCGTGAATGATGTGCACAGTAGCGATGTTCTTGGCAACGATACGAGGAGTGGCGTAGGGGGCTGGTCCAACCGTGATGATGCTCTCGTGCCAATCCGTGGAAATCTGCTCGAGTCCGCTTCTGGGAACAACACGTGCCCAGCCAAAATAGACCCCTCGCATGCGCATTCTGACGTCCTCGGGAATGTTGGTGAGATTCGCCGTTGGGATTCCCAGCTCCATTCCACCTCTCCCGGTGCCACGTACAACTCTGCCGTCGAATTTGATGGGGAACGGGTCGACAGGGCCCGAGTCTGCGCCAATTACTTCAGGGGGGGACTCTGCAAAATCGGCACCATCGTCCTGCCACGGCGCATATCCACCGCTTCTCGTGGTGGCATACTGTGACTCGCATTCCGTAACGGTGGTCTTGATACCTGATTTCTCAATGATGGACTTTCCAGAGGCGATATGAGTGGCGTGCTTCGTGACGAACTTGGCCGTCTGGAGTTTCTTCGTCCTTGACTGCACGACGGCGGCAGCAGGGCCGATGTATTTATTCGCAACAGTCGTCGCGACGATCGAGCCAGCTTTGATGCCAAGCTCGAGTGGCATGCTAGCGAAGCTTGCTCCACGTGCGACACTCGCATCGGTAGATGTACTAGCAATGCGGAAGACTGGGCTGGGGCAGAGGACCTTCCTCTTGCTGTTCCCATTATCGCCACCGCCGGCGCAGAGAACAAGGCGGAAGTACCCATCATCAGCTGCAGCTGGGATACGGACGATGTGGGTCTCTCTTGGCATGTGCCTGCTGAGGTTCTTTGGCGCCTTCTTGAGGAACTTCTTGATGTCGCGCTGACATGCTCGCTCATCGCCTTCTGCCATATCTGCAGGTGAGGCTTGTGATGAAGGCGTGACGTCGAGCCAGGAGTCATTAGCGCCGACCAGAGACCTGAGGTTCATGCCCATGTTTCCGGAGAACCCCTTTCGCTGAAGCCATACTGTGCGGGTAGGAGGCAGCAGTGCATCTGAGAAGACAGTGACTGTGACAGATGTCGAGGGACCACGATACCAAATTAAGGCGGTGGAGTGGCGCAGTATGGCGAAGTGCTTAGTGTACTCAAAAGGGTGACTGATGAGCCCCCCAGCGAAGTACTTCGTCTCATCAAGAGCTGTTTGCCAAAAGGTCTTCTCAGTTGCCTGCGAGCTTGTGGGTCGCGGTTCTGGGGGACGAGGTGCTGCCAAGGGGAAAGTCTCCGCCGAGGGTGGACCTGCCAAGACTGGGGAAGCTGGAGGGCGTTCATGTGCAGCTACGGGGAAGGTTGCAGCATTGAGTGGGGAGGGAAAAGGCGGTGGTGGTGGAAGAACATGATTGAAAGGTACTGCGAATGTTTCCGACTTGACCGGAGGACGGAACCCTGGGAAGCCGGTTGGTTGTGAAGGTTGGTACTGAGATGCGGATGACGAGGCTTCTGACCTTGGTGGCGCAGGCGGAACTGATGGAACAGGGGACCCCGGTGAGGCCGGAGATGCTGCAGGTCGGTAGGGTCGATACTGCGGGTCGTCGAAAGTGTCTGCACATGACGGCGGCCCCGGGAATAATGGACCAGGAGCCGGCGGCGCGGGCGATGGGAGCCTCTTTGGGCTGGGGGGGATGATGTTGAGCCTCCCACCCGCGTCCACGCCGGGAAACTCCTCGTACGCTGGTGGTGGATCGTGGAACGACGGGACGGCTGCATCTCTCAGGTTCGGCGTTGACACCGCGCCGCGAAGGACCAGCCGACGCCGGGGAAAAGGGTCGAAGTCTGGTGGTGGCGGCATTGCGTCTGTGTCTCACCACCGGGTTTGGGCTGCCATGGACTCTCACTGGATGCACCTTCGTGCTTGCCTTTGAGGCTTCCTGTAGGTGCTGTTCTGTGAGCCTGTGTTGTTGGAAAGATGTTTCAAGTTCAAATACGATGTGCTTCCGTTATGGCCTCTTTGTGTTTTGTTGTGACCGGACACTCGTATTCCAGAATTGCGGCCCCTGAGATTGAGATAAGACTAAAACTTGGAGTGTCTCATCACGTGCTGCCAAGTAAATAGTTTAGTAGCAAACGGCAGTAGGAGGCATAACCCTTTAAGAACGTGATTAGTATACCTAATGACGATTATTAAAAGCAAAGGTCTAGGAAATTTAGGAAAGAATGGTATTGGGAGACATAAAGTATCGTTTTTGGATTTCACAAGTCAAATTCTGCGGATTATTCCGCCAGGTGTTTCCACTGCTGCCAACCAATTCACGCCTGAAAAGCTCCAAGCCCCACTTCTGTATAAAGTAGGCAATAGTAATATCACAGTTCATTAACCTTTTAAATGTTGAGCGCTGTGTTTGTTAACCAATTTTACATCCATGCGCAACTCTTCGCCCTGTCCATCTCAGGATCCCCCGTTTTGATTTTAGCAATAATGAAATCTTCCATGCGCGTAGTCGCATCAGCGTGCCAGGCATGACGCCGGTCTTTATTCTAGTGGCACTCCCTGAGATCCAGTGCTGCACACGCTACGATTCCTGGCGCTGGCGTGTGATATCTCTCAGCAGCTCCTCCTAATACAGTAACTTCGGGTTTCCGCTGAGCGCCTACATTTTCCACCGATGCAGCAGGGCGTAGTCTTCGTGTGCTGTCCTTCCGTCTCTGATTGTGTATCAATAGACTTCGCTCCAGCTGGACTCGGCTCGGGGGCCTTGAGGTCAGATCGGATACTACACATTCGCTCAGACCACGATTGCTGCGTGACCAGAACAGCGGCCCTAGTTGTCGATGAGATGGTTCAACATCAGGTGAGTTGATAGTCTCAGCTTCCCCTAAACCTCCTAGGCGTTAGCAATTGATTCATACCCCAAAGGGCAACCTAATGTTTGACTCAAATCAGCTATTTATTGGAAAATAAATTTTCCTATCTACCAACCTGTCTTCGCTGCTCCCACATGTTATCCAAACTACAAACTAGGGGTCATTGCGAGACAGCTACAACCTAGTCCTAGGTATAAAGCAAGAAAGAAAATATGTCTTGATAATTCAACAGTTGAATTATAAAGATTGGTAGCAGTAGCTTAAACTTTAGATGTTCCGTTTGTTCAATCTCAACATCATATTTACTTTATCTACACACGGTGTAAGTTGTTCATTAAGCTACAAGGGAAAGTGACGTGTACGTATGGTAGAACTCATTAGACTAATTCACAATCTCATCTAGTAAAGCTAAAATATATAAGTTTAACTGTTTAATGTTGCAGAGAAGAGAAGCTAATAGGAAATGGAAGCAAGATAGAAAAGCGCCGTAGGAGACACCTCTAGCATCTCCAAGAGACACGACCCTGATTAATCACTCTTCAATACGTTAAGGCTTTTCCACACCCGAGGGAAAATCCACTTCGCACCCGTCTTCTCAAAGTTCTCGCCGATTGTCAACAAATACTCCATAATCTCGGCAGCTACACCGATGGCGTTTGCCCGCCGGACCCATTCGTAGTCCTCAACCGTCTCAAACTGCACCCCCTGCTTTTTGCCGAGGTACTCTCCCAGGTCGTGTATCTCTACCGTCTCCTCATCCGGCCCATAGTGGTTGTAGTACCGGATCCGCGGACCCAGAGTGTCGTCTGGAACGGCATAGCCGCCCGAAGGGTTCCCCAAGATGTCATCAAGAATGTCCCTCGTGATCTCCTCGATGGGCACAAACTGGAACCACCCCTCGAGCGCCCGCATCTGCGGCACACACCGGAGCTGGTCGGCCAGATTTATCACATTGTGCATCACATCCAGCCGCGGCGCGTCGGGCCCCACAATGGCCGTGGGCCGATGGACCACGATGCACAGCCCTGTGTCTGCGGCCGAGACGTTTTCCAGGAAGGTCTCGCACGCCCACTTGGACGCCACGTACTCGCTGGTGTTGCTGCTGCCGACGGGCTGGCCAAGGAGGCGCCGCTCGTAGAGGTCCTGCTGGTTGTTGGTGAGCGCCGCCACGCCGGCTGTCGAGACGAAGTGGAGCGCGGGCCCGCTGGTGGATGTCGAGGTCGAGGGGTACGTGTGGATGAGGCGGACAAGTTCCTTGGTGGATGCAACGTTTGTAGTCTTGAGTGTGGTATACGGCTTGAGGAATGAGACGTCTGCGCCGTTGTGGATGATGAGGTCTGCCGAGGTGAAAATGGACTGTGCGTCGTTGCTGTTCAAGCCGAGGAGGGGAGAGCGAAGGTCGCCGGCGTGAATAACCACCTTGTAGGCGGAGCTGAAGTCTGAGAGTTTGCTAGGGTCGCGCACGGCAATGCAGTAGATTATCTTGATGGCAGGAGATTCGACCATGGCTCGGAGCAGCCGCCGGCCGAGGAAACCGGTGGCACCCGTCAGGACCACAACCAAGCCCTCTTTGTCGTTCTCTCTTGCGACTTGACCCTTTGAAGGTAGAACAGAGAGCCCATGATCATCATATCATGTCTCCATAGCCCAGTCATGTTCGCGTCTTTTGGCAGCAGCTATGGCGTCTGAAGCCGGCGCTTCAGCGTTGCCATCTCGCAGCAAATCAGCCATCTCAGCGAGCGTGGTTGACTGGAACAGCTCCACAAGTGCAATCTATCAATTATATATCTTCTTCAACTTGTCCCTGACGCTTATAAGCAACAAAGAGTTGCCTCCGACAAGGAAGAAGTCAGATGCAGGGGTGATTGTGTGTGCGTGGGCAACAGATCCCAGCACGGATACCCATACATTTTTCATAGTTTGCTGGGTCTGTGTTAGGGCCACATCCTGTTGAGATGCCCCATCCCCATTGAGTTGGCTGAGAGAAGATGGCAATGGAAGTTTAGTCACTGCCAAGCGGTCAACCTTGCCGTGGTTGTTGACGGGCAAAGACGTCAGCGGGACAACCACAGACGGGCGCATGTAAGCCGGAAGAGGTAATCTTGTGACCAGATCTTTCAGGAACTCTTCCATTCCATCATGTTTCTTGTTGCTGTCAGATAGTTCAAACTCAGCGGCAAGCCCAGGTGTCAATGCCACATGCGCGACCAGGAAGTCAGACCCTATAACATTGTTTCCTTTGCCATCTGTTGAAGACAAAGAAGAAAGAGGCGCCGATGAGCTCATGGTACGGAGATGAACTACGGCGCCTGGTATCTGCCCGTTCGATGTGCTGACAATGCTGGCCTCAACTTCACGAACATCAAGCCGTTGACCGCGGATCTTGACCTGGAAATCATTGGCGATCCGCCCCAGGAGGACGAAGACACCGTCGCTTTCGCGCAAGTAGACGCGATCCCCAGTCAGATGAGCGCGTGTCCATCCGTGAGCCAAAGAGTGTCGCGATGCATACTGGTTTAATTCTTCTCTATTTTTCCAAAGCTAGGTCTCCTGCCTGCTTCCAGAGGTATCTATAGGTTCATTTAAGCACTTTATCTTACTATTCTTAGTAATATAACTCCTTCCTGCACTATTAATTACAACCTTCTTCTAAGGAACAGCATTATCTTAGAAGATTTAGCTAGTAATCTAATTGATTTAGAGGTTTATAGTTCTTAGCTATGGAAGTCCTAAGATTAGTTTATACTATACTGTATTTATAATGTCTAGGGTTATAAAAGTTATATATCCTTAAATTAAAATAAATAGGTAATTAATCTTCATATTAATTACTTTATTTCCATATCCTACTTTTATACCTTCTATAATACTAAGTCTATAGGGGTCTTCCTTCTAATGCTATAGTATCTTATCTCTATTAATAATTTATAGTAATATGAAGTTGCCCTAAGTACTACTATCTAATAGTGCACTATATGTTTTTTCCTTAATCTCTGCTCTAAGAATAATATATATTGTTAAACGGAAACGCTCATTTAGGTGTGGGCGCTGCACGTAGGGAGTTACCCTAGACTTCACGGAAGGAGTTACCCTAGACTTTTTGCTAGTGGCGTGCGCGCTGGCAGATGAGTTTGGTGGCCGTGAGCCGATTTTTTGGGCTGTTTTAAGACCCTAACTTCGAACCTCTGCATTACCCTTATTTCTTACCCAAAGAGTATGTAACCTAGTTCATTAGATAGCCTGATTTCTGAAGTTTATCTGTATTTAGTTTAGTTACTGTCAGGGTTAGGGTTGGCTGGTTATTTAAAGCCAAAGATAGTGGGTCCGAGGGCCGAATTTTCCGGCCTCCCTATCTGCGCACCAGAGCCAACCGCAGCGTGCCTAGGGTTGAGACAATGTCGGAGGGACTGTGAGGAGGGCTGACAGAAGCCCACTCAAATTCAATGCAAAGTTGTCCAAACCATTCTCAAGCGTCCCAACAAGACCTCCAGTGCACCCTACTGCTACCTGACCATTCTATCCACTAACCTTCAGAATATTAATGGTACTTATAGACATGGGTCTAGAAACCTGTATTAGCGGCTTTTTAAAGCTTTTATACCTTAGTAGTACTCTGCCTCTTTTTCTTTCCATTAGCGGAAGAAGAATTACCTGTAATTTCCTTAAAAACATACTTTATGCCAAAAGTTATCCTTCTTTTTTTATTAAACAGGGCTCTAAGGCCTTCTATATAGCTATCTAGTATATTCTAGTTAATTTCTAATTCTTTAAAACGCTTCTTTAAACTATACTAATGGCTTTACTTAATAGAAATATTAATATTTATCTCTTTACAAGTATACTTATCTCTAGGCCATTTATCCTTGTCTTTAAATAGAATTACAAGATATAGCTTAAAGGTAGTCTTTTAAAAGTTGCTAGGAGCCAGGACTAGATTAGGATCTATATCTAAACAAACTTGTCTTACTTAAATCTTTTCTTATTAGGATACCTTCTACCTAAAATTATAGTAGATATACTAAGGGTTGTCTTAATTATATAGTTTAGTACTGCTCTAGTTATTTAAACAGAAAAGGGATAATGTATAATTATCATTTAGTTGGTCGGTATATTTAATAGCTGTGATTAGCCTGGCGTATGTATAAAATTATTCTGCGGCCGGACTAAATCTATAATTCTTAGATATTAGAAATATAAGAGTGCTGTAATTTGCGGCTATATTAGTATTTAGCTAGTTAAAGTAGAGGTCTTCTATAGTAATATACTATAGTAGACCTTTTGAGAGGATAAAGCTGACAACTAAGCTAAGAAAGGATTATTTACTATAATGCCTTGTCTTTATTACTAGTATAGCTACGTTGTTTTCTATATCTTCTATAGGCTTCTCTAGGTTTTTATTAGCCCTCCCGTGACTATTATAGGATCTCGTTTCTAAACGAGGTCTGCAAAAAATACTATACTTCTTGAGTATAGTTTGCCAAAAAACATTTCTACTTTATAAGTAGTTATTTAACTACTAAGTAGATAACAGAAAACCTGTCTAATATAGCGCTATTCTCTTAAAAGCAACTAATTATTATTATTTTAAGTATAGGCGCTACGTATTTAATAAACTAGCGTTTATCTACTATTTCTCTAATGCCTGATTAGGCCGATTCTATAGAGGTGCAGTACTTCTAAAAGAGTTGTAGTATAACGCTAAGATAACTAACCAACTATTTCGTTACCTCCCTGCTTTAGTTAAAAGCCACTCTTTAACCCGATGGTTTCTTTATTTTAACCAATTAGGTAACAAGATGCCTTTTAGCGCTAGCCATTTTGCAACTTCCTACTACAGTGCCCTAAGGCAAATTTCTCTTAGAGACACAAAACAAGAAGCAAATACAAGTTGACTACTGTAGATCTGCAAGCTACCTTAGATTTGATTTATTGCATAGCTTGGTCCGTGAATACCTTGGACGTAATGGGGTACTTTTATAGTTGTGGCAGAGGAAGGAAGAAACAGCAGACAGAAAACATAACTATCTAGTATGCAGTCAAAAAGAAAACAAATTACTATCAAGCTTGCTGAGCATAAGCAATCTGGCAAAAGCGTCCGCAAAAGCGTGGAGATGTCGTGGGTTATCACTGTTTTGCCGTTGTCCGGGCAACCGAGAAAACCCCGCACAGTCGGCGTAAAAGCTTATGCCTTAGGCATTAATCATGGACTAGGTAGATACGGCAGGTGAGGAGGCTAATTAGGACAAGTGCTGGGCGCTCCTGATATTGCAACCTTTCAAAATCTGTTACTATCATAGACCCGTTGGTCATTGTATATAATATATTTCATGGTTCTACATTGCCGTAAACGGCATTTACTTCGATAAAGGCATTTCCCATCCCTTTACTGGCAAGCTTTCAGTCAATCAGGTTAATATATCAAGGCATAGACCGCCCAGCTAAGCTGGAAAAGAGGAATTTTCTAAATTTGCCGTCACCGAAGCATAGTATATACTACAGTTACATCAGATTTACTAGGCCAAGGCGACTAGGACCAAGGTTTCCCTATATACTTTAGATTTCCTTGTATATCCTTTTCTTAATAATAACGGTGCCTGCCAAAACGTTCTCTTTGCCTCCAATATAACCTATAACGGCATTAAAGCTAAGTTCCTTAGGTTTTTACTACTTTAAAGCCAAATTACGCCTATATTTAAAAAATACTCGACAAAAATTAATCAATATACTGCTAATATACAGAATCTACTATTAATTTCAACCTAACATTATATAACGACATATTATTTAGATTATTTTCTATCTACTTAATAACGGGTTTAATAAATTTATTAAGACTATATAAATAGACAGCTGTAACTTTAGGGTATAGTTTGCTACTAATTTTAGCCTAGGTGGGTAATTTAATCTTACAGATACCTTCTATAAGCTTTGCCACACTATAGCCAAGAAATAGCCGTGCTAGCTTTAGGCTGTAGAGACTTTAGTTAACTATTGCCTTAAAGAGACTTCTAAGCAGAATTGAATTATACTTAAATAAGCAGCAACCTTAATCTATAAAGTATTTGAGAAGGTAATAATATTTATTAATAATACATTATATAGCCTCCTGTTAATATTAGTTAATAGAGTCTAGAGTTATTAGTAACAAGGCTCTTTTTCTCGTAGATAAAATATACTAATTATAATTCCCGGCAAAAAAGGTTTAAGTATCTAAAGAAGCCTACATATCTCTCTCACCACAAAATATAATATTTCTTAAATAGTATAGACCTAGTTAAATATATATAATATATAAAGGTACAAGATTAACTCTCTACAGAGCCTAATAGAATAGTTTTTCTAAATCTATAGCTTTTTAATCTAAGTATTAGAAAGAACCTAACTATATTATAATACTAATAGTAGTTAACAAGTATAGCAATCTTTACAAGTAGTTTAAGAAATATAGACCGGGATACTTTCTAACTTCTGCGATATAATATATCTATAATAACTTACAAAGCCTTTATATCCCAGTTACTAGTATGGATGGTATAGTAAAAATTAGATATTAAATTACTCTCTTTCTAATTACCGTCTAATATAGCCTTAAAGATAGGAGATACTAATTTTAAGTACTTAAAAGAAAGTCAAAATCTAATATTAAATCTTTAGTTGCTCGGAATCCTAATATCTTCAAACCTCGCCTACTCTACTTTAAGCATAACAACTCAATCTAGGGCGGCTTAAGTCGAGACTTCAACCAAGGCAGCTTCAGCTAGGGCTTCTTCAGCTAGGGCTCCTTTAGCTAGAATCGTCTCGCGTCCAAATAAGCCAGGTTCAGAGCGGGGCTATAAATTGAGCAATATTGCTTTCCGCCAGGCAGAATCGAGGGATTAAAATTCAAGACAGCTATAATACAGGGCTTTTGCCTTAGGCCATTGCAGTCCTAGTGGTTCCCAAATATTGTCCTTACTCTACGTAGCAAATAGGCTGTTAAGATATTACAGGATAAGTAGCATGTCTCTATCAGCATCCAAATCTCGGTCTATTTCGTACATTACTCTAGAGAATCCAAATATCCCCAAGATATTCTAGGCTTTCAAAGGAGGCAATCGCAAGGCAAAATAAGTCATAGATGGACTGTGTGTTAGAACAGTCGAATCGTGGTAATACGTGCAGCCAAGTCGAGCCAAGCTACCGTAATAATACCGCTGAAGCCGGCACCCAGTGTCTTCGGCCGTTTGTAGGTAACGGGCAGGATTCCGTAACAATGTGATGGTAGTCGCCTTTGAAAAGGTCGTGGCATTGAAGTCTCAACTTCCAAGATCCTCGATGGTGGTCGTGTTTGGCCACGTTCCACGCCGGTCCTTAATCCAGATCGAGAAGACGAATGATGTCAAATACTGTATTTTTTGCAGTTTGCACACAGGCTACTGAGAATGCAACAAAGATACGCTGCACACTAAATACAATACCTTGTGAAGTCTTGTATCGATCACTCAGATCATGATCATTATGTGGTCTTCGAAGTACAGTACACAACAAAGTGTAATAAAAATAAACCACACACAAAAGACTGAAAGTTGAGAACAATCCGTTCTTTGACATTTGAAATCCAAAATCTGACCCACAATCATGCGAACTCTGAGAGACGATGCCTTCCGTCACGATTTGTGTAGAGGATCAGAAGTATGCTCATAAAAAGCGCTGGGCAGACCTTCAGGAGAAGGACTGGCTCGACCTTGAAGACTCATATCTCGATTTATTTGCGAATTTGGAGGGCAGGAAGGTCTGGATGCATGGCTAGATGGCCTCATCCAATGAAGAATTTGAGTGGGAGGGTGTGTTGCAGTCGACGGGTGATATATTGGGTGTTGGCACGGAGGTAGAGTCGGAGGTTTAGGGCAGAAACGGTAGAAGGGTAGAATAGCACTCTAAAAACCTGACTGTTGTCCAAAAAGGAGAAGGGAAATTTTGTATGGTACGTACTTGTGTGTACAGCTTCGTAGTACGTACGGTACTATGGCTAAAATACGGAACGTACGTACGTAGTTACGTGTACTATAAGGTCGCATCACTAATGGCATTGAAATAAATACCCTCTAGAGATGCCAGATTTTTTAGGGGCCTCCGGCGGACGGATGGGAGTTTGACCAGAAAGCCTTACTTATTCTGATTAACGTATCGCCCAAGGGGCCTTACTATCTACAGCATTCACATGACACCACCATCGCCTCGAGAAAGGAAGCCGCACTATGAAATCGCCCAGATCGAGATATATTCGCTGGCTCGCGAAGAATATTATCACCAGGCTATCGCTGCATACAGAAATATCATGGACCTCGCACAAGAATATCGTGACCGTGTTGTTACGACGGAATTGCGGCTCTGTTTGAGCGATTTTGTCTGTGGAAAGTGTGACGAATGCAAGGTGAAAACTGCTTTCCCGAATGAAGTTACAATAGAATGTGTTGTATCACCCAGATGTATTCTTCCCGAAATCTACTTCAGATGTGTGCCTAGACTCCTTGCAAACTAATTCTAAGATGGCAAAGACTTGATTCTCTTGGTACGCAATATGCACAAGAACGGCAAAACAAAAAAAAAACGCGATATACGTGGCAACGCTTCGCTTGAAATCGAATGGACAAAAATATGAGTCTTGTCTTGGATTCTCTAAATTGTGAAGATATCCAAATGTTCGCTGTTAGCATCGAGCCTATGACCATCGTCATTTGGGTCTATGACTCCTCTGACCACCCTTACTTTTACATCGACATCTTCCCTGTTGAAATAATCTAATGCCACTTCATGACCTGTCGCCTAAGTTTTGAGACGTGTCTACGAGGTCAGAGGTACTACGTCGGATCCATCGAAGCATCGGTTTTGTTGATCGTAATATCTCATTAGCAGAAGGGAGGACTGGCAGCAAAGTCGAGCATGTGAGGACGGAGTCATCATATGACTGCACTGTATGTCGATCAAATATGCCAAAACTGCCCTGCCAATGGCAGACTGGGCAGGGTATTTTACCAAATTCGTTAGGACTGTATTCGCCAGGGTATTGGTCGCAGTGGTGGGCTAACCATATTTGTTGACATTCTTCGGCGGACAGCAGACTAAATCCAGTGTGATATCTGAATAAGACCCATAATTCTTGTAGTTTAGGCATAGCACCAAGAAACTTTTGGACGTCAGAAACGCGCATATGGAGAGCAATCCTCTGAAGAGAGAAAAGCTTTGCTCTCAAACGGCGGTTGAGCCAGTCGATTTCACCCGGGATGTAAAAAACATCGCGGGCGAAATTTACGGCCAATTTCTGACTTGGCTCTCCATACCTTACAAAGTCGTGATTGTGACGCTTATAAAACCGAGTGTATCATTCCAACGAAATCCGGCACGTTCCCTACGAAGCTTTCTCAATCTCATGCTGAACCGGTTCAATAAAAGGAAAAGTGAACGGTATCAGACACATTCCATAGTCCGCACAGTATAATATGTATATACCTAACAATACGATATGTACTCGATTCGTCATGAGCATCGGCGACGCTCTAAAAGCCTGTAGGCTTTCGGCGGGTAAAGGGTCGTAAACTTTAGCGCCCCAATTCCTGGTCTGCATGGCTCTCGAGCCGACGAGAATCTCACTTGTACAATGTATCCCTCTTCTGACGAATGCGACGAGTTCATGAAAACCTTCTCGCATGGAAAGTATGTGCCGAGGAGCATGCTGCTTCAGTTGCTCCTTAGGTATTTCCTTGCTGGCGTTCTCGCTGGTTTTCAATCCTCTGAGATCGCCTCGGTGCTTTGATGTTTTTAAGCTTTTCGTTGTCATTTTCTGCTCGTATGGCTCCGGGCTCTGTCTGGCCTGCTAGTTTCCAAGTGTGCCGCAGTAGCGCATAAATGTTTGCCTGGAATCGTGGAAGACAGTAAGTCACAGAAAACCACGTTGGCTTGGATGGATCTTTGTTTTCGCCAAAAGTTCCCTGGAAACCTGCCCATTGCCAAGCGAGCGACGTGAAGACCATGTAGCACGCTCCTTGTGGCATTGCGCCATTCTTGAGTTTCTTCAGGTCATCTCGCGTGCCCGTCTGTAGGTTAGGTACTTGCTCGTGATCCATAGGTATAGAGCTGTTTTTAAAGGTATAATATCTTCTTGGGCGACCACTTTCCCTGGGGATTGGGTCAAATGAGATCATTGTGTGTCCCTTTACCCGCATCTTCCCCTCGACCCGTGCTTCCGCATCCTGTAATGACTCTGGATCTTGAACTGTAACTCGGAAGTAGCCGTTTCTCATTGTGTAAAACTTCTTTGTATCGACCTTTACACTCTCATCATATGTCCCGTCCTTAGCCTTATTGGCCGATTTCGTATAATTTGTTGGTAACGTTGATACCCTGGCTGCGAACTCCGTGCTGATTGCTTTTCCTGTCACGCTCTGGCGTTTTGTTAGTTTGATTTATGCTGATCAAATTATTACCCGGACGACATTCCATGTTATTCTCTTTGGCGTTGCTGGATGTGCCGTGAAATGTGCCTTCTTGTTCAAGATCTCCCGCTAGATTCACCCCTCCCATAGCTATATCACCATCTCCATCCCGGGTATCCCAACGCTCTTCCTCTTTCTGCAATATTGCCTCCAATCCGTCGTCTGACTCAGACTCATCTCCATGGTGCGGCATGGCTGAGTCGTCTTGAGACTCTTGCTGTGGCACGCCTGTGACCTCACCTTTCATAGATACATCGTTTGAATTCTCGCGGCCGATCTTTCTTTTCTTAGCTTTGCGCACGACCCCGCCTCCCGGCACGTCTTCTCCGATCGCATTCGATGCCATGCGTTTCAAGTGTAGCCCAGGCGGGTGGAGCTGATTGTATTGACATTTGCCATCTGATGGTGCATTATCCAGATCGTCGTAGTTAATCTTTCTTCTCTTGGTTTGGTGTCCAGTTTTGGCTCTGGTTATGTTGTCTTCGTTTTCTTTTGTTGCCTTCCGTTTCAAGAACGGTTGACATCGCTGGCTAGTTCATGTTGACCCTGTAACGAATGCGTTTTATTATCTGGCTTACCGTGTTCGGTCTTTCTTTTTTTGGGCAATGCGTGTAGTCTCGTGGCCTGGGACAATATCCGCACTTTCATTTGTTGCCCTCCGCTTGGAAGATTGCTGGCGTGGGTTGGACGGTTCTGATTCTATCCGCGTAAGACCCATCTGACTCTGGCCCTTCCAGGGTTCTTGCCCTCTGATAATATGCGGTGTCGATTGCGTTTCGGACGAATGATTTTGCGCCTCATCGTTACCCGTTATTATGGGATCATGCACATAATCCGATGCATGAGTATTTCCTCGAGGGGAAAGCTCGGGAGATTCCGGTAGATTCTGTTTTACATCCTTCTGTAGCCTGTGCTCTTCTAAAACAGCGAGTAGATCCTTCTTTTTGGCCCGCGAGTCGAACGCAATTTGTGCATTCTCAAGAATGCTTTTGATTTCACGCACTTTAAGTTCTCCTCGGGATTTGGTTATTAGGTTATCTTCGGACTTTGCTGTCGGTTGAGATCCAAGCTGAGCCTCTTGAAACCTCTGTGCGCGTGTCTTCCCGGGTGCTAGTAACGCGGGGTCTGCATCACCAGCCTTGACCACTTCCTTGTCAGCGGAGGTCCGATCTGATTTTTGACCCATTTCTATCACATCTGCTAATAAATTAGAGATAGAGTGGTCTGAGCACGTCCGTTCACCTACATTTATATACAGTATCGAGACCTTTGTCTTAATTTAGGAATGCGAAAGCTGAATCTTGAATGGTTACAGATATCTCCTTCCTCAAATCTGGTACTCGGATATTTGAAAGAGGAAAATTAATACTGGATCCTACAAGACGGATACCATTTGCCATCCAGCACGTGAGCACGACTGAGTCATTCACATGGGCGTCCATGTGCCGCTTCACTTGCAGCAAAGACGCGACGAGCTCGCCGTTGAGCTCCAGGAGGATATCGCCTGTCTCAACCTTTCCATCTGCCGAACCTTCAAGTAGCACCACTTTGGCGCAGACCGCGAATGTGACCTTGCATTCTTTGAGCCGAGTCAACCATTTGTTCTCGAGTCCTAGCCTTTTGCACTCATTCAGTTGCTTGAGAATCCACTTTGTCTGCAGAGTGCCGCGGTGGACCAGTGTTTTCCGCCGGATGCAATCCAAAGCCTTTAATGGCAAATCCAGCGGTAACATATGACTGACATTGCCGTTCGAGCTCTTGTGTAGAGCTACGCCTCCACCATCAATGTTGACGGCCAAACTACCAGAGCTACCAGCTTCCGTGTTCATAGTGACTGTGATATATTCGATGTTGAAGTCTCGATTCTCGGTATTCGGTGCATTGGCGTCCGTGCGGCCTATGAAGCCTTGCCCCACATTGCTCCATGCCAGAGGTGTTGCCCACTGTTTGGACCTCGCATCCGGGCCCGGGTCTCGGGGCGAGGAACAGCTCAGCCAGACCTGTCGAAGCAAACTTCTCCAGTCTGGTTCAACAAACCAAGACGATCGAGCATCAGCTTGGCAAATCGTGCCAGGCCTGTCGTGGATGTGTGATTCTACCTAAAGTCTTGGATCACCTCGATGCTCTAGCAGCCAGAGCATACATTATAATTGGCAGAGCAATGGCAATCAGCGGTATACAATCGTGCCCAAATTGGCTTTGATACGGAGACCAAGGTACGCGTCTTTACACTCTGCATTTTGCCCGGAAGTAGATAATGCAATGACGAAAGCTTCATGAGTACGGCTTTCAGGAAACAAGATCACGAGTAGAGTACATGGGCATACGCAGTGTATGGGTAGGGTGTGCGGTGCGAGAGGAGCCAAGATTTCACGATAAGGGGTTGTGCGCTTTTCTTCGCTTCTTTCCCAATGGTGTATTCTGGCCAACTCGAATCGTTCTTGGTAGGCGTGTTGACTATTTGTGTGCCTTGGCTGACGAAGGCGGAGTTAAAGACGTATCCACGCGAGCCCAAGCCGAATGCCTTGAGGCCAGCCTTGATGGGCGTATGTGGGAACTTTTGCTTGTGCCGGCTGCGGCCAAAGAACTCGCGCAACGAGGGGGAGCTTATGGGCGGAAGCGGTAGCCCAAGGCTAGGAGGCTTTCTGCGACCCTAAGCGTTGCACGGGTATCGTGCGGATATCATACGTGCAAAAAGAATCGGCCAGTGCGATGGACGAGCTGCAACTTTGTGCGCAACGGAGAGCGTAGCCCGACAGCTTGAGATCCCTTCCGCTTAGTGTACCTAACACTGGTGAGGCCTACCAGTGCGACTCGAGATGCGATGAAATTCCAGCTCGGAGCTTGATTGGAACGGGACATTCGGATGCCTCTGTCCACTAGTGACTCATCCGGCGATGAGATCTGTAAGACATTCCCAAGTCACCGGTATATTAGTCTGCATTTCCCAACATTGAACATTTGAATCAGAACCAGTCCATCCCGACCATAAAACCTTGAATATATTCTCACATCACTTGGCACCAAGTCCTTTCCTCAGAACAAAGACAACATGTTCGCCATTATGGGAGCAGCCGGAAAAGTTGGCTATGCCACTTCCTTAGCTTTGCGAGAAGCAAATATGCTAGTCAGAGCCGTCCTACGCGATGATTCGAAGGCAGCTCGTCTGAGCGACATTGGGTGCGACATCGCAATAGCCGACTTGTATGATGCCGAGGCTCTTGCCAAAGCAATAGCAGGCGCAGAAACCGTCTAAGTCGTCGTTCCACCTTTGCCACGGGTAAAAGACGGAGCACAGGAAATGCACATTGCCATAAAGAGCATCATGTCCGCGCTTAAGAAGGCTCAACCGAGATGAGTGCTGGCGATCTCGGACTATAGTGCGCACGTCGGTTTTGATATCGGAATGCCGACGATGTATAGAACTCTTAAGACACGCATAAGCTACCTTAAAGGCCATAAGGTGATCCTGCGCTCTGAAGAATATCTTTAGAATTGGAACCGCGCTATTCTAGAAGCTATCGCAACTAGTACCCTTACTAGTTTCCCGATCTCGACCTCTTAGCCGCTTCCTATCGTGTCCGCCCCTAATGTCAGCAAGATTGCAGCCGGCATTTTATTGCAAGCTATTAAAGACAAAGGATTAGAGGTTATACACGCTGAAGGACCTCGGTGTTGCAGCGTCGACGATGTAGCAGCAGCATTAAGCCAGTTATTGGGACAGAAGATCAAAGTAGAGGTAGCGCCTCGAGGGCAATGGAAGAGGGGATTGGAGCATGGCATGAGCGCCAGCCTTGCTAAGCTATTAACCAAGGCAAATGATGCACTAAACAAAGGTGGTCTTATTGATGTTGAACCGGATGGCGAGGTTATTCATGGCACTACAGATTTACTTGATGGACTCCGCCCGCTGCTTCCACCACTGTAACTTCTCGTTCCCAACGGCTCTATCAAGTATACGCTTGATATCCTTGTCCTAGGACTCATGCAAAGCCAGCTCTCGAGGTCGATGATGGACTTGGTCTAGGACCCGAACAAGATCGCCGACTGTCTTTTGTGTTCTAATACTCTTTTGCTGTTCATGTGTAGAACTTGCACCGAGTGGCCAGGAGAATACGCAGCGACCAGTGCCGAAACCTATCCCCACAGACAGCTACCGGCGTGATATCAATCATACCTTCTACATGACTGTAGGAAAGAGTCTGTCTCACAGGCCAAGCAGTCGCCAGTCTGAGAACCTGGTTGCGCACCCGATGGCTGCCACCGCAAGTTGATGCTCTTGCTGGACACAACAACACGCTGGGATTCCTAATCAAAACAATTTAGGTAATTAAAAATAATAATTCATTAATATAAAAAATGGATTTTAAAATATTAAAATAACAAAGAATTTTAAAGCTTATTAAATATTTAATAAAATATATTGTGTGGATAGCTTCTTCGAAGCTCACAAGGGCCATTCTTTTAGTGTATTAGTTAGCAAATTCTGTGTTTAAACGGCGGAGGCACTTCGCCCTCGCTCGCTCGCTCCGCTTGCTCGCTCCCGCGAAGCGCCTCCGCCGTAGATGGGCCCTTTGGGCCGCAGGGGGGTCTGCTTACTCAGGTGCGGGGATTTGGAGAAGAAGATCCAGACCAATGAAAATAACGTATACGCAAAGATCTGAGTTGCAAACAAAACGCCGGGATTTTGGGGTTTAACAGGGACAAAGCAACCATTAATTAAAACTAATTTGTTGATTTCCTCACGATCAAGGAGTCGTGACGCTAAGTGACTATGTTTATTAAATGCAGAAAAATCCAAGGATCATTTTTATATACGCAGCATGGCGAGACAGAGAATTAATATTTTTTGGCGGGAGATGCATACTGAGGGATTTGACATTGTACGGGATGAAAGACCATTCTAAAAGAATGGCATATTGAGGGATTTAACATCGTACGGGATGAAGACCATTCTAAAAGAATGGCAAACATTTTTATAATAATTATTTATTTAATAAGTATATTTATTAAAAAGAAATGAATTTAATTAATTATCAGCTTTTTATTTTAACAAGAATTAACAGCCAGCCTCCATTGGTTTCTAAGGGGTTGCAGTGCACAGACGATAATCATGCGGGGCATCGGCGGTCCGTGTCATACATATTTTCTCCACAGCCTCCACAGCGCCTACGTAACGACGTATGTACCAATTCTCTCGAAACTACCACCAGCTCATCCATTCTTACGCGCCTACGCCTTCTAAAACTACAGTCTTCACCAGAGACCAGACTTGTCTTGACCACAGATCTCTCCATCGCAGGCAGCAACAAGTCAGGATGAAACGGCACAGGGCGAATACCGTTCGTCTCCAGGAACCCGACGATCATGGATCGCTCGGCCAGGCGGGCACAGATCCAGCCACCAAAAGGTGAATATCTTTACACATTCATTCATTGCGGCGTGGCCGCTCCCTTGCCAATCGACTTTTGCTAACGTCTACCGTTTCTCTTCATCAGACGCATGCGTAATCGTATGTCCCAAAGGAACCTCCGCGAACGAAAATCTGTCTATATCAAAGAACTGGAAGAGCTGTCTAGGATAGCAGCAACCTCTGAAAGCGATCGAAATAAACATTTAGTCCAAGAGGCCACAGAGCTAAGGGCGGCGATGCTGAAGATTCGGTCACAAGTTCATAGTCTTTCAATGGCGTTGAATAGCATTGGAACCACTATTGGCTCGATCCTTGATGTCGAGAACCTCGAAGTGCCCAGAGAATGGCGAGAGTCGCCTATGAATGCCGACCAAGGAAATTCCAATGACCCAAGCGCCAGGGTGGCAACTGAGCCTGCTATAGAAGGTGGCCATACGGGCCAACCAAGGAACGACGTCAGAACACCAAGCTATACCGAGCACTCTCTCGTCGAAGAAGACACGACCAACGCAATGCTACCGACCTCACAACAGCCAACGGCAAGCTCAGAGAACAGCATTGACGGTCAAACCGGACGTGCACACATCAGTTTTAGCAGAGAGGAAGTCCAGAACTCAAGCATTGCAGAGTATGCGACCGTACCACCAAAGCATCAGGCCTGCTCGAGTTTCATGATGTTGACTTCACAGCCAGTCAGTAGCCGCGCGGCCGTGGACCAGCAAGAGGTGGACTTTCTGCAGCTTATAGGTAATGGCATAGGCTGTGGAACTTCGCCGGAATCAAACCAACAGATAGATATTCTCGCGGACTCGACATCCATGCCGAGGTCAAGCGATGGATGGATACCTCTTGATACTTCATGCCCAGACTTCAACTCATGCGTCACCGGGAGCCAGCCTCCCGGATCCGACCCTTGGAGTAATGGATCAGTTTCTGGCACCGATCTCACCCTCCCTAATCTCTTACTCCCGTTTCAAGCTGGTCTTTCGTTCCCTCCAGGCCTCTTGCCGCCGGCCAAAGGCGGTTCATCAAATCCCACACCTCCGATGCAGTCGATGCTTTCCGAACACATGGAGGCACTTGAGAAATTCGTTCGATGCCAGCTAGATCTTTCGCCAGCCAAACCATCATATCCGATGTAAGTTTCTGCTTCTCTTTCCAGATTTTACTACAACGCGAACGCACTGTTGCCCCATTGATTCATGCTAACATGTCATGGTCAGGCTTGCCAAATACTGTTTGGACATCATGTCCCTCTTCGGGCAGACTGCCTGGCCCCCGTCATATACTGTATGGTTCAAGTCTCAAGCTCCAGAGATTGTTGTGTCTCTTCTCTTCTGGAGACTACACCCAACAGCAGACGCTTATAATCGGTTACTCCCGCAATATCAACCGACGGAGCTTCAACTGACGGTTCCACATTCACCAATCATCGACTGGCTCCCTGATGCCCGGATGAGAGACCAAGCATTACTTCGCTACAATAATAGCGTGATACTTGATTGGCTGATATGCGACATCCTACATCACTACGTCGTCGAAATTGATGATGTCTCTAGTGTGATATCAGGTGCAGAACCAGGACGAGGCTACTTCGGAGTGTGGAACTTGTTCAGTATTATCGACTCTCCTGACACGGCTGCCGCCGATTTGGCTCGTCATTCACCCGTTCGAGGGCCCTTGGGCGTTAAGCACAACCGCACACGGTTGTGCATGAGCGCAATATCCGGCGCAGCAACTCTAAACACCGCGTCCCAAGATCTACCAAATTTATGCCCAAGCGACGAGATAGGTGATTCAATCACGGCAGATCTTGAAAGGTCACGCTCGCAAAAGGTCTATGAGGTCCTGACGACGCCTGCGTTGGCGTTGAAATTGTCCCGTGATATTCGACTCTATGCAACGAAGCGATGGAAATTGGACCCTAGCTTTTTTGTAATATGGCCAGACTTGGCATTTGATGGTCACGAGGAGCTCGTCGCCAAAGGAAGATCGTACCGGATTTCCGACCCAATGCCGCCACCGACCCCATTATCAGCGGAAACGGTCGCGCGGTACCGCAACTCGCTTGAAAGCATGGTTGTTGTCTAAGTAAATACAAAGCTTTGTCCTTCGAAGCATATCAAAATATCAAGGATCGCTTTTAAACTAATATAAATTTAAGAAGAGAACCTAAAAGCCTATATTTTATATATTTTGATATATAGATCAAAGGAGAAAAAAGCCCATCCTTTAGTCCTATAAGAAAATTAATAGGTATGTAAGCTGATATAGGTCTTTTTAGGTGCGTTTGCACCAAAATGCGGCGCGGCCAATCACGGGTTGCGACAGTTATTGGTCACCATTATGCACGATGTTTGTATGAATCAATTGTATGGTGCACTCCTTCCATAGTACACCATTGGGATTCTGACTGACACGGTGTTGAGTACTAGATCTGATGCTCCGCAACTAGCTACGAGCCAATTTTTACGGCCAACCTCCGTTGACCTTTAGTATCTGACCTGTAATATAGGACGACTGGTCGCTCAGCAGGAACAGGATAGAATCGGCAAGCTCCTCGGGCTCACCAAACCGCTTCATCGGGATCAGCGGATAGACATCCCGGGCCACCTCCCCCCTCTCGCCCCCTCCGAATTGCTGCTGAGCCAGGGGCGTCTGTGTTCCGCCCGGTGCCACCAGGTTGACTCGTACGCCCAGGGCCGCGTACGTCTTGGCCCAGGAGCGCGTGAGGCCCAGCACGGCATGCTTCGAGGCGCAGTAGGCATTCATAGTCGCCAGACCAATGTACGATGCGGTTGACCCCAGGTTGACGATACTGACGCCGCCGTCCCCGGGAACCCAGCCCTTGAACTCGGACGAGGCCTTCTCTATATGGCGCAGCAGCTGCGCGGTGACGTTCCAGGTACCCTGGAGGTTGACGGCGACAGTCGTGTCGAATGTCTGGTCGTCCTCGAGAAGCCCACCACTGTAAGGGCATACACCAGCGCTGTTGATCAGCCCGTGGATTTCTGGGCTTCGTTGGAAGATCTCTACAAATGCCGCAGCGACAGACTCGCGAGATGTGATGTCGATAGAGGGGTAGGTGTACAGTTTGCCTGGTGATTGGGCTTCGTGGTCGAGAAAGGACGACGGGGCACTGTCCGCCCGGTCCAGAATGTGGACAGTCGCCGAGCGTTCGAGGAGTTTTGTGACTGTTGAAAGGCCAATTCCTGAGAAGCCGCCAGTTATCACATAGGATTTCCCAGCAAATTTGATCATCGTGGTGGTTGGTGCCATGGTCTAATTATAGGCAAAGTTCGACGGGTAAAGTCAGGCTCTGATGACCGGAGATGAGTATCGGATGAAGAATGTTAGTGATGGGGAAAA
Source organism: Diaporthe sp. PMI_573 (assembly GCA_021399435.1). NCBI lineage: Eukaryota > Fungi > Ascomycota > Sordariomycetes > Diaporthales > Diaporthaceae > Diaporthe > Diaporthe sp. PMI_573. The sequence goes on along the minus strand of JAJTUP010000069.1, from coordinate 283,449 downwards.
GCACCCGAAGAGCTCAATGCGCTTGCTTGGGAGCAAATGGTGGACTTTAACAATAGGGTGAGGTCTCCTATTTAAGTTAATAGTCTCGCGGTATCAGGGTTTAGCAACGACAAGTTTGACTCCATAGCCGGGCCGCCGGGAGCTCTTTGTCACCGTCTAAACAGTGAGCCATACTATCTAAAGTTAAATTCCCTGGAGACCCAGCTTGCTAGGGGTACAAATATAATCGACCAATTACCAACCGACTATTATACTTAACAAAGGCCCATAGCTAATATATTGCCAATAAGAAGTGGCCCTCACTTCCCCGTTCCTAACTACGTACACGATAAAGGCGGTAGGATGATTACACCTACATACGACAACATCAGAGCAACGGACGCAGCTGTCACAAGTGGCTTTTGGCTGAAACGGGAAACATAAGATAATTCGAGATTTTGTCATTACTATCCTCATCTCCACAAGTGAAATGCATAACTAAACTGGGACGTGGCATGTGAAAGGACCGCGGACATAGCATTGATTCTTTGATTGTCTCCTTGTTCGATCGATCCCGAAGCGAGGATATAGTCCTGGTTGCGGTATGAGTTGATTGGTTAGTCGACATGTTGACTGTACCTTCAAGGATAGAGGACGTGTCAGGGAGGGCGCGTGAAGCCCACAATTCGGCCTCAGTGACTAAGTGAACGGTGACACACCTGCGGGGCCAGTGGGGAAGGTCGGATTCTTCGGGCTGCTGCTTCCGTCCGTGCATGCACCGGCCGTCCACGCACCGGCGACATCACTCCGGTTTCAGATCCAATTTATGGGATCGAATCCTCTCAAGTTTCACTTCCCTATTTCAATCATGGTTTCTTGAGTGTTATCTCTCAGGAAGTTGACACACTTCGCTTCTGGCATCTTACTGTTGTTAGCGCCGACGCTGCTATGGTGTTTTGGGTGAGAATCTTGCAACTCCTCGGTGTCGCCCATGTTGACAAAGGCGACGAACAGGCCCGAGTTGCGTCTAGACTTCAAGCAGCCAAACCTATTACAACGGGCTTAGGCCAGACTTTCCTAAAATCTCCTGCTCGCTATTACAGCACTACTCTGATACCTACTCCGTTCGATATGGCGGACCAAGGTCTGAAGACTTATCGCGGCAACTGCCATTGCAACGCCCATGTTTTTGAGGCGAGAATACCTGAGATCAAGACGGCTTACGGCTGCAACTGCAGTGTGTGTGTCAGGAGGGCTACATTGTATGCCACCCCGCTGAACCCAGCCGACATAACTTGGATCAAGGGGAACGAGACTTCCATGGCGGACTACATGTTTGGAGCTAAAACGTTCCATCACAAGGTCTGTTGGTACAACTGCGTGGCAGAGTGCCCCGAAAAATCCGATGCTAACTTCGTGGTACAGTTCTGCGCTACCTGTGGCACATCCTTGATTAGCCATGGGGTCTCTCAGCCTGAGGGCCCAGAGAAACCGGATTACGGTGTGAATGTAGGTCAAGTTACCGCGTCGTCGGAGTGTCGACTAATAAGTTAGGTACGGACGATCGAGAATATCGACATCGGGAAACTTGAAATTGACATGTAAGTGCAACCCGACAACTACCTAACCCGTTCTGTGTCGTTCAGTGCTGAGCCCCGGCGTTGCATTAGATACGATGGTGCTGCTACGCCTCCAGCATATCAAGCACCCGGGTTCACCGGCAAGGTACCCGACGTGGACGTCGAGGGCGGGAAGATCTTTCAGGGAAACTGTCATTGTGGCGGAGTCCGACTCGCCATCAAGACAAAGCCGTTGTATGAGGTCAACGACCTAGTTCAGTCTCGTGTATGTGCTGCTCGTGCAATCTTGTTGCAAGGCCTTGGCTAATTTTGAGTAGTCTGGAGCAATATGGGCGCGTTTGAGGGACGAGCAAGTGGCCTTGTCCGGGGAAGAAAACCTGACTTCTTATATTCGTCCAGGAAGCGACGTGGCAAGCGAAAGGTTCTGCAAGGTCTGTGGAGTTCCTATCAGTAAAGCAGCAACGGAATTCGACGGGGTAAAACCGGGGGGGTCGACGGAGGATCCGCATGGTCATGGAGCGGCGGGGACACAAGCGATCAATGTCAACGTCTTGGAAGGCGTCGATAGGAAACAGCTCAAGATAAGGCAGCTCGACTGATGGGAGACGGCTTCGCCGTTTACCAGCCTTTGAGATGTGCCAATCGCTATCTTGGACGCCGATTGCAAGCAACTCATGAGAGTGCGACCTTCGACTAGTGCTTTCATTTTTGTTGAATTAAGCCTCGCAATTAGCTCGCCTGGAAAGCCAAACTCAAGGGTGACTCGTTCTGTTGGTGTTCAGGGAGTTGCCCGAGAATAGATGACTGCGATCAGGGAAACAATGAGTGAGCAGTCTCCTATAATTTTGATCACCCTTCCTCATTCCATTCCTTGAAATTTGACGATGCTATATCAAGTGTCCTTTGACTTCAACATGGGGTGGCTTCCAATCAACCACTCATTTCTTCGTTTCACTCATCCAAACACTTCTCATCAACCAGATCATCTCTTCCAAACACCATCATCCGCCCCACAGCGCCATCATCACAGCAAGAGCAGAGCCCGCCGGGGGGGGGGGGGCGATTGGTGGGTATTGAAGTAAAAGCTGTTTGGGGGGGGGGTGTGTGGACGCACCTCGGCGTCGGGCCCGCAGGTCGCCGAACCCACGTCCACCGTTCCCTCATCCGTGCACCGGACGGCGTAGATGGTCTCTGAGGCGCCGGCGCAGACAATGGAGGCGGCGTAGGATTCATCACCGTCTAGCCCGTCGTCAATGAACATGTTGATTGTTGGGATAGAAGAGTTGTCTTGTGCGGCGGCGAGGCGCGCGAGGACCGCCGCGAAGGACACGATGGAGGAACGCAGGGTGAGTTTCACTTGAAGCTGCTCTGCGACTCTAGATATCCAAGATTGGTGATGGTTCAGAGCTACAGGGAAGAAGTAGCGGAAAAAGGTACTGTTAGATAAGGTGGACGAAGTTGAGCAGGCAACTCGTGGCGCGTGGGATCCTATATTGAAAAGACTTTGCACCTAGAACAGCTGTCAGCGTCGCAAAGTGAGTCAACCTCTAGACCGCATAGGTGCATATATCTCGAGACTCTTGGGACGGAATGGCGGGGCTCAAATTAAGGCTGGGGCGGGCTGAACGTGTCCATGTCCGCCAAGGCCTCCAGGCCACTCCATCCTGTAAAATTTGCATGCGGATTGAGAGCGCTTGCGTGAGATGGTTCCCTGCCGCTCTTGCTCGATACGGGGCCGGATCTCAAAACGGCATATGGTGCCACATTGGCAAGGAATCATTGGTGTAACTGAGCTCTTGTCAACGCCTCGTGGGTCAGAGACAAAGAGACAACGAATAGTCTGTGGCTGTGTAACCTGGTCACTGGACACAAATTGTTATACGCCAAGGCGTTCCTTTGGCGAACCGGGCCGCTGGCACGCTGACGTGAGACGACTTGGAGCAGGCAGCAATGAGTTCCGAGTCCGGCGGAGTGCGGTTTGTTTTACTCGCTACCTGACCATTAGTGAAAACGCGGTAGGCACAGTAAATAATTGCAGTCACTCATCCCCCCAAGTCACAGACCACCTCGGATGATTGTTTAGGACGTAGATTGCAGGCCGCTCAGTGTCTTCCCCCCCCTTCCCCTTCAGTACCGCAATGCAGCCGCGTTTACCTGATTGTCTGCTTTTAGAAAGCGAAACCTTGTTTCTATTCTGTCCAGTGGGGAATCAGTTGGGGTCTCAGTGGTGAAACAGATTGGCAGCAAAATCACGGCGAAATTGAAACATCGACACAGTCAAGGGACAAGCAAGGCTATCACCAAAACGGGCAATGCTTACCCTCGGCTGGATTCACGGCCAAGTAGCAAATTGATTGGCACTGGCTCTAACGGTGCAAACCAAATAATACCCAGTCAAATTCTCCTCAAAACAGATAATGATTCTTCATATACCCAGAACGTTGGCAGTTATCGGCATGGACCCATGAAAGCAGTGACGGAGCCCGTTGGCAGGTCTTCTTGTGATGGAATTAATAACATGGAAGAGATCAATAACACGGAAGAGATAGACAATATGGAGGAGATCGACGACTTTGGAAAAAGAAGAAAAAAAAAAGGAAGATATCGACCACCAGGAAGGAGCTAATGAGGAACCTGACTTCCACGACGTGCAAGAACATTATCGGAAATCCCTGGATCATATCAACACGACTGCTTGTGAAGTCTAAATTCCTAAGCCTATGGACGACCAACTCCTCAAAGATATGCCCTCTCCTGATACGGGCGCAGATACTAGTCAAGAGTCCATTCCCGATACATTCCACGGAACGGAAGCCATTGTCCAAGCATCCGGGACGGTCAAGCTTGTTGGACGCTATGGAGCCGTTCTGTTCTTCCGCATGTCCACGTAACAAGGGCAGATTCTTAGCAAAATGGGGAAGCCGACCATCTCGTTCTGACCAACAGAGATTAACCTCAACATTGGCGACCAATTTATATATAAAAAGTTGACTCAGCGACTTCTTCACACAAAACAAGGACGTCATCAGCTTTCCCAGTGCTATCATGAAATGGAAGTCATCCGGACCGTGGTTATTATATCAGTTCCGATAATTCGTGGATTAAGTGGAATGACGATAATGTACTTTGGCTGCCTCAGCATTTTCGGCCGAAGGTTTCTAATATTTTACCTGAAATTGTTCTTGTGGGATGTCCATCAGGTCGGGTCTGGAGTATCCAATTTTTACCAACAAAGTTTCCAGTCTCTTAGTCTTTGCTCTACTAAGCTTTGTTTATCATCTCTTTCTGATTTGTCTCAAGAAAGGGTATAAGGGGAAAGGTGTAATTTATAAGCTTCCTGTATTACTTTATGGAATGTTTCAGAACTGTTGCACGACGGGGTCTTAAAGTTTACTTAGCTAATAATTACAGTATAAAACCTTTGCATGCTGAACAGTAGCCGGAGATTTATAGAGAACCGAATAAATAGAGAAGAGCGATATGGCTACTGCTATAAGGATAAATGTTATTAATATCAGCACAATACTACAGTATAAGTCGTGGAAGCAAGCATTACTATATACTATACAGTAGAGTATCATTAATTAATGATATAGATAAAATAGGAGAACTATAGAATTAAGCTTGGGGAGCAAAGACAGGAGCCAAAATGTTTTTTGAGGACTGGGTCCCTAACTGATTGTTAGTAGCTAGTTCTGTCTCTGTTAGCGGTTTTTTTATGAGTACCTCGTCACTACAAGCGCAACCTGCCAAGCCACGCAAGCCACAGATTTACATCACTACTACTAAAAATGTTAACTAAAGATTTTGGCGATACCTATTTTGCTCTTTACTATAATAATAATATTATAGGTGCTGAGGATAGTTATAATAAGAGGGAGGGGAGTTAAAATAAGGGTCGATAATATTATAATAATTAAAGCAATCTTATATAATATTTATTATCTGCTGTTACATCTTAATTTATATTAAGAAAAAGGGGTTGCATAATATATGCTATTATTATTAATAAAAAATATTATTTTAAATTAGAGAGACCTGTTTAGGGCTCCAGAGCATCAACATTCATGTCTCGCTATTTTGTAGAATGAAGTTATAAATAGAAATATATGCACTGCCCCGTTAGAGTATGCTTAGGTGGATGCTAGAATCCGGCATCATTACTTCCTAATTTAAGGCTTTAAACCGGTCTCTATATAATGTATACCATCCGGGCCCTAAAGTTAAGCCCAACAAAGGCATTATGTTGTCTAATAATACGTTACTGATTAATAAAGCCGTCTAACTGCAACTAATTATTAAATACACTATGACCATTTTTATCTTCTTTCTGGGATTATTTTAGGCAGCTATAGCTTGCTCTGTTACCCTTTCTAATATCTAAGTTGTGGTTAGGGTAAATAATAATAGTTTGCCGCTTGTCTAGGTTTTTAATGTGCCTTTATTTGACAATAATTGCTTCTATTAGGTTCTAGCATAGCCTCTTAAGACCGATAGTAAGTAAATAAAACTAAATTAGGGAAAGGGGCATTAGCTAATGACTTAAAGGACAGTTTATATCCTTAGAAGCAGTCTTAACCCAGATTGTCCTTAATACCTTTATAGACTTTACTAGATATTTGCTTAATTAAGACAGCCTTTTAACTATATTAGTATTTATTAGTAGGTACCTAGATATTAATATATAATTAGACGTTTAAAGCATCTTTAATCTAAAACTTATTGTATATTTACTTAAGCCTTATAAAAAAGGTTATATTATTCTTTCTGGTTCTATAAATACTACTTAGCTTAGAGGTTAAATTTTAGTTAAATTATATTAGTGCTATATTAATTATAATAGTAATAAGTATAGGTTTTAAAAATAAAGGGCTGTTAAACGGAAACGCTTGTATGGGCGCTACATGTAGGGAGTTACCCTAGACTTGGTACTAGATTTCCTCTAAGTACCCATAGAGCGTGCACGCCGGCAGATAAGTTTGGTGGCCGTGAGTCAATTTTTTAGACTGTTTTAGGACCCTAACTTTATACCTCTACATTACCCTTATTTCTTACCCAAAAAGCTTGTAACCTAGTTTATTAGATAGCCTGTTTTCTAAAGTTTATCTGTATTTAGTTTGGTTACTATCAGGGTTAGGGTTGGCTGGCTATTTAAAGCCAAAGATAGTGTGTCTAAGGGCCAAATTTTCCGGCCCCTCTATTTACGCACCAGAGCCAACCCTCGCGTACCCGCGGGTAAGACAATGTCGGAGGAACTATAAGGAGGGCTAACAGAAGCCCACTCAAATTTAATACAAAGTTGTCTAAACCACTCTCAAGCATTCTAACAAGGCCTCCAGGCACCCTACTACTACCTAATCCATTTGATCCACTAATTTTTAGAGGGGCCAATATACTTTAGTAGCGTCTTAGATACCTTAGACGATAATAAGGTAGATATAAAAGCATAGAACTAGTAAGAGGTAGAGAAAAGACTCTAGGTATATAAGTAGGCTGCTATTCTGTTTGCCCTAAGTTTTAGTTTTTTTAAGCAGTTTTTCCAGGGTTTCTATATAATATAAAAGAGTTTATATATATTTATTACTACTTAGTTTAAGAATATATTATATATAACCTACTTTTAATATTCTTAGTAACAGCTTTTATTACTGTAAATAAAAAGCAGATCTATTGTTAAATATATTCTCTCTGCCTTTATACTATATTACAAGATTATATAGTATATATAATATAAGATTTTTCTATAAGTCGCTCTAATCTAGACCTAGCAAGTATTTTTAGTTCCTATAGATTATAAGCCCGGATAACTTAATTAAACAATTTTGCGATCTAAAGTAATAATTGTAGAGGGTTTTTACCTATACGAGGCTGGCCTTTCTAAATACAGGGTTCTTTACTCTAATAACCAGAAAGCCGCGAGTTTGATTTCCCTAAGCACCAGAATTTGTGGGAACCATTTGTAGCTATATCTAAATTGCGGGAAGCTGTAAGATTGTTCTTATAAGTCGCTCTAATCTAGACCTAGCAAGCATTTTTGGTTCCTATATATAAAGGTTGAGATTTTAGTCTTACTTGCTTTACTAGTAGGCTAAAGACTTAATGCTAACTAAAACCTAACTTTTACCTAGTAATGCTATATATAGAAGTATACTAAATATTATTTTTAAAATAAAGCCTATAGGTAACTAGATTCTACTACTATATTAGTACTAATCTTTTTAAAAACTATATTTAACTTAGAAAAGAATCTTATTTAAGGGTTAAGATATAGTATATAAGGTAGGTTATAAGAAGACAGGAGATATATATAGACCCTTAAACACTATATATAATGCTAGGCGTTTTAGTCTACTATATAAATTAATTATATACAGCTAAGGCTTAAAAAATGAAAGCTTATTTATTAAATTTATAATTATAAGGCTTAGTATAGTATAACTAGAAATAGAGTTAATAAGCTATAATAGAGGTAGGTTAACCTGCTAGTTAGCTAGAGACACTAAAATAAGGGCTAACTTAGAAAGTATAAGCAGCTATAAGTCTAGTAGGGCGGTAAATAAATAATAAAGACAAAAATAATAGAAAAATATTAAGAAGAGACTAAGAAAATATAGAAAAGAGAGAGATTAATAAGCTTAAAAGAAGAAGAAGTAGATATAATAAAATTAATAATATAAAGAATATTTAGAATAGGGTTTAAGATAGCCAGACTATAATTTAATACTTTAATCTCTATAATAAATCTTGTTTATTTTCTTTATTAATCTAGTTAACCTATCTAGAATCTATAAAAAAGAGATATAATTATAAAATTAGAAAGTAAAAATAAAATAATTCTTAAAGTAATCTAAGCTATTAGTAACTATTATAAACTAATATATTGGCGCTAAAGCAATTTATTAGAAAAACCTAGACAACCCGAATTAAATACCATAACACCTACCCCGCGATACTAGTAGGCAGAATTATAGAAACACGCTAAGACCCAGGGTTAGGGTAAGGCTTACTATGCTTAGTTATAAGCCCGGCAAGCTAGCTTAACAATCTACCTATTAAGCCTTACACCAAAAATTATAGACTTGCCTTATAAGCTAGCAAGCCACTAAAGAGTCAGATATATAAAGATATAGTCATTACTATAGTAGATAGCTTTTATAAAATAAACTTTTTAGTTATTAATCTAAGTATTTAGTCTAATAACTAAATAGCCTTACAAGCTAATAATTATATCTATAAAATTATTATATCTTATATAGAGTAGTTAAATATTATCTTTATATTATATTACTAATATAAATCCTATAGATTATCTACTAAACTCTATAAAGGTTTAAGTATCAATTATTTATATTTATTTAAGTTTCTCTATTTAGCTAAAAACTATAGTTAGTGTCTTAAAAAAATAAGATACAATTAAAAAAAACAGTAATTTTTACTATACAGAACTTTTTACAGTAACTCTATAATCTTCTACAAACCTGTCTGTAGTTAGAAGCTGCCCGCCATTTTACACTAAAGGCCGTAGCGTTAGGCCGTGCCTAGTCTATTTATACCGGTACTATTAACAAACTGTTAGCCTATTAAGGTTAAAGCTATTGTAAGCTGCAAGCTAGTCTAATACCGTTGTTGGTTGGGCTTTATCGTATACGATAGAAAGAAGTGTTAGCGAAGAGAAAAGGAGAGTGTAGACCGAATGGGTATTCCATTAAGTCTAGGGGTCTGGGTTGTTGCTTTAAAGGATATGGCGAAGCCACGCCCGTAGGACGACAACCCTTTATAGTGTAGGCCCCGTGCTAGTTATATGACCTTTACTATTTATTATGGACCTATTAATACTGGCAGTCTTTTATTTGTGCCGATGGTTGCTCTAAAAGTCGAAAAACGAAAGAAAAACAAAAAAGAAACAAAAAATTGCCCCTATGGCGAATTAAACCCTTAGCTTCTTGGTCGCCAATTAATTGTTGCCTGGAAGTATTCTATTGTGCTATTGGCCCGAAAATGACTGCACCATTTGTGTTTACTTTCCATTATCCTGGTCTCCTAGTCTGTGTGTTTCTAGTAGCTGGCGTCTTGCTAGCGTTGGGGTGAATGTACTTAATTTGCCACATAATTGTCCTAATTTACTTAAGGTCGAAGTTTTTAAAAGTTGCTTCTGCCTTATAAGTGAATTGTTTTTAATGCATTTTGTAGAGCACCAGCCTACTGTTTATAGCACTAAACGAACACCTGGAATAGACCTGGACGAACCGGACCGGGCCGGCGCCAGCTGGCCTACCTGACCTTGCTAATTAACCTGCGTATAGATTGATAGATTTAATTAAACCCCAAGAAAAAGCCCTCTTCGCTAAGGCTATAAGACCTAGGTACATAAGATAGAAAGGGTAGAATATAGTAAATAACAGCTTGATATGCTAATACTAGTTATTTGTTGAGAAAGTCGATATTATTATATATAATAGAACATAGCTTATAGTATCATTTTTAAACTCTTGGTATGTAGGTGTCAGACCACGAATTCTAACTAGGGACGCCCATTATATACAGGCTGGCAACCTTAAAGTGCCCGTGTAATGGTAGATAATATATATATTTTCCAACCCTCGTGGTGTAGGCACCCTTGTAACCAATCTTAGCTATAAGGTTTACCTTTGGGAGGAATGTAACTCTAATTAAAGGCCAACTATGTAGTCCCTTAAGGTAAGACACAGGTAACCGATATGAGGATAATTTAACCTTTTGCTCTTTTTGTCTGCTGAGTTTTGTAAGGCTGACATTTGAATAACTTCTAATTAATTTTGACTTCTGACAGTCTTTTAATTATACAAGTCACCTTGTTCTACAAAACTATTAACCTGTATGGTTAACTCATTACAGTTAACTAGTCGTTATAAAGCCTTGTTTGGTGATACTTTTATTATAGTGTCTGCTGGATTATCGTTTCCATCAATCTACCTCAACTTGTTAATCTTGCAACACTTGTAGGCTTGGCGGAGGGATATAATATCAATTATTAGTCTCTTTTTATTTGTAGAACCCAGCTTGACGAGGCATTTATATAGCAAATATAAGTCTGTATAGATTACTAGTAGTACTGGAGATAACTTAAGTTAATTGGTGATAATTTATAGAGTCGTAGATAATATAATACCAAGGTTAAATCCATTAACTATGCTGTAGATCTCTAAAGCTAGCATGCTTTAAGTAATGTATTTATACTTAACTAAAGACTAGTACAATATATTTTTATGTATTTTGTACCTTATAGTGTTAGAGTCCTTCTCTTTATTAACTAGAGTAATTATAAAGCTAATTTGTAAACTAAAATTATGGTTATTGGCAAATAAGCCGTTAATAAATATAACCAACTTTGCTCTCAATAGGTCTATAGGGACAAACCGTAGCCCTTGGTTGCTGTGTTTTTTTTACTAGTTAATTTGCTTATTAAGTGTCTTATAGTCAGGCTTCTCCGGTGTCTATATTTATGCTGCTGCCGATAGATTAAAGGCAGCTTCCGGTTGACAAATAAAGGCGAGATATGCTCCTTGTGCTTGTTGCTTAATGTATTATTATATAGTATTTAGCTTTGTCGGGTTAATTAGCTTAAGTTTAGTACCTTAACCCTTCTATTATATGAAAATATCATCCTTAGCAGTTATATACATTATACTGTTAAAAGCAAAAGGAAGTTTATCCTTTAGTTTACACAGAATCTCGGCCTCCTTAATAGCACGCTCTTTTTTAATAGAGAATTTGTTTATATTAATACTATATGTATCGTTAGTCTATAGAACAGTAATACTAAATGCCTTCTCTTTAATAGTGTCCTTATTGTTTGTAATAAGCAGATATATATTGTATATAAAAGTGATTATATTAAGCTTCTCGCGGTAGTACTTATAATAAGTTACCTACCAGTAGACTTCTATTTCCGCTATACCGTATAGCGGTTTTATAATCCTTATAATAGTGCCCGGAGGATATTGTGTCTTTAGCTTGATTAGAAGTATAGCTAGAACCGTCTACTGTAGCTTTAATTTCAACTATAGATATACTTAAGTGACATCCCAAAGTTTAGCCTTTATACCCATCCTTATTAAAGTAGGTGTTAGGTATGCTATAAGCTGTTGGCTAACTCGCTAAACTGTTGGTAACTATATAAGGATCTCCTTCTTCTTCTTATTGTTGTATCCCTAAACGATAAGGCGGGACTTCTTGTATAGTTTCTCGTTGTTGCCTTTTCCCTTAATCTTTTATATTATGCATAACTTAAATAGTTGTCTCTTGTACTTGTTAGGATTAAAGAGTTTAAAGGAAAAGACTCTTTTACTGATAAGATTTGTAACTTCTATGTCATTAGACTCCTTAAATGGTTTACCCGGGCTATTAATTACTCTATTACGGCGGAGTTTTACAGATAATTTAAGGTTGTCTTTCTCCTTTTGTGTCATAAGAGCTTCTGCTATATATATGTTGGGTTTGTTCTTAGATTCCGAGGGACGGCCTTGTTGCCGTTATGGCTGCTCTGGTTTGTCTGGCAGAACGACTTCCGATTCGTCCAAAATAATATCTAGGTTTATGCCTTTAGTTATATATCGTTCTGGCTTATCAACATTATAGATATCTTCCTCATTAGAGACAGCCTCTTCTCGATAATATAGTCTTACTATAGTAGACCTAAACTTAACCAGACTATTTGGAAGATCTAGAGTAACATCATGCCCGTTAATAGACAAAACCTTGTATAGGCTTTACCATTCGTCCTTTTCACGCTACACCCAAGCATTACTCTAAAGGGGCATGGCGAGAATGTCTGCTATAACTAGACTGTTCCGTATATTTAGAGCATCGTTTACTTGGCGCTTAGCTAACAGTTTGCATAGTGCTTTCATTACCTTCTAAATAGCTTTAACATACTAGAGCATTATCAGTATAGGGGGCGAATCTATATAAACACATAGATATACTCTAAATATAAGAAGAGTTAAAATTAGTTTATTGGGCCTAGCAGTATTGTTAACCGCTTTAACTACCATTTATAGTATGGCGTTATTATAATACTTTCCGGCAAGTTCGGCCATCAGGATTTTAAAGACTTGCCGAATTAGGTTATAATAGCATTTAACTTTACCTATAGACCAGTGTACTTCTATAGAGACTTGTTTACACATAATTCCTATAATCCTTACCTCTAATTAAAACTCTGTAGACACAAAGTTGGTACCAACATTATAAACCAACCAGTCTGGCGGTCTAAGATATATGTCGATCTACATCATCTATAGTACTTCCCATATATCTTTGGCTAAAAGGAAATACAAAAACTATGCGGCTTAAAAAGACGTAGCAGTATCTACTATATACAGCACAGGCTTGCTATTTAAGTACATTATATTAACAGTAAGCTTAAAGTTAAAGTTATAGTTATTTTTTAGTAAGAACTTAAATCTTCTTGGTGCTAAATTATAAAGCTGGCAATAATGACAAAACTTGCTAATAGCTTCTAGAGTACCGTTCTTAACGTCGTTATAGCCAGCATTTCTTAGTAAGCAACCAAGTCGTTTAACAGATAAATAACCAAAGCGTCGATAAAGTTGTTGTAGCTTGGCTTCTATAATATATATTCCGGCTTTCTTTCGAGACAAAAAGAACCAAGTATATCCTTATTTGCAAATAACAGAGACAGTAATACTTGTCTTCTTCTAAACAAGTTTATTAACAGTATTATTTAGATATATATCTAATTTGTCTATATCCGCCAAACAGAATAGGAATAGTATATTTGCCTATATTATATAAAAAGTAATAATTTCCAGTAGTATCTTTATATATACTGTTCTAATAGACGAAGACTCTATGCTTTTGCCAAACTAAACTATAGCCTCCTTTGCCTATAAGATGTCTAAAGATACAGACAGGTCCTTATGCTTTAAAGCAAGAAATTAGTTATATCTGGCAGTAGATATCTTGGCCGCTCTAGTATTTAGTATAATGTCTTGAAACTATTGTTAAGAATATCGTCCTTTTAATGTAAATTATAATGTAGGGACAGTATTGTTCTTTTTTATATACTTGTCTTTTTTTAAAAATACGCTATAAAGAAAGAAAGCATCTATTAAATACTATGCTATAGTAAAGTTATTGTTGTCTTAAGCATCCTCCTTATCTTTAATTCCGATACCTTTAATGCCAGCAAGAAATGTCGCATATACTGTATCTAATGTGTTTTTGCTATACTGCTTTATATATATAACAAAGCTGTTTCTGGTATATTTCTGTTTCTCTAGTAAATGCTTTGTAGACCAGTAGCCTTCTTTATAATAGATATAGTACTTTTTAAACTATTAATGTATATTGTTGCTGTGGCTGTATTTGTAATTCCGAGGATAAGTTTCGCGGGAATAGCCTCTACTGTGTAAGCAATAGCTATTGTCTCTATCTCTGTATCTGCTATAGAAGCTGCCGCGTCCTTGGTTAAAGCTTCCGCGGCTAAATTTACGGCCAAGTCTGTGGCCGAATTTGCGGCTAAATCCGCGGCCTTGTTGATTATCTATATATTGACGGTCAGTATAATAGATATCTTTGTTGCTGTCATTAATGTCTGCTTTGTTGTAGACTCCCTCTGGGTAGTTGTCGTCACCAGCATAGAACTGCTATATAGAGGTATTGCAAATAGATATGTCTAGTGAGGACTAAAGGTCCTGAAATAACCGTTTGTATATACCTGCCGGTATATATAAAGCGTGATTAAACTCGGGTACTCTTGAATATACCTGTATTATAACTATGTAAAGCACTTTCTCGTTTTAAAATGCTGGCCTAAGTGCTTGTTGACTTAGCTGTAGAGTGTTAAATAGCTTCTGTAGTACCTCTTGTAGGTCCTTGTTTACATTTGCTAGATTGTTTTGCAATCCTATATATATAATGTTGGCAAAGTTAGCGTGGTATTGCCTGTAGTTAGTATTATGTTTAAAGTATTGCTTGAGTGTTATGTACATTTTCTGGAACGTCTTCTATAGACTAATGTGGTAAATGAAGTAAGTCTCGGCCCGACTATCTAGAATGAGTGGAAATACTGTATAAAACTAATCTGGCTGTATTTAATATATAAAGTAGACATTTAACATTATTTGTACCTTGTTGTCTAGTAAATTGTACTATTCATCTGTCTACTTATTCTAATTAGCCTATATTTTAAGAAACTTGTTAATCTTGTCAGGGTCTATTAGACTATTTACATAGTGCCTTAGTAGAAGCACAATATAGTCGTCTACCCGTTTAAACAAACCGTCGTTATAAGCCCAGCCGTAAAGTAGTAGGATGCTGCATAGTCTTAAATTATTATGTTTTAATGCTTCCGGCAGTTATAATGCTTCCTGTAACCTAAATGTTTCCTGTAGCCTAAACGCCTCTAATGGTCTAAATGCTTTTAGCATTTCCGGTAGTCTCAATTGCCATTCGGGAGGTAGTCTAGAAGGTAGTCTGGGTACATAAGTATTCTATGCCCGGGTTTCTGCCTTTATAGGTGGTTTTCGATAATAGGAAGCTTCCTTGATAGTCTCTTGAATCTCGTCCTTCTATAGGACTTCCGGTTCTTAATTTGGACGTGTTTGAGGATTATGATTAGAAACTCTCTGTTACTATGGCCGAATCTCTTAAACCTCGCCCTTTTATAGGGCTTCTGGTTCTCGGCTTAAATATATCTTAGGGTTAGAAATCTTCTCTTGTTACTGTAACTTAGAAACCTTCTGTTGCCGGGAATTAGGAATCTTTTGTTGTCGAGAATTAGAGATCTTTGATTGCTAAATATCGAAAGCTTTCTGACGCTAAGGGTTAGAGACTTCTTGCCGCTATGGCTGAGGAATTAGTTTAGGCACTGGTTTTTGTATAATTTGGTTGGTTATCTTTGTTGGCATCTGCGGCAAAGCCCTTGCAGGACTATTTGTACGATTACTCAGCCTGTATAAGGTTAGGTTAATCTATAGTAATGAAATAGGTACTTATTGAATAGATTGTAATGGCATTGTTTATTAAATAGGTTGTAATAGCGTTACTTATTAGATAGATCGTAAAGGCGTCGGCCTTACCGTTTTAATTGTATTTTCTAGCGGTAGACTTGCCTTTCTATTAGATAATAAAGAGAGAGATAGGTACTTGGCAATATAGGGTATTTGTTTTTGGCCTTCCTTTAATAAGCTGTAAAGCTTGGATTTAAAAACAAAAATGGTATTAGCAATAGCCACGTCTGGCCATTCCGGTAAGTACTTAGCTTCATTAAGTACAATTATCTAGTTCGCCAATATATCGTATATAGGACCAGTATAGACTCTCTGTATACAAAGAAAGCGTTTAAGATTCTTAGTGGCCAATGTAGTTAGCTATATATTGACGGTCTAGTCCTTAAATACTCTCTTGAATTCCTAGAATAGCTTCTTGTTAATAATGTCGTCAGAATTATTATTATCTATAAACTTAAATATATACGCATTATGTAGATAGCCTTGCCTGTTAGCATTGTTAAAGGTATAGATAATTGGGATAGATATACTTTAAGCTATCTAGTTTGTATAAAGCCGAAAATTATAGGGAATCCGGAATTAATTCTTTATATTATCCGCTATTGTTTTAAACTCGTCACGAAGGGTGTATTCTTTAGTGTCCTGTGCTAATAACGTTGCAAGTTATAGATCTTTATTGTCGCTTGTTTTAATAATATAATTGTTGTCCTTGTCGCCATTATTGGCGCCAGTACTGCCGGCATTAGTACCGCTGGTATTAGTGCCGCCGGCATTGGTGCTGCTGGTATTAGCTATGTTATTGTAGGTATGTAACTGTCTAATATATAATACGGCTTTCCTTTAATAGTGGTTTATGGCGAACCGTGCTTTTTGGTACTAAATAGGTGGTGGTAATCTATAGTAGACGGCTCTTTTTGTGCTGAGTAGTGGTTTGTGGCAGACCATGCTTTTTATATTGGGTAGTTGTTATAAATTATATAAGCCGTTGGTTAAGGTTTAGTAACTCAGGCTTGTAATTAGGGCCGAAGTAAATTTAATTAGAAGTGGCCTGTTTTTACAAAAAGTCTAGAGTAACTCTCTTTGTGACTTAGGCTTGTAACTAGGCTAAAGTGAATTTATTTAGAAGTGGCCCGTTTTTATAAAAAGTCTAGGGTAACTCTCTCTGTATGTATGTGTATATATGTGTAGTTTGTGACTTATAGTTGTAGTTAGGCCGAAGTGAATTTAATTTAAAGTGCCTTGTTTTTGTGAAAAATCTAGGGTAACTCCTTTCGTGACTCTTCTGTATGGTGTTTTTGTTAGGTAGCATGCAGCTAACTGGTAAGCATACAACCTTGTGTTGGTAAACAAACGTTACTAAAATTTGTGTATAAATTGTTGCTTTCTCTGGTATAATCGGTTGTTTGGGTGTTTATAAGGGTATTCTTTTTGTATTGTAAAGGTTTGATGGGCTTTTCTTGGTGTTAAAGTGCCTAATGAAGGGATTGTACATTTTTGTATTACATTGATAGAACGCGGTCTTTGTTAATACGGTTTTGTGTTATTGTGACCTGATTGTCGGTACCTTGTTTCGATATAGAATCTAGGAACTCGGTGTTTCTAATCTTGGCTTTTATTGCATAATTGTTTGTTGACAGGATTTATAATAGACGTAACCTTGTTAGTATAGCTTTGATAGAGATCTAGTAGTTATACTGATAGGTCTAATTGCTTGTATTGTAGTTTTGATAAAGATCTAGGGACTGTGGTATGTTTGATTGTAGCGTAGATATTGTCGACTATTGATAAGTTTTGATAGAGATTTAGGGACTCGTTAAATGTCGTCAATAGCGATCTGCCTCTTTCTTTCTTGCTGCTCTGTAATTGCTGTAAGTAATTACTGATCAGTGTTGGTTGGGCTTTATTGTATACAATAGAAAGAAATGTTAGCGAAGAAAAAAGGAGAGTGTAGACTAAATGGGTATTTTATTAAGTCTAGGGGTCTGGGTTGTTGCTTTAAAGGGTGTAGCGAAGCCACGCCTGTAGGATGACAACCCTTTATAGTGTAGGCCCTGTGCTAGTCACGTGACCTTCACTATTTACTATGGACCTATTAACAACCGTTAAGTACTATATAAAAGTACTATTACTGTATAATTTAGGCCTTTAAATATAAGTTGGCTAAAATAGGTAATAATAAAAGAAGACCGCCTAATATACGTATAGCTATAGCTTTATAGATAGTCTTTTCTTAATATTTAATAATTTTAGCGAGTAAAATAATCTAATATATATTTAGACCTCTTGCTGCCTTTAGATATTTTAACCTAAGTCTGCCGATTTTAATATTTAAAGCAGCAAGTATCTTCTTAAGATAACCTTATTGCTTTAAATTAGTGTTCTTTTATTAATAATTTATTAAGTTAAAAGTATTTTAAAAACTAACCGCCAATATAAAGACTTTTTATTTCTCTTATAATACCTTTAATAGGAAAACTACTATATTATATCTTATAATATTGACTATAATAGCAAGTATAACCTTATACTATTAGCCTAGTCTACTTATAAGATATTTCTAATTATTGCCTAAAGTACTAATACTAGAGGCCCTATAGGGTTATATTTCTGCCTTTAACCTTAAGCTAAGTTTTAATCTTTTTTTAGAAATCTGCCTATAAGTAGCCTTTAGAGACAAGAGAAGCTGCTTATATAAGCAAGCTTAAATAGGTTTTTAGATTACAAGTATTGGCGGGTAGACTGTTAAAAATATTATATCTTTTAGTCGGGTTCTGTTTATTTTGTTATATTATTAGTATCTAGTATATTTTAGGTTAATAATAAGGCAGGTAGGCCTATTTTAGAGTACTAGATTAGTTAATCTATAGGATAGGTTAGAAGATTGTCTATAGTAATAAATCTTAAAGCTATATAAGGTAATTTTGCCGCTATTATTTTAGACTAAAGCTTTATGTCCCTATAGTTACGCTTCTATAAGTAGAAAAATTAAAAAATAGATGCTAGATTTCTAAGAGAGCTTAAAAGATACATTAAACTATAACTAAAGGCAAGTTAGTAGCTAAAGGATAGTTAAAAGCAAGATGCCTCTCTAAAGGGTTTAAGCTATTATACCGTACTATTACTAACTAGTAGGGTCTATACTAGAGATAGATTAGATATTAATTTAACAATATAGCTTAATTAATTGCTTATAAATAAGCCGTATAGGTTATATCAGACTTAGCTGCTTAACTACTGGCTTATTTTAGATTTAATGCTAGATTTAGATAAAGACTTTTACTTTAATCTCTTAGATGCCTATATAATCTATAAGCAGATTAAATTTTATACCTTATTCTCTAACGGCAATACATTTTTAGGAGACATTAGAGAATTGTTGTTAAAAAGAAAGGTCTTAGAGCTATTTTTAATAATAAATCTATATTAGAGAGCATTAATAAATAACTAGACTATAAGCAAAATGCCTAATTTATCTTTACTAAGTTTAATAAGGTTTTAAAATCTAGAGATTTAGGATCTAAGGTTATTTAATAAAGCTACTACTATTTATAGGCCTCTTTAGACGGTCTATAGTTGGTAAAGAAAAAAAGGCTAAGAGTTAGAGTAGGGTTAAAGTAAAAAGTATTAAGGATCTTAAGGCTAAAAGAATTTAGTAAATCTAAAATCTAGTAGCTAAAGTCTAGAGAAAGTAAATATATTTGTGTAGAAGAAATTATTGATTAAACGAGAGAAAACTATGTATAATATCGACTATTTAGAACTAAAGGGTACTGGCAGGACTGTAGAGGTAGACCTGTTAATATAGAAATATTAAACTTAAAGCTTTAGTTGTTAATAATTGTCTGGCCGGCGGGTAGGTATAGTGCTAAAATGTATTTAAACGGTATAGATGCTGATTTTAAAAGTAAGGTGGCGGATGTTGGCAAGCTCGGCCTTTTTAATAAGATTGTAAAGAAAATGTATAAGGATTCTAGGCGCTATAAGGGATTTTTGGTAATTTGGCTTTAAAAATAAAGCGTCTATTAATAGTGCTTTATGTCTATAAATCTTATGTCTTCTTTCCGGCTTTAAATATATACCTATATAATTTGTGGGTTTTTGTTATTAGCTCTAGAATATTGTAAGAGCGTGATTTTATCTATTTAGTATATTTTACTTCTTATTTATTATTATAGATTTAGTTATATAACTTTGGGTTTTTAAAAAATATCTATTAAAATTTAACCCTATTATACCAGCTTAACCTAAAGCTATAGTAATTTCTTATCTATAGCTCTAATAAGACCTAAAACTAAATAATTAATATTAAGTATTAGTGTCAGGACCTCTACACTAGGCGCAATAGTTACCACAAAGAGGTTAAGAGAGGTCTAATATTAGGGCTAGGTATGTATTAAGACTGATTCTTGCCCCTTTTATTAGTAGATTACAAAAACTATGTCCCTTTATAGGGTGCGGGCTACCTATGTTACCTACTAAGATAGAGGCAGGGCGCTATAATTATACTTCTCTCTAGAAGGCATATCTTTAGGCCTAGCGCCGTAGTAATCCTCAAGTAAATTACCCGGAAGCCGTTATAGCTAATTTACTTATACTTTGGCGTGTACAGTCTACCCGGCCGGCTTTATCTTGCCGCTATTTAGACCTTTAATCTCTCAACCTTTTTGCTAACTATTATTATTACTATTTATTTATATATAGTTTCCTTGTTATTTAGTTACCTCTTATTTGTCTACTTAATTACCAACATTACTATTATTATGCCTTATTTTAGCTCTAAGGACAACTATAAGAAGCACTCTTATTGCTCTTTTTATTTAGTTAGTTGCAATTTAACAAGTAGTCAGTCTGGCTTTAATATAGAAGATGCTATAATACTAACTTTGTCCTAGCTATAAAAGTAACTGCCTGGCTCTTAAGACCTTAATTATAGTTTATAGTTAATCTTCTTTAGTAGCAATTTATTCTCTAATTATAGTAGCTGTTGAGTTTTACTCTCTTCTTTTCCTTTCTCTTATATATTTAGTTGCCTAGATTTGTTAGGCTTAAATGCCTTTAATAAAACTACTTTGACTTAGCAGTAGTTAGGTCTTATAGGTTTAATTTCTATGCCTATTAGCAGTAAATATACTATTAAGACTAATCTTTTTACTGCTATTTCTAGTACTATAGTAGCTTTTTCTTCTTTTATCTCTTCTATATATCTCGATTTTATTATAAGTATACCTAAGTACTACTATAAATTATATAAGGTCGCTTTTTTAGGCTCTTTTAAAACCATGTAATTTTGTTACATAGCTAAAGAGACAGCTGCCTATTTGCTAGGTAAGATTAAGTAATATAGACTCTTGTGTATATTTTAAATATTTAAGGAAACTCCTCTTTCTCTTCCTAACTATATATAAAGCTATAGGCCTAGTAATAGTTATGCCTATTTTATACCCTTTTCTTAGCAGCTTATTATAAGCCTGGCAATAAGCTATCTAGATATTATATATAATTTATTTAGTAAAAAGAAACACTATACTATTTAGTTAACTATAATTCTAAAGGTTGGTGGATCGAATGGGAGTCAGGTAGCAGTAGGGTGCACTGAGGTCTTGTTGGAATCTTGAGAGTGGTTTGGACAACTTTGTATTGAATTCGAGTGGGCTTCTGTCAGCCCTCCTCACAGTCCCTCCGACATGACCTCAACCCTGGGCACGCTGCGGTTGGCTCTGGTGCGCAGATAGGGAGGCCGGAAAATTTGGCCCTCGGACCCACTATCTTTGGCTTTAAATAACCAGCCAACCCTAACCCTGACAGTAACCAAACTAAATACAGATAAACTTCAGAAATCAGGCTATCTAATGAACTAGGTTACATGCTTTTTGGGTAAGAAATAAGGGGAATGCAGAGGTTCGAAGTTAGGGTCTTACAATAGCCCAAAAAATCGACTCACGGCCACTAAACTCATCTGCCGGCGCGCACGCCACATAGGCACTTAGCCGAAAAAGTGCCAAGTCTAGGGTAACTCCCTACGTAAAGTCTAGGGTAACCCCTTACGTGCAGCGCCCACACAAGCGTTTCCGTTTAACAATAATTAATATATATATATCCTATAACTTCTATTTATAAGGCTTTTTATATTAGTATAAGAATATAGTTTCTTTACTTAGTAACGCTGTCTTTTATATAACCTCTAGTACTAGCTGTATCACGACCCTGATAGAAATAGAACCAACAGTTAGTTCTATAAAGGAACAACCCCACCAGGCCAGCATACCAGCCAAACAAATGGCATAAGGGACCAAGCTAATAGTCACGTGATTACTAATTAGATAAGACGGATTGATTAAAGTAACAATTAATCCTAGCAATCCAACACCATAGAGCAACAAAAGTAACCAGCACTCCCAACGCTCCCCTATACTAGATCGCCAGAAGCAACCAGCGCTCCTAGCAAGCCTTATTAAAGAGATAGACATATAAGGACACACTCGTTACCAGATAGCTAAATAGCATAGATAGCTCTTCAGTAGTTAATCTAAGTATTTACTCTAAATAGCTTTCATTAGCTTGTAATTATTATTAGAAACCCTATTGCTTAATTAACCGCCTTGCTATATATCTTAGATATAAACCCTAATCTATAGTTTAAAGAACCTAGGAAACCTTAATTATTACATTTTAACTGCTCTTGTTTATATATTACAATACAGACTTTAAGCAATATTATATATAATACCTTTACAATGTCTGGATTTAGAAACAATAACTTTTAGTAAAACCTTCTGTAGAAATTAGACAACACTATTAACAGCAATACTAGTAATAACACTAATAACAACGGTAGGATAACTAATAAATAACTTTAGAAGTTAGTTAGTAAGGTTAATTGCCTCTATACCCTTATAAATGGGCAGGCTAAGCAAAACAAGGAAATAGAAAACCTTAAAAAGAAAGTTACTACCCTCTAGGCTGCCGCCGCCATTATTAATACCCTAATTCCGACCAAAGAAAATGTTAGGCTTAACAGCCCGACCCCTTACAATAAAACCCCGGGCTAGTTGTAACCTTACCTTACCTAAATTAGGGCCTACTAATGTTTTAACTATATAGATAGTTAAGTAGATGGAAAACAAATTATATATATAGCCTTATTCTTTAAGGGAAGAGCGCTTACCTAGTTTAAACTATATCTTACTAATTTTATTAACGCTAAAAAATTTAAGAAATGTAAATAGAAGATTTCGGAGATGTTTAGTAGATACGAGAACTACGAGAATGCCTTCCGAGCCCTATTTTAGAATCCTGATAAAAAACGACAGGCTAAAAGGAAATTGTCAAAACTGTAACAAAAAGGGCTAGCCTCGGCCTATATAGCAGAGTTTTGACAAATCTGTGTCTAAGTTAATTCTACCTATAATACCAAGATCTTTATATTCTACTAGGAACTAAAGAAAGATGTAAAGGACGAGTTAGCTAGGCACGACAGACCTAACAACTTTTTATAGTATGTTAAACTAGCTATTAAACTTAATAATAGGCTCTATAAGAGACGTTAGGAGAAACGCGGTATTAATTTCGGATTGTTCTAGTAAAATAACTAAAAAAGTAAATCTAATACTGGAAAGAGATATAATTATAATAATCTAACCTAATGGAGGCAACAATTGGGCCCTATAAAGCTTAATGCCGTATAATGAAAAGACAAAAGGGACATTAAATGCTATAACTGTAATAAGATAGAATATTTTATAAAGGAGTGCCACAGCCTTAAGAAAAATAGAGATTAGAGGCCTATACCTAAAGGCTCTAGACAGGCTAATATAATTACCCGTACTAGCAGGCCACTATGTTTAAAAATATAGCAAGCTATTACTAAATAATATTGTTGGTACAGAATAAAATGGCATAAACCGTGCCTAGTATACCTAGACTAGGCAACGAAAGATAGAAGAATTCTATTTAGCATTACTTTCTAAAACTTACCTACTAATGATAAATAAGAAGGTAAGTTGAAAACAGGAAAAACAATCTAATAATAACTATTATAGCTGGTATATATAAAACTAGACAAGGCTAAAGAAGCTAAGAAGTACTCCTTACTTAGCTAGACAGCCTGCTATAATAATAACTGTATTATATACCTAAGTGATAAAGAAGGAGCCAACTGGTTCCCTAAAGGTGTAGGATAATAATGTACCCTAGCTGTGGGAAGATAGAAGAAACTTCTACGTAACCCTAAAAAGGAGCTAGTAGGGAAAATTCCCTAAGATCTACTTGTACCTTAAGCATAGTAAGAGGACCCGCGGGCATACTTAGAAAAAGCACCCCTACTGGCCCCTAGAACTAATATTATAGAAGTACTAATTATAGGACGACCCCTTAAGCAAGTAACGTGAGAACCGAGAAAGGAGACCAAGAAGAATAGAGATATAGAAAGGACGTTCCCTTGCTATAGTCACTATCTTAGCATCTCTTGGGCCTTATATATTTATAATAGATATAGAATCTATATACAGGAGAAGGCAAGCCATGACTAGTTCCCCTAAAGGTACTAAGAGCAGAACATCTGATAAACTTACAAAAGAGACGACTTTAAGGGATGGAAACTCAAGAAACAACATAATAACGTAGGTTACATAACGTTTTAACTCAACCTATATACCCCCTTAGTATATCTATACAACCCTACTAGATAGCGTACCTGTAAAAATGAGAAATGTCGAGTATATATAGACGACAAAGTTAAAAAATGGTACTAACTATAGTAATAAAAACAGATCCTTAGCCCTATAAAGTCTATAATATAGGAAGGAAGTATATAATAGCTTATAGAAAACCTGCAATAATTGCAGAATATTATATAATAAAATATCCAGAGCATCAATAAAGTCCTAGAAAAAGACTATAGATAGCTAAAAAACTAGGCAAGCTATCTATAAAACCTCAGGTAGCAGGAGAAACCCCTATAAGATACTTATATATAATAAACATTAATAATAACTATTAATATTTAAAAATCAAGGTAGAGCTTGGAGCCTACTAGTACTATATACTTATTGATAGTAGAGTATAGGGAAATTTTATCTCTCTAAAGATAGTAAACAGATACCACCTTATATAGTATAAGAAAAAGAAACCCTATAGACTTAACGTAGTCAATGGCACGGAAGTTGCTTACAGAAACGGTATTATCGATATAGAGACTAATTACCTTTAGGTTTAAATCCGAGACTATATCAAGCAACTCTTGTTTAACATTACTAAGATAGCAGATCATTAGTTAATCCTAGAAATACCTTAGTTGAAAAAGAACAACCCTTAGATAGATTAGACTACTGGCCAGATTTACTAGGTAAACCCTGTCAGCTTAGCAAAAGGAATAATTATATATTGCAAGGATAAGTAGAGCTTAGTCCCTAAGGACAGTACCCAAATGTACGCTTAAACAAGCCTAGCGGCCACTTCTTAAAATGGAGAGAAAAACTTAGTCTCTGGGTAGGCTTTAGAATAGCCTCTAAACAAGCCGGCATAACAATAGTATAAACCGGACGGTCTGCTGCAAACTGACGAGAAAAATTTACTGTTAAACCAAATATAATACAAACCTGATAAAGAAGGTGGTCTAACGCAGACTAATACAAGAAAACGACAAATTATACTCACAGTATAAGAATGTATTAAGGAAATCCAACAAGCATTAAAATAGATACAAGAGATCTAGCATATATAATACAAGACGATACCCATAGTTATGGTTATCTTACCTACAGGTACCCTATAACAAGCGCTAAAGGCCTAAAGGATTGGCTTAGCAAAACAAGTTAAGCCTATTCTCTGATAATTTATTGCCTACCTATAAAAAGCCAAGACAGTAAAAAAGGATCCTTAAGAGTTTATACCTTAGGAATACTGTAAGTACACCAAGCTGTTTTTAGCAATACTTAATACCGAACTACCTAAATATAATGGCTGAAATTATAAAATACCTCTAAAACTAGAAAAGATACCTAAATTGTAACGCCTAGGCGGAAGCCACGCGGAAGCCCTGGCAAAAAGCCCCCACGTCTAGAAAAGGGCCTAAAGCCCCCACGTCTTAGTTTAGTAAAGACAAGAATTAGTCTTGTATCAAACCTATACCTAATATATATATTGGCCTTCCTAGTTTACCGGACCATTATGCCTAGTGTAAAGCCTATTATAATTCTAATTCTTCTTTATATATTACCCACGATGCCACCAAAGACTGGTAAAAGGAGGGGAAGATTCTAAGGAAGTCACGATAATGGCAAGGGCAGTTTAGAAATAGTTTAGCTCGATAATGCCTTAGCATAAGAATGGAAACGTAATTAACTACTTTAACAGAGAATCGACGCTCTAAAAGCAGTCCGAATAGCTATCAAAGCCAAGCCGAAAGATTTAAAGCTAGCTAATATTACTTTATTACCTATAGCCTACACCTTTTAGCAATACAATAGCTGGATAATAGACCTAAAAAGGGCCTATATTTTATAACTACAAACCCTTTACGACAACAAGATAAAGGTAATACATATATTAGACTACGTTAAGAAAGAGTGCCGAAATTGTTGGGACACTTATATGAAATTCTTGAGAAAAGGAGACAAGTCTATATTTAACTATTATAAGTAAAACAAGTTTAAGACTTTTAGCTCTAATTTTAAGAAGGATCTTTAAGGCGTATTAGGCGTTATTTAAAGCCTGATTAATACCACCTACTAATAAGAAAACCAAGACCTATAGACCTTTTACTAGTATCTCGAAATATTAGAATTAGAACAGAAAATGAGGAATAATAGTTTAAAGGCCAAATTCTTTCTCTTAAAGCTATTAGAATGGGTGTTGTTAGAGATTTAAACAAAATATGCCCTTAGTATGCTAGAGACTAGGGACAAAATGGTCAGGGTTGCTCAAACAATCTAGGTTAGTACCCTAGAAAAGATAAGGAAGAGAAAGCATAAAGAGGTAGGCCTGAGAAAGGGGGAAATTAATAAAACCTCTAATAAGAGAAGATAAAGGGGAAGCCTTTTAGAAAGTGCTTTAAATATATAGGGTGGAACTTAAAATTATCTACGGCAGCGAGGCTAAGAAAGAGGCCGAGAATTAAGAGCCAGGGGTTCTTACACCTAGCTAAATCAAAATACTTAAAGAAGTACCTCTAAAGCAACCTTAAAGCTAAATCCTCTAGATAAAACAGGCAAGATAACTACATGCTATAGGTATAGAAGTACCTACCACTACTTTCTAGACTGCTTAATACTGGCAGAAACTATAATATCGGTAAATTAAGTACAAGGCCGCAATAACTATTGGTCTAGGGGCTATTAAGGTTAAAATTAAGGAAGAGGGAACCGAGGTGCCTCTCAACTATCTACAGGAACAGTGTCAGAAGTAAAGAAGAAGAACCAGTAACTATATTTGGAAGTAGAAGAAGAGACAGTAGAGGTCCGGAAGATATTTGCGATTTTTGGCAAAGTAGCCACAAAGCGCGGTTAAAAACGTGTCAAGATTAATCTAGATACATAGGCACAAGTAGACCTAGTTAGTATTTCTTTTGTCGAAAAGTTTGGTCTTAAATTATCTACAAAGTTATTAGTACCTATAGTAGGAGTCTAAGAAAGTAAGGTCCCTACTTATAGTGTTTATTAGGTTCTCTTGTTGCTTAAAGATTATTTTGGAAATTAGAGGAAGGAGACGCGAGATTATATTGTAATCTAAAGAAATCAATTAAAATTTATTTTACTCTTAGGTATCTTAGGTTTAGAATATTTTTAAATAGGGCTTGAAAGCCGTCTAAAGAATTAGTGGCTTTAACAGGACGAGATTTATATAGTAGAGCAAACTGTAAAGTCTTTTATAAAGAATCAAGGAAAGGTCTCCTATTATTATACAATCTTTCCTATAGCGGAACCTTTTAGTATAATGAAAAAGGAGGAGAGCCTTTAATGGGAGCCTCAAGAGATAGACGAAGAAGAGAAACCGCCTTTAGATCCGTCTTAGATATATCTGCAATTAGCAGAAATAGAGATATTTTTTATCAAAGCCAGAGCCAAGGAGCTACCGCCAAAGAAGAAAGCAGATTACATAATAGATCTAAAGAAAGAAACTTTACCCCCTTTTCTGCCTTTACGCCTACTTTTATTAACAGAACTTAAGGTCTTAAAAAAATGGCTCGAAGAAAGTTTAAAGTCAGGACAAATTGCCTATAGCAAAAGTCCCGCTAGTGCGCTAGTTTTATTTATGCCGAAAAAAGACAGAACTCTTTAACTCTATATTAACTATAGGGCTCTTAACAAAGTAACAATAAAAAATCGGTATTTCTTACTACTAGTTTTAGAAATATTGGATTAATTATTAGGCGTATAGTATTTTTCTAAAATCAATTTAACAGACATATATTATTAGATTTACATCTAAGAGGGTAACAAATAAAAGACAGCTTTCTGTATACAATATAGTCATTATAAATTTAAAATAGTACCGTTTAGATTAACCAACACCCTAGCTATATTTTAATCTTTTATTATAGAAGTCTTGGGAGATTATATTAATATCTATATAATTATTTATTTAGACAATATTTTGATTTTTTTAGGAAGCAAAGAAGAGTACAAGAAGTATATATAAACAATTGTAGATTGTCTCGTAACAGTAGAGTTATATGGCAACATTAAGAAGTGCTGTTTTTTTTAAAAAGAGATTGAGTTTTTAGGATTTTTAATTAGAAAGAAAAGAGTTTAAATAGATCCCGACAGGATTAGAACTATCCAGAAATGGCCAATACCAACCACCTATTACAACATTTAAGTATTCTTGGGTTTCTATAATTTCTACCAAAGATTTATTAGGAATTACTCGAAAATCACACAATTACTTAACAAACAATTAAAAGGGATACAATGTGGCCAAAAACCAGGAAAAATTAATTTCTTAGCCCCAGAAAATATTAAAATATAAAAGGCCTTTAAAGAGCTTAAGATAAGGTTTCAATAGGCACCTCTTCTCTAACATTATAACTCTACGCTCTCCACATAAATCGAGTATAATACATCAGACAAAGCCGCTACGTCTATAATTTTATAGCAATACTGAGATAAAGGCAAATTCTAATGGCATCTAATTGCTTTCTAGTCGAAAAAGTTCTCTAAAGCTAAGCTCTACTAGACAACTTATAACAAAGAGCTAAGTACCATCATTGAGAGCTTCAAATACTGGCAACAGTACCTCAAAGAGGCACAAGAGCCAGTTACAGTTTTTTCTAATTATAATAATCTCTGCGGCTTTATAAAGTAAAAAGAATTAATATAAAAGCAGGTTTGATAGCTTATATATTTAGCCGGGTTTAATTTTACTATCAAACATCGTTTCGAGAAAACAAACCCAGCAGATGGCCCATCAAGAAGGCCTAACTACATGTTAGAAGAAAAGCCTCCAAATTTAAGTTAGATTCCAACTCTGGAATTAAAGATAGTTGCGGCCATTAGGAAGGACTTACAATCCTATCTAGAAGACTAACGGCAGGCCCAGTTTAAGGCTACAGTCAAAAATACCAAAGTGCAAAAGGTCTTAAAACTTAATTTCTTCCTAACAGAACGTTGGCTTAAATCTACGGCTCCTCTATAAGGGTAGTTTATAACAAGAGTCCGGGCCCGGGTACGTATCGGCGACATAGGCATAATATATCAAGGGCTCCACTCTCTACTATTAGACTTAATATGTAAAGCCCAAGGGGAAGACCCTAAGATTCAGGCCATTATTAAAAAAATAAAATCCTTAAACAGTACTGTTTTAAATGGTTCTAGTTATAAGTTTCAAGACAGACTACTATACCAGAAGAGACGCATATACATGCTAAAACAAAAAGCTTTACAATAGGAAATCCTACAAACCTACCATAATGAGCCGCTAAGCAGACACTAGGGGTAGACATAGATATAAATTCTAGTTAAAAGACATTTTTACTAGCCAGGCTTAAGGACCTCTATTGCAAACTATGTGCGCTCTTACGTAATATACTAATATATATCCGCGCCACATTATTACCTGTATAGAGAGCTTGCTTTGTTATCAATTCTATCAGGCCCCATATAAGAACTTAGTATAGACTTTATCACTAGACTTCTAACTACTATTAGAAATAGCAAGAAAGTAGATGTAATCCTGGTTATAATAGATCGTTATACCAAGATAAGTTTCTTTATTATAGTAAATACAATAATAAATGCTGCTAAACTAGCTAAAATCTTCTATAGAAAGATTAAGTGTAAATGGAGACCACCTAAGGAAATTATAACCAATAGAGGCACAACCTTTACCAGTAAGTTTTAGAAGACATTTTGCCAGCTAAGTAGAATTAAAACCCGATATACTACCACTTACTACCCATAGAGTAATGGATAAACAGAAAGGATAAACCAAACCTTAGAACAATATCTAAGAGTATTTATAGTGGAAAACATCTGAAACTAGCCAAATCTATTATATACTACATTCTTTACATGTAATTTAGTATAAAGCGCCACGATTAAAATAAGCCTATTTAAAGCTCTCTTTAGCTACAAACCGTTTTTTACTATCCCATACAATAAATGGCCTACTAAGAACAGTGTCCCTTAAAAGGAGGTACTAACAGTTAAGAAATATATAGAGAAACTTCAGCAAATTTAAACAAACTGCGAGGAGAACTAAAAACAGACAGTTAAGACATAGATCTAAAATTATAACAATTAACACCAACCTATATAATTTAAAATCAGCCAATAGGTATTACTAACAACTAAACATCTACTTCTAAAAAATAGGAAGCTTACTCTATAAAGAGTCAGCCTATTTAGAATCATGTCTCAAGTAGGTAAATAGGCTTATAGTCTAACCCTCCCAAAAAAGTACTTACAAATATACCATATTTACTATGTAAGCCAGCTAGAGCCTTGGACAGCAAGGAACCTAAAGGATCTAATAGAGGGCATTTTAGATCTACTAGACCTAGAGGACAAACAAGCTAAATAAGAGCTAGAGGAGATTTAAAACTATTAGGAAATCAGGAATACTATATACTACCTAATAAAGTAGAAGGGGTAGCCTAGTAAATACAATTTATAGGTACTAGAAAGCAAGATATTAGCAGACAAAATTATTTAGAAATACCAAAGAGAGAGAGGACTAAAGAAAAATTAAAAAAAAACCTAAGATTAAACTAGTAGAAGCCATAAGAAGTAGCTACAAATTAAATAGTAACAGGTCTATAAAGGCTAAGAGTACTAGATAACTAGCCGATAAAGCTAATATTAATCTAATAAATATTAAAAAACTAACCAGTAAACTTAATACTAGCCTAATAACAGGAAAATGTTTCTAGATAAAGGCCTATTAAGAGGCCATTAAGTATTATATAAGTAGAGAAAGGTTTGAAAAATCAATATATTAAAATTAAGCACAAATAATCTTAGAAATATCTAGGTTAAAGGGAGACTAGAAGGGTCCCTGAAAAAGTAATACAAAAGTATCATTATCCTTACTCCCAAAAAACCAAACCCCCTCTACTAGTACTAATCACTAAGCTACCATATCCCCAAGCAACTGGTAGGAAAAAGCCGTCCACATCCTATAGGTCATCTCCTATAGCAGTAACAAAAACCCCTCTAGCCAAGCCCTGAAAGTATCATCTATAACCTGCAAAACCTCTAAGAAAAACCTCTAAACCAAGCCATACTAAACTAAAAACCCGTTATTAGCCAAGACTAGACGTAACATTCTATAGCAAGTATTAACCAGGTCCCTTAAGATTTTCTTATAAAGAACGTCTACCGAGTTAGCCGAGCTAAACTGTACTAGATAAAGCGGGTATAAATTAGCCAGGGCCTATGACTAAAAAACACTGGCCTCTATAATGGCCGAATTCTAAATAGATTAGCATATAATTATATCTTGAAATATAGAGGACTTATATTTATAACCTTAATCTATTTCTTCTCCTAGAAGCCTCTCTTATACTTTAGGTTCTCTACTATTTTCCAAAACACCAAAATACTGCTTAGTCTATTTATAGACAGGTTTATTAAGGTTTGGGCCAGGTAAACCTACAAGGTTAACAGCTAGTTCTCCTACACTATTGATAAAAGAGGATTTGTAGCCTAGGCGATTTCCCTTAAAAGGGCTCTCGCAAAATACAGGTCAGCAATTAACCCAACGATTAAAGGATCTCCCTATAAGGGTTAATAGAAATAACAATAATAGATAGAAGAATACTTACTATTATACAAGGTAAGTAATGCTTTTTAATATACTAATTATATCGAAAGCTTCCTAAACTAGTTACAATATAAAGCACATCCTCCTGTAAGAAAGGTATATCTTTTTCAAACCTCTTAAAAAAGCTGTATACACAGGCTTTACAAGGGGCTCGGGACTAGATCGCCCAACTCTAGGTCTATACCCTCTCATCCTACCCAAATAAATTGTGTAAGGTTTAAATAACATCCCTAGGGGCTACCACTACGCGCTGCTGGCTGGAAGGTATCGTGTACTTAAAAGCCTTAGCAGGTATATGTAACTATATAAACTTACCAGTAGAAGAAGCTAGTCTCTTCAGGGTTTAAGGTACTTTTAGGGGTCCCCTCTTATTTAGTTCACCTAGTAATATAGCAACACTTGCTACTATCTTGCGATAAGTTTAAAGGGTTCACAGGATAGTGGCAGGCTGCTTATCAGCTGCCTTTAAGGACTTACCTTAAGTCGTAGTTAAGATATTACTCTATTTAGAAGAGGACGACTCTAAAGAGGAAGAGATAGTAAGAGGATTTATAATAGGGCCGGCGTAATTACTACTAAACCCCTCAGGACTTAAACCCGATAAGTTAGGAAACCTTATAAACAGATTACTCTAACCTTATAGGGAGAACAACCGCAAGCAGTGCAAAGAGCTACCTTTACCAGCAGAATTAATAGAAGGAAAACGAAAGTAAACAGGGGCTAGAGGCCTAGGGCCAAAAGCACTCGCCGAAAAAGACTGGAAACAATTACAAGACCCCTCCAAAGAGAAAGGCAACGCCTTACCTAATAGTAAGGGCGAGAAGCCTTTAAATAAGCCAGACAAGCAAGACATAATAAAGATATTAAGAAGGTATCATAAAAATCACTCAAAGCAGTAGGTAGAAGAAGGGCTACAGCAACAGCTTCAAAAGGTTATAAGTTATAGGTTAGAGGAAGAAAAAAGTTAGAAGTAGCCTAGCTAGCAGGCTATTTAAACCATACCACCTAATCAGTATAGCAACAAACGGGTCTTAAAGGAACTAGGAC
This sequence comes from Diaporthe sp. PMI_573, assembly GCA_021399435.1. Lineage (NCBI taxonomy): Eukaryota > Fungi > Ascomycota > Sordariomycetes > Diaporthales > Diaporthaceae > Diaporthe > Diaporthe sp. PMI_573. The sequence continues at coordinate 250,568 of JAJTUP010000069.1, read as the reverse complement.
CATTTAGTAAATTACCAGAGGTAATAACTTAAAGGTGCCCGTAAAAGCCGTACAAAAGCCGGCTTACGGCCCAGGGACAGGCCTCCGGGGGAAAGGCATAATTGTAACGCCCAGGCAGAAGCCACACAGAAGCCCCAGCAAAAAGCCCCCACGTCTAGAAAAGGGCCCAAAGCCCCCATGTCTCAGTTTAGCAGGGGCAAGAATCAGTCTTATATCAGACCTACACCTAATATATATGTTGGCCTTTCTAGTTTACCAGACCATCGTGCCTAGTGCAGAGCCCATTATATAAATTCTCCAAAATCTACAGACTTAACGAAACACAACTTAAAGCACTTAGGGAGTATCTTAACAAGAATTTAGAAAAGGGTTACATTTAACTATCTACTTTACCTATAGAATATCCGATCCTCTTTATACTAAAAAAGAACAGAAAGCTATAACTTTACGTAGATTATTGCTAACTAAACAACATTACCATTAAAAACCACTACCTGCTACCTTTAATTAAGGAACTATAAGACTAACTATAAGGAGCTTAATGGTTTATAGCCCTAGACCTTAAAGGAGCCTACAACCTAATTAGGATAAAAAAGGGCAAAGAATGAAAAACAGTATTCTAAACACGCTATAGATACTTTAAATATCTAGTTATACTATTTAGATTAACTAACACACTAGCATTGTTTTAAGCTATAATTAATTATGTTCTTAGAGAATATTTAGATATCTTTGTGGTTGTATACCTAGATAACATCTTTATCTACTCTAAAATACTTAAAGAATATAAGGAATATATATACAAGGTACTATAAAAGCTCTAGAACGTAAAACTCCTAGTTGAACCAAAGAAAAGTAAGTTTTATACCAAGGAAGTCGACTATCTTAAATATACTATCCAGCTTAGACAAATTGTGATATAAATATCTAAGATTGAGGCTATTAAGTACTAGCCTATACCTATAAACGTTAAGGAAGTTTAAGGATTTCTCGGATATATTAACTTCTATAGATAATTTATCAAAGGTTATAGAGGACTTGTAAAGCCTCTTATAGACCTTACCAAAAAGGACAAAGAGTTTTGATAGATATAAGAAGTATAAGATACTTTTAATATAATAATCTAGAAGATTCTAAAAGAACCAATACTAGTTAAAGCAGACCCCAACAAGGTTTACAAAGTTGAGACCAATGCTTTAGACTTTGTAATAGGAGGACAACTAGGTCAACAAGACGACTAGGGCAAACTATACCCTATTGCATTCTTTTTGAAAAAGCTTAATAGACTAGAGCTTAATTACCCTATACACAACAAGGAACTTATGGCGATAATTAAAGTATTTAAAAAATAGCAACATTACCTTATAGGAGCTAAGCACCAGGTTTAAGTCTATACTAACCATAAGAACCTTATATACTTTACAACAACCAAAGAACTTAATAAGCACTAGATTAGATAGGCAGAGTTCTTATTATAATTCGACCTTAGGATCACCTACTATAAGGGATTTAAGAATAGACAAGCAGACATACTCAGCAGACAGCTAGACTACCTATAGAAGGTTTCACTAAAAACACAGAGTATCTTTTAAGTTACCCCTGACAGAGACTTATTACAAGAGCCTCAACAACTAGCAATAATACTTTGAGCCAAGGTTAACCCTAGCTAGAAAAACAAGCTTAAGACAGCCTACTAGAATGTGTCCCTAGAAACTAAGGGACAAATGATAAAAGACAACGGAATGTTATATTAAGAAAGACAACTCTTTATACTTGTAGACCTACGGAAGGAACTCATTAAACAAATCCACAAAGCCCCAGTATATAGACACTAAGGAATCACGGCAATAATTAAAAGAATCAAACAACACTACTACTTTCTAGGAATAAAGAAGGAAGTCCAAACAGTTATCTAGGACTACAATATATATTGTAAAAGCAAGACTGTAAGGTACAAACCTTATGGCCTGCTATAACTTTTGCCAGTACCTAATGGACCTTGGCAATTTATTAGCCTAGACTTTATCATTAAACTACTACTTTTAAAGGAACTAATAACAGGAGCCCAGTATAACAGCATCCTAGTTATTATCAACAGATTTACAAAATACTCCTACTTCTTACCATATAAGAAAGCAAGTAATGCAGACAATCTTACATATACCTTTCTACAAACAATTATTAGTAACTATGGTACATCATAGAAAATAGTGTTAGATAGAGGAATAGTGTTTACCTCTAACTTTTGGCAATTACTTATAAGACAACTCAGTATAAAATCAAAGCTATCTACAGCGTTTTACCCTTAGACAGATAGATAGACTAAAAGACTAAACCAAATTCTAGAACAATATCTTTATAGTTATGTTAACTATAAACAAAACAACTAGGTATAGCTACTACCTATAGTACAGTTTGCCTACAACAGTGTAGACACGGGTACTATAAAGGTCTCACCCTTCTATGTAAACTATGGCTACAAACCGGAAGCCTACAGAGAGCTAATCTCCAGGCTAGAAGCATAATTGGCTACGGAAAAGGCAACCAAGATTTAAAATCTTTAGAAAGAGCTTCAGCAAAAACTACTCTTTGTACAAGAATAAATAACAATCTATGCTAATAAGAAAAGGTTAAAGAGACCAACCTTAAAGAAGGAGGATAAAGTCTATCTACTCTATAAAAACATTAAAACTAAATAACTAAACGACAAACTAGACTACAAAAAGATTAGACTATTTAAAATCAAGAAGAAACTTTTAGACACCAACTTTAGGCTTACATTACTAATAAAGATGCGGATATACCCGGTCTTTTATATATTACTTCTAGAATCAGCACTAACTAATGTACGGCTGGAAATATAGATTAAACTTAATAATAACGAAAAGGAATAGAAAGTTAAGAAAGTTTTAAATTCCCAAATATATAATGCCGACACCAAATACCTAGTCAAATAGAAAGGCTATAACAATAAAGATAATACCTAGAAACCTATTAAAAACTTGACAAATTATTAACAGGCACTATAGGACTTTTGAGGTTAACAAGAAAATCGGCAGGAACCCCTAGACTATCTAGATCTAAACCCAAGGAATGCCAATCAGAAATCCCTATGGCTCTAAAAAAACGCATATTGGCAGTAACCCGAGCCTTCTCCTCCTGACAACGGCGCTCCGACTTGGCGTCCTCCTCGTCTAACAATTAGATACTATAACGGAATAACTTGAAAGATTGCTTCTTGGCCTGGCGCTTTTGGCGATACAAGCAGGCCAGGCAACCTACGGCAGTCTGTAGCTTTGTCTAAAGTAGAAACAACTCCTTTTTAGTATTAATCTCTTCCTTCTCCAAACACTCTTGCTTAGACAGTAAGCATTTTACTATAGAAGTTAGCAAGAAACCTAATTAGGAATAAAAGGAACCTACAGAAAGTAGCCATGTTGTTTCCATTATAAGACTTTCCGGCGCAAATATACTTGCTATAATGCAAGGACTTAGGGGCAATACAATATACGCGATTTGCTTTAAAACAACGAGAACAAGATATGGTTTTAGATACAATACCTTTCTGGTTAATAAGGTTAGCAAGGGCGGCTCGTTTTTCTAACTTCTTTATATAAGTCTTTTCGACCCAACCTTAGGCAATATATAACAATATAACGGAAAGAAAACGTAATAATTAGAAAGGAGGATATACAAAAATATAAAGGAAACAGGATAGGAAACTTACTTAAAATCTTTGGGGACAAAGAAGCAGGGAGGAGGGGAATAATGTTACGACCCTAACAGAAATAGGACCAACAGTTGGTTTTGTAAAGAAATAACCCCACTAGGCCAGCACACTGGCCAAATAAACGGTACAAGGAACCAAGCCAATAGTTACGTAATTACTAATTAGATAAGACGGATTAATTGGAGCGACAATTGATCCCAGCGATCCAACACTATAGAGCGACAGGAGCGACTAGCGCTCTCGACGCTCCCCTATACTGGATTGCCAGGAGCGACTAGCGCTCCCGGCAAGCCTTACTAAAGAGATAGATATATAAGGATATACTCGTTACCAGATAGCTAGATAGTATGGACAGCTCTTTAGCAGTTAATCTAAGTATTTACCCTGAATAGATTTTATTAGCTTGTGATTATTGTCAGAAACCCCATTGCTCAATTAACTGCCTTGCTATGTATCTTGGACATAAACCCTGATCCACGGTTTAGAGGACCCAGGAAACCTTGATTATTACAAGCTGCTTCTATTATAATTACTATATTAAAGCTTACTACTTGCCTTATATTATAGTAAGCTACCTAAGCATTAGCTAAGCCGCCTTTACTAATCTTTTATAGGGCAATCCCCTTATTATCGGTTTAGTCGTTAATCTTTACTTTATACAAGCCATTTTAAACAGCCTCTATTATAGCGCCGACCCTTATATATTAATTATATAAGAAAATATACTATTAGTCTTATAGCTTTGCCTTACCTATATTTTTAGCAGCCTTTTAGCTAATAGTTTCTATAGAAACCCTATATTTAAGTATACTATTAGTAACCTAAAATATATAGAATAAAGCAATAAGAAGAGATTTATCCAGGTGCCTAATATTAGTATCTTAATATATATAGCGCCAAGCTTTATACTAACTTCTTTTTAGACTAGTACTATTATAGATACCAGCATCTTTTAGTTATAAATACTAGTAAACTCTCATTCCATTAACCTTATAGAGTTTATACTGTTAAGTACTTAAAATAAACTATATAAAAAGCTAATATATAACCTTATAAACTTCTATTATATTATACCTTATCTAGTATCTGCTAATAATAGGTTTTTAGTATAGTATATTTTAGTTTAAGGTTTTTTTACTAAGGTTAGTACCTTTATGCTAGAGGTTTTTAGAGACTGGCCGGAAGATGTTGTCTTACTAATATAGGAGATAATACACAAAATAAGGACCACAATTCTTTAGGAGCTATTTGGCGAGAATATTATATAGTAGTTTTAGATAGCTGGCATAGTTAATTTTTTAGACTACTTAGTTAATACTCCTTATTACTTTACCGAGCCTTTAGGCCTTTTAATAGATAGAGATATTCTTAATTAAATATTATATTAACTTTCTATTATTAATTCTATCTAGTATTATAGCTAGTTCTTTAAGTTTTTATTAGCTTGCTTTTAATTACTAGGCGGCTATCCTGTTTTTATTAGCTTACTTTTAATTACTAAGCGGCTATCTTGCCTTTATCAGCCTGTCTTTAATTACTAGGCGGTTATCTTGCTCTTATTAGCTTGCCTTTAATTATTAGGCAGTTATCTAAAGGTTAGTAGATTGAATAGGTTATGTAGCAGTAGGGTGCATGGAGACCTTATTAGAATGCTTGAGAGTGGTTTAGACAACTTTATATTAAATTTGAGTAGGCTTCTGTTAGCCCTCCTTACAGTCCCTCCGACATCGTCTTACCCGCGGGCACGCGTGGGTTGGCTCTGGTACAGAAATAGCGAGGCCGGAAAGTTTACCCTTTAGACCCACTATCTTTAGTTATACATAACCAGCCAACTCTAACGCTAATAGTAACTAAACTAAGTATAGATAAACTTTAGAAATTAGGCTATCTAATAAACTAAGTTACATGCTTTTTGGGTAAGAAATAAGGAAAATATAGAGGTTTGAAGTTAGGGTCTTACAATAGCCTAAATAATTGACTTACGGCTACTAAACTTATCTTTTGGCGTATACGCCACTAGCCCTAAGTCTAGGGAAACTCCTTGTATATAGTCTAGGGTAACTCCTTACGTAAAGTACCTATACCGAATTTAAGCGTTTCTGTTTAATAAGTTATCTTGCCTTTATTAGCCTGCCTTTAGTCTGCTGTTGTTTATATTTTAGCTCCTTCTACTTCTAATATAACTTAATAGCCAGTTTAGCCGTTATTTCTTTCTCTAGTACCTATAAGTTATATTTACTTAGCTATTTCTTTTATTTTACTAGATAGTAGATAGTACCTTTAATTTTCTAGTAGTTATAAAGCTTCTCTAGCTTCTATTCTATATTCTTGTCCTATAATTCCGGTAGGTTATCTATCTCTATTATAAGGGCCTCGGGGCTCCTTGCTATTTATAGTTCTAATTAAATAACTTAGAGAATATTATATATTAGTGAGTATTTTTCTAGAAGTGCTAGTTTATAGGCCTAGGTTTTATACCGGCTAATTACTTAAAAAGGCCCTACCTTTCGTGGAGCTAGCTTTTAGTTCTTTAGAAAAAAGTTGCCTAGTTAATAATAATATCTACTCTCCTACTCTAAACTCTATAGGCTTGTAGCTTTTGTTATAAAATTAGGCCTGGGCCTTAATGGTGTGTTTTTAGTTGGTTTTATACTTTTTTTTAAATTAAATTAAGTTTTTCTAGCCTTTCTGCAACTACTGGTACCTCTTTTTAGGAAATACTATCTTTAGTAGGCCATTAATCTAGCGGTACTAGAAAAAATAGCTTGTAGCTATAATGCGCCATAAAAGGCGTCTTTTAAATAGTTATGTTTTATGCCAAATTATATATAAAGAATATAATATATAATAGATTTGGCCAACTCTAGGCATTTTTATAGATAAATACTCTTATATACTGTTTTAGTATTTAATTTATTTATTTAGTCTATCTGTCTCTTTACGGGTAGTATATAGTAGTATATTGGCTCTTAATTCTACTTAGAGTATAAAGTATATTATCCCGGGCCTCTAATCTCAATTATCAGGATCCTAACCACTAGACTACTAAACCATATAACCATAAGACCCAGATACTTATAACACTTTAGTAGATATAGCTTATATAGAAAAGGCTAATATAAACAGATAGATATACAATAAAGGAGCTAATATAAACAAGAAGACAGGAAAGAAAAAGTCTAGCATAGAAATATAAACACACAAGAAAAGGCTGTCATAGAGCCAAAGACAAAGAGAGAAATCTTAATATAGACCTTAAGACACACAAGAGGACCCTATCATCTAAGCCAGAACTTAGAAAAAGATTATTATAGAATTCCAGGACATACAAAAAGACCCTATTACCCAGGCCAAGACTTTAGAAAAGAGCATTATAGGGCCCTAAGCGTATAACAAAAACCCTATTATTAATTCTAGGCACATAAAAAATAGTATTATAGCCTAAGAAAAAGTAAAATAAAAAATACATTAAACAAAAAGCTTACATTATATAGAAATATAATCACGCAGAAATTAAATTAAGAAAAGTTTAAATTTAATGTATTAAAAAGAATCATTATACAAGTAAAATAAGAAGAAAGCCTACTATTATTAAAAATCTACCACACAAGAAAGTCTACCACATAAAACCCGACCTTCTACCACCTAAGATCCACTACATAAGCCAATCTACTCAGAACCAGAGTTAATAACCTATACATTACGCTATAAATTAATTACTATAGGCTCGCACTTAACTTTAAAGCTTAAAAAACCCTTAGCATTAGACTTATTATCGTCCCAAAAATCCTTATCGTTTAAATCAGACGGCTAATTATCATCATAATAGTTACAATAATTTCTATACAACTACCATACATACTCTATATAAGAACCCCTATAGAATCTATCAAGGCGCAAGCAATACTTAAAGCGCTTAATTTTATAGCAGTTACCATACTTCTGCAAACAACGGCCAGCTACATTTCCGCGCAACTAAATAAAGATTACACAAAAATAGCTCTCCCGGCAAATAATCTTGGCCCAGGCCTCTTACATTATATCACCCTCGGCCATCTATAAAATAATGTCAATAGACAAAAGACAACAAGCACCACACTCTTCGTCCTAGACTTTCGGTTAGTATAAAGCATAACTAAGGTAAAAAGAATAATATAAACACTAGTATATATTATAAGCAGAAAGGCCCGATTTATAATAAAGGCAGTGGGGATATTTAAAAAGTTTACACTATTAAAATTATTAACATATATGCCGCCAAATTAAGGCTGGGCATTTACCATTATTTAAAAAAAAAGATCAAAAAGTTTTAATTTAAAGTTTAATTTAAAAAACATACAACAATACATACAGGAAAGCATATATATATATATATAATTATATGTTATATATTAAAAAGAGAAGAAGAAAAAAAGGTAAAGGAAAGGAAGCAGATAAAGGCTTTAAAGGCATATAGTACTCTAGCAATTAGCCAGTATACTTACCACCAGTATAATAAACTCAAGTATGTAAGTTACCACCTTTAGAAGGTAGCTCTTGTAACCCTTCCTCAAGAGGCTCTTTTTTGTATAAAGAGAAGGGTTTAAAAAAAGTACTGTTTTATACTTATGCGGCGGAATTTTGATTTATATAGAAAATAAAGGAAAAAGCAGCACAACCTACCCACATCAAAAGCTCGGAAACTTTCTTTTAGAAACTGCTACATACAAGCAGTTCAACCTACTCGTACAATCAGACGGCAAACATACAATACTTACAAAGAAAAGATTATCAGTATTAGAATAGCATCTAGTACAGCCGTATGCTTATACCTTAATACTAAAAAAATAACTAAGCAGACCGCCTTAGTATAGGCATACATATCGTGCCCACTATACAGAGGTCTCCCTTCTCTCTTAATTAGGAAATAAGCAAGAATCAACCAACCAATTAAACCCTACCGTCTAACAATACGTACGTACGTATAAAGCCCATTTAACAAATATATTTTATATCTTTTCTAGCCCCTTTTTCTCTATTTCTCTTTATCTATTTCTCTTTATTTACTATAATTTTCATATCTTTCTTCTTCTTCTTCTTCTTTATCTTTGTCTTTTATAAAGTAAGAAAAACTATTTATAAAAAGCAGACTATAAATAGTTCTTACTCTTACTTAGTAATTATATTAAATACATAACTATATCTTAAAATATATATAGAAGATTATATTACTTTTATAAAACTCTCTAAGTCAGCATTTTTAACTTATATAAAAATACTTACTTAATAAGCTCTAATATGCCTTAAATATAAAAATTAGATAGCTTTAGACAAAAAATTCAGGCTTAAGTATAAGATATTATAATAAAAGTATTTAGTTATAATAGAAACGTAGAGAAAAAGCTTAAAGAAAGCTTTTAAGAAAGAGAGCTTATTCTACTGCTAGGCTGCTTAGGCCATAATAGCTTTTAAAAGAATATAGTTACTTACTATTATATAAAAAAAAATGCCGCCAACCCTCTACTAGCCTTGCCTAGAGGCTATTTTTATCGTTATATCTAAATAAGGTAAAATTCTACAGAAAAGTAGTGCCGGTAGTGGTAGAAAACCAAATCAAGAAAGGCGGTACATATCTCACAGCATTGTGCCTAAACTTATTGGGCGTTCCAAATTTATAATATAATTTGAAATAGAAGCTGTCTGTTAAGAATAGGGCATAGGCCGGCAAATCAAAGCTTAAATATCACTAGTGTACAGTCATCTATGCTCAGATTCGCAAGACAATAAGGTCCTCCGCAACTTAATATAAGAAATTCTCAACAGAGTTCTAAGGATCTCCCTTACGGGCTCAGTCGACAATCTGCAGAATTGGAGATCATTTTCCCAATCTCTCGCCGGCTCAGGTACATACTTAAAAATATTAAAAGTAAAATCCTTATAACGTTTAGAGTTTGCTTTTAGTATATATAGTATAATCTAAGTAGAATTCCTTGCTCTTATTACTAGAAGCTAGGCGTATGGTAATCTATAGAAGCTATCACGCCTGTAGCTAAAGGCAGGACAACCTAGCTAGTATGTACACCTCTGCTTCCGCTTATAGCAAGCTTAAACAAGGAATATGCTGCTTAGTAATTAATCATTCTACACTCACCCTTCCTTACTTTAAAACAAGGCTACAGTTTATCTAGGCTTAAGCTTATATTGCAACAAGGCATGCTTATATAGGTAGGCAAGATCAACAATAGGCATAATTAATAAAAGAACGAAATCGCAATTATAAAGATTGAGAAGGAAAGCATAAGTTTTGTATAATATAAGCCAGCGAGAAAACGCCTTAATAGTCTTATCTGCTTCCTTATTGCCTATCACGAAAAACTATCAAGCGGGCGTTTAAAAAACGTTTGAGATCCTCGGCTGGTTTATGTTGAGACTGCAACAATGCGTTCTGTTATCTGGCTTGCCGTGTTTAATCTCACACTTTTTTTTATAGAGTTATATTAGATTTCTTATCCTGGTACAATTTCTTTAATTTATTACCCTCCATTTCAAATATCCATAAATTCTTTCCTAGCGTACAAAATCATAGCTCTATTTAAATCTACATACACATATCTTAATACAAACAGCAGTCTAGATTCTAAAGCTCAGAAAGAACACAGCATTTACAGCTACAATCAAATCGTTTTATAAGTAATTATTAAAAATCTCAACATCTCGGGAGCTATTGCTAAGACCTTAGATATAGGGGTACGGCCTTTTAACATAACACAGAAGATACTAGATAGTTTAGATAGAGAAAACACTATAGAAATTCTAGATTTTAAGTAAAATTTATAGTTTACATTATTAAATCTCACCCAACCACAAAAAGACCTGTCGGGCTTTAGAAATATAAGTCTTGTTATCAAGCTTTTAAAACGTATATAGCCGAGCCTTACAGCCTATATTATTAAGTATAATATTGCCCTTAAACCAAACTATTAATGTGTGGAGCTGGGTAAAGAAACTATATGCTTCCTATATTTAGATAAGCGTTCTGCTTAGCCCGTACAAAGTTTCATACTATTGATTTTACTCCCAAGGTCTTTATTCTAAGCTTAGTACCCAGCCTATCATAATTTTTACTTCCTTTACTCTAAGAATAGCTAGACCAAAATTATGACAAAAATATATATAATGTATATATATATATACATATATATATATATATATATGTATATATGTATATATGTATATATATATATATATATATATATAATATACAATATATATAGATTATATATAGTAAAAATTTTAAAAACATTATTTAGTTATTTATATTTTAATTTATTAGTAATTATTATTTTGTTAAACCTATAATAAAAATATATAAATATTATATATATATTATATATTATTAAATGGGCTTTATATGTATGTATGTATCGTTAGACAATTGGGTTTAGTTAGTTGATTCTTATTTGTTCCTCTAACTAAAAGAGAAGGAAGACCTCTACACGGTAGGCACAATATGTATACCCACGCTAAGGCGGTCTGCTTAGTCATCTCTTCAGTATCAAGGCTCAAGCATATAGCTATGCTTAATGCTATTCTAATACTAGTAATCTTTTCTTTATAAGTACTATATACTTGCAGACTGGTTGTACAAGCAGGTTAAGCTGCTTGTACGCAACAGCTTTTCAAAGCTTCTAACATAGATAAGTTGTGCTGCCTTTTCCTTTGTTTCCCATATAAATCAAGATTACACCGTACGTATGTAAAACACTATTCTTTTCAAACCCTTCCCTTTTGTACGAAAAGAGCTTCTCGAGGAAGGGCCACGAGAGCTGCCTTCTAAAGGTAGTAATTTACTCACTTAAGTTTATCACACTAGTAGTAGGTATGCTAACTAATTGCTAGGGTACTGTATACCTTCAAGGCTTTTGCCTGCTTTCCTTTCTTCGCTTCCCTTTCCTCTTCCCTTTTCAACATACAACATATACACCCATATATACATATATATATACTCTGCTGTATGTATCGTTATACGTTTTTTAAATTAAACTTTAAACCAAAACTTCTCGACCTCTTTAAATAATGGCAAACGCCTAGCCTTACTTTAGCGACATGTTTGTTAATAACTTTAATAGGATAAACTACCTAAACATCCTGACTTTCTCTGCTATAAATCGGGCCTTTCTGCTTACAATATATACTAGTATTTATACTACCCTTCTTGCCTCAGCTATACCTTGTACTAACTAAGAGTTTAAGACAAAGAGTATAGTACTTGCTATTTCCCGTCTGTCGATATTACTGTACGGATAGCCGAGGGCAATATAATGTAGGAGGCCTGGGCTAAGATTATTCGCTAGGAGAGCTACTTTCGTACAATCCTCATTTAGTCGCGTAGAAATATAGTTAGCTGTTGCTTGTAGAAGTGTAGCAACTATTGTGTAATCAAGTGCTTTAAGCATTGCTCGCGCCTTAATGGATTCTATAGGGGTGCTTGTGTGGAGTATATGTAGTAGTCGCATGGAAATCGTTGCGACCATCATGATAACAATTAGCTGTCTAATTTAAGTAATAAGGATTTTTTGAACGATAAAGAGTCTAATGCTGAGAGTACAGTTGTCGTCTAGCAGTCGTGCAATCTTGTCAGATTAATAATAGGGTTTAACATATGTTGCACGAAACTGGGTTGGCCTGTTAACTATATCTACAGTAATTATATATTCTTCGATCCCTTTAATTTCATATAGTCTGGTCCATCCCTTATTCTCTCTCTAAACCATGACTTTACTTCTCAGTAGAAGAGAAAGCACTTTATACATATATAGGCCATTCCTTGTATTAATTGCCTAGTTGATATTAACTTCCACACAAATTCCTCTCAACATTTTCATAGCCTTCTACATAGCTTCTACCCTTTATATAATATTAGATAACGGCAGTAAGTCCTGGCTTATTCATAAATATGCTCTAAAAACAAGCAAAGTTAGTATAATACTATTTAGGCTAGCTATATTATTCAAAGCTTTAATAGTTATCTAAAAAATAGTCTCCTCATCTATATAGTAGCTAATTTCTACCTTTAAAATATTATATACTCTCCAAAATAGTGTATATACTCTCTTAATCTTACTAACAGCCTAGTATACTTCTACAGGCATCTCTTTATACAAAATACCTATAATCTTAGCACTATTCCTAAATTCTTCTAAAGTAAAATTAGTACCTGGGTCATATATAATGTAGTCAGACAGGCCCGTATAAGTATAGATCCAGCACCTATATAGGGTATTCTATATATCTCGTATAAACAAGGAGCTAAGAAAAGTTGCTACTTAAAAGCTTATATCTATATTAATTACATATAGAATGTTTTGGTTTCCTAGTCATACTACATCTATAATAATTTCATAATTAAAGTAGCTTTCGTCCCTAATAGAAAACTTAAATCTCTTTAGTACTAGGTCGTGTAATTAGTAATAGTAATAAAACTTCTAAATCTTCTCTAAAATAGCTTCTTCTACATCTATATACCTAGTACTTCTTAGGAGTTAATATAGCTTCTCTATACATAAGTATCTAAATCTTCTATAAAGCCTTCTAAGCTATACTTTTATAAAAAATAAAACTACTTCTATATAGCTAATATTAAAAAATAGGTAACCCTATTTACATACTATAGGAATTATCGTGCTATTACTTTATATAATAACGTTTTATATATTATTAAAATAGGCTCCTAGTCTATCTACATTATATAAAGAGAAAAGAAATAAAGTAGAGGTATCTAAAATATAGTATTTAACTCGTCTAATAAAGTTATTTATTAGGATTATACTAATAGGTAAAATTACCTTGCTTAGGCTAAACTTTACTAATGCTTTTCTAGGTATCTAAGATACCTTTATACAAGGATTCTTATAAAGATAGGCTAGTACCTAAGGCTTCCTTACTGTAAAAAATCTGGCAGCTCTAATATCCTATAGTTCTCCTTAATAGATAATACTATATAGATCCTATAGTATAAATTAGCTTACCTCTACTATCTTAGATACTAAAAAGATATCTTTACCTATTATATAATAGTAAAAAGATGAGTTTATAAGGTATACTAACTAGGTCTTACTTTTAGAGTCTTAGCTATTATCTAATTCTACTTCTACAGGGTTCTCTCCCTTATAGTTAAGTAGGTAAGATATAAAGTCATTATATAGAGGGTCTTATTTTAGTATCATATAGGCCTAAAGGTATTAATCTTTTATATATTTCCTTTCTGATTTTAGGTAATTAGTTAACTAGCATCCTTCCTTTTTATATATAAAGTATTTCTACTTCTAGCTTATATAGTTAAAGCCATAAGGTTTGTGGCTTAACTATTTATAGGGTTTCTAACTTAGCTGTCTTATTAGATTCATTACACAATATAGTACTATCTGTTTAGGAAATCAATTATTATTATATAATAGCTTCTAATAGTTTTTAAAGTTTGAAATATACCGTTAGTCTATAAAGTTAATATTTATAAAACTATTATATGTATAAAATCGCTATATAGGTTTCTAGTCTATGGCTACTTAAAGAGAGGCTCTAAGGTCTAAAAATAGTACCTTATATATAGGTTTCTACTAAATCAGGGTGGCTTCTAGCTCTGGAACTCCTTGGTAGGCTCTAGTTACTATTATATATAATAGAACCTCTCCCTAGTATCCTTCTCTAAGTACTCATTATACAAGCTATAGCTTATTAATAAAAGTTTCTAGAATCTCTACTAGTATCTTATCAGGGTTCTCTCTTCTTAGTTATATAAAAGAAAGAGTCATCTAGTCTGCCTAATAGACATTATAGTTAATATTTATATTAAAATAGATATCTAACAAAGTATAGATCTTGTCTTATCTCTTTTCTAGCCCTATATAATAGAGATAAAAGTCTTTTATATAACTAGAAAGAATGTCTAGAAAGACTATATAGTACTAGTCTTCTTTAATTTAAAGTCTTCTATAGTAGCTAATAAAGATCCGTGCTTTATCATACAAGAGGTCGTATAATTATCTAGTATAGTTTCTATCTTTTCTCTACCCTTTTTAAAAGATAGCCACTATCTAGGTATTAACTAGACCGTTATATATAATCTACTTAAGTGGTAGATTATATACTAGGTCCCTAGTATATAGAGAGTGTTTAGTAACTTTTATATAAAGAGGTTATAGAAAATTGTTTACCTCTTATGTAAATCTTATCCTAGGGAGAATTTATCGTATACCTTATATATTAACTATTTATTCTTATATAGATCTTAAATTTACCTAAGGGCCTAGTAGAAGTCGTTTATTAACTCGTAGGGCTTCTAATTATATTCGTATAGCTAATAGCTAGTTATTGACTTATAAGGTTTCGATACTTAGTTATTAGTCTTTAATTATTTCTTAGATTCATATAGCTAGTTAGGGTTATTATCTCCCTGGTTTAAGGATTACTAAGATTCGTTCTAAATAACTTCGTATAGGTAATGTTAAGATTCCTTTAGCCTCTAGTGTTTATAGAAATTCTCTAGTAAATATATAATAAACTTATTTAAATTAATAGGCTGTCTATTCATCAAAGTCTTTATACAAGGTATATTAAAGGTTATTTCTACTTAAGTTAAGATAGATAATATCTATTAATACTTATATAAAGTAGGTTATTAATTCCCTTGCTAATAGGCTATCTTATATATTAACTATATTATCCTATTACTTAGAGTCTACTACTCTCTTCTATATATTTAGTAAGATATTACTTTTCTTACTAATTTCCTTATATATATAAAAAATAGTGTTTACCTGATAGCTACCCTCTACTATAGGTTGTTCTGGTATATTGTTATTAGACAATATTACATTAGTCTTATCGTGGGTCTTGGTTGGTTTTAGGTTTCAGCTTATATAAGGGTATATACTACTTTGTCTTTCTCGTGCAAGTCATGACTATTACCCGGTTCTACTCTAGTAGGTAATAATAATAGTCTCTTCCTTGTATAAGGGTTGATAAATTAGTTGTCTAGAGGTCTCTATATCTGGTTCTGCTCTAGTAGGTGATAATATAGAGTTCTAGGAGGTAGTACGAGAGCCTAAATACCTGGTTCTGCTCTAGCAGGTAGCGACTTAGGTAAGTTCTCATCTCTTTACTCTTGCTAATCTGTAATTACCTGAAGCAATCACTAATCAATATTAAATAGGCTTTGTATATACGTATGTATTGTTAGATGATTAGGTTTGGTTGGTTGATTCTTGCTTATTCCTCTAACTAAGAGAGAAGGGAGACCTCTACACGGTGGGTACGATATATATACCTACGCCAAGGCGGTCTGCTTAGTCATCCCTTTAGTATTAAGGCTCAAGTGTATGGCTATGCTTGATGCTATTCTAATATATATAATATTTTTTTATTATTTTAAAATATATATATTATATTTAGTATTAAATAAGATAATTATATAATTAAATATTAAATATTATTAATTTATACTAAGGTTTTAACTAAAGCTTTAACTAATTTAAACTATTTTATTTTCTTTTAAATCTTTTAATATTTTTTCTCTTTACTTTTAATACTTAAATATATAAATACTAATAAATATATTAATTAAAGTCACTATTATCTCCTTCCTCTAAATCTATTTCAGATTCACTAGATGAATCTTTATATAAATCTGGCTGTTTTTTAATTTTTAGCGATTCTTTTTCTTTTTTATTATATTTTAAAATCAATAATTCTTTTCGCGTCTCATGTTTTAAATTAGTACGCCTTTTAGTAATAATATTTGTACTACTATTAAAGTTTCCTTTAATAGTAGTAGAAGTAGCTGGAATATTTAAATATTTAATAGCTAATATTAATAAATAAGGATATAGGGTTTTATTTAATTACCACTACTTAAAGATTAAAAACTATTAATAATAAAGATTAGTAAACTATAAATATTTAATAAATTTAATATATTATTTACTTACATCTCTAGGTTTAGGTGTTTCTTTTATATATCTTTCTATTTCTTCTTTTAAATTATTATTCATATTATTATTAGTATTATAATTAATCTTATTAGCTGGAAAAAAAGAATTTAATATTTGTTTTTCTTTAATCTTTCTTTGATTTTTCTTTTTTGGTAAAAGGGGTTTACTAGTTAAATCGATATATATTTCATTTTGTATAATAGGTTAAGGTAAAGGGGGTAGTAATTTAGATTCTTTATCTTTATTATCTTTAACTTTATTATAAACCCTATAGATTATTAGTATTTTATATTAATAAAAGTACTTTAAGTAAAGTAAAAACTTACTTCTTTAATTTAGTAAATAGAAGCTCTTTAATATAATTAATATTACTAAAAGAAAGATTTAAATCTTCTAAGGCTATTATATTTTGTCGTGGATCTAATAGTGTAGTAAATAAAGTTATTTTATAATTTTTAATATCTTGATTTGTCTATTTTAAATTAGAAGGAAAGTAAGTATTTAATTTATTTAATCCTGTATTAATAGCGTTTGTAAAAGATTGTAAATATGGGTATAAAAGAACCTAAAGATATTAGTATAAAATATTAAATAAATATATAAATATAACTTTTACTTACATTATCTTCTTCTCCTAAATTTAACTCATCTATATATAGTTGTTTAAAGTCTAATAGTTTTTTATATATACTATTAACCTAGTTTAATGTTAAACTTAAAGTAGGGTAGGTTAACCCTTGAAAAAATATAGTAGGTTTGTAAAAAAGATATAGAATATCTTTTAAATTAGTTAATTGCATCTATTCCTTTTTAGAAATAGCTATTTCTTTTAATAGACTGTGGTTAAAGTCTTAAATAAGCTGATTTATAGGATATTGAAACGTTATAGCCATATTTAATATTTTATATAAAGAATTCCAACGAGTATTAATATCTAATATTAAATAAAATTAGTTTTATTATTAAAACCTTAAAGTAAATAAAGTATAAATAAATACCTAGTGGAATTAATGTTTTATTATCTTTATTATCGATTTTACTATTTAATTTACATTCTTAAAGAATTTCAAGCTAACGTTTTTTAATCTATTAATTTTATTTAATTACTATAGTAACTTGTTAAATTTTATTAGGTAACCCTATTCTTTATTAGTAAATATGTAATTTAAAAACTCTATTTTTTTTAAATACCTAGTAGTTTATTTAAAGTCTTATCTTTTTCTAATTTAGAAATAAATTCTTATTCTTCTCTGGTTTGAGTAAAAATATTAGATAATTTAATTTTTTATAAATCTTTACTATTAATAGTATTTTTATTAAAAGAATAAATAATAGCTCTAGCGGCTATATTAAATATATAGGTTATATAGTATATATTATTTTAAAATTCATTATTAAATTTAAGAAAATATTTAAGTTTAAAGTTATTAATAAATGTTGGTTAGGCTTTATCGTATACAATAGAAAGAAGTGTTAGCGAAGAGAAAAAGAAAGTACAGACCAAATGGGTATTCCATTAAGTCTATAG
Source organism: Diaporthe sp. PMI_573 (assembly GCA_021399435.1). Classification (NCBI taxonomy): domain Eukaryota; kingdom Fungi; phylum Ascomycota; class Sordariomycetes; order Diaporthales; family Diaporthaceae; genus Diaporthe; species Diaporthe sp. PMI_573. Next base: position 232,342 of record JAJTUP010000069.1, on the reverse strand, counting down.
AGTCTGAGTTGTCGCTTTAAAGGATGTAGCAAAGCCACGCCCGTAGGGCGACAACCCTTTATAATGCAGGCCCCGTACTAGTCACGTAACCTTCACTATTTACTATAGACCTATCAACACTGGCAGTCTTTTATTTGTACCGACGGTCGCTCTTAAAAAGTCGAAAAAGAAAGAAAAAACAAAAGAAACAAAAATTGCCCCTATGGCAAATCAAACTCTCAGCTCCGCAATCATTTGTTGCGAAGTATCCTATTACGTCATCGGCCCAAAATAACTACACCATTTGCATTCGCTCTCCGTCATCCTGGTCCCCTAGTCCATGCGTTTCTAATGGCTGGCGTTTTGCTAGTATCAGGGTAAATACACCCAATTAGCCATACAATTGTCCCAATTTACTCAAGGTCGAAATTTTCAAAAATTGCTTCTGCCTTATAAGTAAATTATTTTCAATACATTTCGTAGAGCGCCAGCCTACCGTTCATAACACTAAACAAACACCTAAAATAGACCTAGACAGACTAGACCGGGCCGGCGCCAGCTGGCCCACCTGACCCTACTAATTAACCTACACACAGATTGACAGATTCAATCAAACCTCAAGAAAAAGCCCTCTTCGCTAAGGCCACAAGACCTAGGCACATAAGACAGAAAGGGTGGAATATAGTAGATAACAGCTTAACATACTAATACTAGTTATTTGTTAAGAAAGTCGATATTGTTATATATAATAAAACATAGCTTGTAGTACTATTCTTAAACTCTTAGTATATAGATATTAGACTACGAATTCTAACTAGAAACGCCCATTATACACAGGCTGGCAACCTCAAAGTGCCTGTATAATGGTAGATAACACACATACTTTCCAACCCCCATAGCATAGACACCCTCGTAACCAATCTTAGCTACAAGGTTCGCCCTTAGAAGAAATGTAACTCTAATTAAAGGCCAACTATACAGTCCCTTAAGGTAAGACACAGGTAACCGATATAAGGATAATCTAACCTTTTGCCCTTTTTATCTGCTAAGTTTTGTAAGACTGGCATTTAAGTAACTTCCAATTAACTTTAACTTCTAACAGTCTTTTAATTATACAAATTACCTTGCTCCATAAAACCATCCACCCACACAGTCAACTTGTTGCAATCAACCAGTCGTTATAGAGCCTTATTTAATGATACTTTTATCATAACATCTGCTAGATTATCGTTTCCATCAATCCACCTTAACTTATCAATCTTGCAACACTTGTAGGCTTGGCAGAAAGACATAATATCAATCATCAGTCTCTTTTCATTCGTTAAACCCAGCTTAACAAGACATTTATATAGTAAATATAAGTCTATACAGATCACTAATAATATCGGAGACAACCCAAATTAGTCGGTAATAATCCATAGAGTTGTAAAGAGCATAATTCTAAGGTTAAATCCATTAACTATTCTATAGATCTCCAAAGCTAGCATGCTTTAAATAACATGCTTGCACTTAACAGAAGACCAATACAATATATTTCCACGCATTTTGTACTTTATAACATTAAAATCCCTTTCTTTATTAACTAGAGTAATCACAAAGCCAATTTGTAAGCTAAGATTACAATTATTAGCAAAAAAGCCATTAACAAATACAACCAACTTTGCTCTCAACAGGTCTATAGGGACAAACTGTAGCCCTCAGTTGCCATATTCTTTTTGCCAGTCAATTCGCTTATTGAGTATCTCACAGTTAGGCTTCTCCAGTATCTATATTTATGCTACTACCGATAGATTAAAGGCAGCTTCCGGTTAACAAATAGAGGCAAAATATACTCCTTGTACTTATTGCTTAATATATTACTGTATAGCATCCAGCTTTATTAGGTCGATTAGCTCAAGTTTAGCACCTTAATTCTTCTATTATATAAAAACATTATCCTTAGCAGTTGTGTACATTGCACCGTTAAAAGCAAAAGAAAGTTTATTCTTTAGTTTATACAGAATCTCGGCCTCCTTAATAGCACGCTCTTCTTCAACAGAGAATTCGTTTATATTAATGCTGTATATATCGTCAGTCTACAGAGCAGTAATGCTAAATGCCTTCTCCCTAATAGTATCCTTATTATTTATAATAAACAGACACGTATTATATGTAAAAGTAATTATGTTAAGCTTCTCGCAGTGGTGCTTATAATAAGTCACCCACCAGTAGACTCCTGCTTCTACTATACCATATAGCGGTTTCATAATCCTCATAATAGTATCTAGAAGATATCGTATCTTCAGCTTAATCAGAAGCGTAGCTAAAACTATCCGCTGTAGCTTTAATTTCAACTATAGATATACTTAAGTAATATCTTAAAGTTCAGCCTTTATGCCCATCTTTATTAAAGTAGGTATCAAGCATGCTACAAGCCGTTAGCTAACTCGTTAAACTATTAGTAACTATATAAGAATCTCCTTCTTCTCCTTATTATTGTATCCCTAAACAATAAAGCGAGACTTCTTATATAGTTTCTTATTATCACCTTTTCCCTTAATCTCTCGTACCATACATAACTTAAATAGTCGTCCCTTATACTTGTCAAGGTTAAAGAGTTTAAAGGAAAAGACTCCTTTGCCAATAAGGTTTGTAACTTCTATATTATTAAACTCCTCAAATAGTTCACCCAGGCTATTAATTACTCTATCCCGGTAAAGTTTTATAGATAATTCAAGATTATCCTTCTCTTTTTATATCACAAAACCTTCTACTATATACACGTTAGGTTTGTTCTTAAATCCCGGGAAACAGCCTTATTATCGTCGTAGCTACTCTGGTTTATCCGGTAAAACAACTTCTAATTTATCCGGAACAACATCTAGATTTATACCTTTAGTTATATATCGTTCTAGCTTATTAATATCATAAACATCTTCCTCATCAAGGACAGCCTCTTCTTAATAGTATAGTCTTACCACAATAGACCTAAACTTAACCAGACTATTTAAAAGATCTAGAATAACGTCGTGCCTATTAATAAACAAAACCTTGTATAGGCCTTGTCATCCATCTTTTTCACGCCACACCTAAACATTACTCTAAAAGAGTATAGCGAGAATGTCTACTATAGCTAAACCATTCCATATATTCAAAGCATCGTTTACTTAACACTTAGCTAACAGTTTACATAGTACTTTCATCGCCTTCTAAATAGCTTTGGCACACTAAAGCGTTGTTAGTATAAGGGGCAAATCTATATAAACGTATAGATATGCCCCGAATACAAAAAGAGTAGAAATTAGTCTATTAGGCCCAACAATATCGTTAACTGCTTTAACTGCCATTTATAGTATGGCATCATTATAATACTTTCTGGCAAGTTTAGCCATCAGGATTTCAAAGACTCGCCAGATTAGGTCATAATAGCGTTTAACTTTACCTATAGACCAGTGTGCTTTTATAGAGACTTATTTATATATAATTTCTATAGTCCTTGCCTCTAATCAAAACTCTATAGACACAAAGTTAGTACCAGCATTATAAACCAACTAGTCTGGCGGTCCGAGATATATGTTAATCTACATTATCCATAGTACTTCCCATATATCTTTAGCTAAGAGAGAATATAAAAACCATATAGCTTAAAAAGACATAATAGCATCTACTATATATAGCACAGGCTTACTATTTAAGTATATTATATTAATAATAAGCTTAAAGTTAAAGTTATAGTTATCTTTTAGTAAAAACTTAAATCTTCTTAATACTAAATCGTAAAGCTAGTAATAATAATAAAACTTACTAATAGCTTCCAAAGTACTGTTTTTAACATCATCATAGCCAGCATTTCTTAATAAGCAACCAAGTTATTTAACAAACAGATAACTAAAGTATTAATAAAGTTATCATAGCTCAGCTTCCGTAATATATATTCTGGCTTCCTTCCAAGATAAAAAGAACCAAACATATCCCTATTTACAAACAATAAAGATAGTAATACTTATCTTCTTCTAAACAAGTTTATCAATAGTATTATCTAGATACACACCCAATTTATCCATATCCACTAGATAGAATAGAAATAGTATATTTACCTATATTATATAAAAAGTAATGATTTCCAGTAATATCTTCACATATACTATTCTAATAAATAAAGACTCTATACCTTTACTAAACTAAACTATAGCCTCCTTTACCCGTAAAATATCTAAAGACATAGACAGGTCCTTATACTTCAAAGCAAGAAATTAGTCATATCCGGTAATAAATATCTTAGCTGCTCCAATATCTAGTATAATACCCTAAAACTATTGTTAAAAATATCGTCCTTCTAATATAAATTATAATACAGGGACAGTATTATCCTCTTTCACATACTTATCCTCTTCCAGAAATACACTATAAAAAAAGAAAGTATCTATTAAGTACTATACTATAGTAAAGTCATCATCATTTTGAGCATCCTCCTCATCCTCGATTCCAATACCTTTAATGCTAGTAAAAAATGTCACATATACTATATTCGACGTGTCTTCGCCATACTACTCTACATACATAACAAAGCTATTTCTAGCACGTTTCCATTCCTCTAGCAAATACTTTATAAACTAGTAGCCTTCCTTATAATAGATATAATACTTCTTAAACTATTAATATATATCGTTACCGCGGCTATATTTATAATTCTAAGGATAAGTTCCGCGGGAATAGCCTCTACCACGTAAGCAATAGCCCTTATCTCTATCTCTATATCCGCCATAAAAGCTACCGCGACCTTAGTCAAAGCTTCCGCGGCTAAATCCACGGCCAAGTCTGTAGCCAAATCCGCGGCCCTGTCAATTATCCGTATATCAACAGTTAGTATAGTAGACACTTCTATTACCGTCATCAATATCTACTTTATCATAGGCTTCCTCTAAGTAGTTGTCATCACTAGCATAGAACTGTTATATAGAGGTGTTGCGAATAAACATATCCAGTAAAAACCAAAGGTCCTAAAACAACTATTTATATACACCTGCCAGTACATATAAAGCATAATTAAACTCAGGTACTCCTAAACATACCCATATCATAGCTATATAAAGCACTTTCTCGTTCTGAAATACTAGCCTGAGTGCTCGTTAACTTAGCTATAGAGTGTCAAACAGCTTCTATAATACCTCTTGTAGGTCCTTATTTACATTTACTAGATTATTTTATAATTCCATATATATAATATTAGCAAAGTCAGCGTGGTATTACCTATAGTTAGTATTATATTCAAAGTATTACTTGAGTATTATATATATTTCCCAAAATGTCTTCTGTAGACTAATGTAATAAATAAAGTAAGTCTCAGCCCAACCATCTAGAATAAGTAGAAACACTATATAAAACTAATCTAGCTATATTTAATACATAAAGCAGACATTTAACATCATTTACACCTTATCATCCAGCAAATCATACTATTCACCTATCCACTTATTCCAATTAGCCCACACCTTAAGAAACTTATTAATCTTATCAGGGTTTATTAAACCATTTACATAGTACCTTGGTAGAAGCACAATATAGTCATCTACCCGCTCAGACAAACCATCGTTGTAGGCCAAGTTATAAAGTAGTAGGATATTATATAGTCTCGGATCCTTATATTCCGGTGCTCCCAGCAATCTCGGCGCTTCCTGCCATTCCAGCATTTGCCAACTAGGAAGTAGTCCTAGATTATTATATCCTAATGTCTCCAACACTTTCGGCGCTCCCGGTGCTACCGGCAATCTCGGCAGTCGCCAACCAGGAGATAGTCCAGGCATATAAATATTCCATACTCGGGTTTCTGCCTTTACAAATAGTTTCCGATAATAGAAAGCTTCCTTAATAGTCTCTCAAATCTCGTCCTTCCATAAAACTTCTAGTTCTCGGCTCAGACATATTTAAGAATCATAATTATAAACCTCCTATTACTGTGGCCAAATCTCTCAAATCTCGCCCTTTCATAAGGCTTCCGGTTCTCGGCTTAGACATATCTCAGAGTCAGAAATCTTCTTTTATTACTATAATTCAGAAACCTTCTTTTGCCGAGAATCAGGAACCTTCTACTATTATAGTCGAGAGATTAGTTCAGGCACTAGTTTTCATGTAATCCTGTTAATTATCTTTGCCGGCGTCTATAGTAAAGTCCTCGCAGGACTATTTATACAATTACTCAGCCTATACAAGGATAAGTCAATCCGTGGTAACAAAGTTGGTACTCGTTAAATAGGTTGTAATGGCATTATTTGTTAAACAAGTCATGATAGCATTAGCCTCACCATCTTAGCCGTGTTTTCTAGCAGTAGACTTGCCTTTCTATCAGATAATAAAGAGAGAGATAGATACTTAGCAATATATAGTATTTATTTTCATCCTTCCTTTAACAAGCTATAAAGCTTAGATTTAAGGACAAGAGTAGTATCAGCAATAGCTACGTCTAGCCATTCCAATAAGTACTCGGCTTCGTTAAATACAATTATCTAGTCCGCCAGTATATCATATATAGAACCAGTATAGACTCCCTATATACAAAAGAAGCATTTAAGATTCTTAGTAACCAATATAGTCAGCTATATATTAACAGTCTAGTCCTTAAATACTCTCTTAAATTCCTAGAATAGCTCCTTATCAACAATATCATTAAAATTATTATCATCCATAAACTTAAATACATACACATTATACAAATAACCTTACCTATCAATATCATCAAAGGTATAGATAATCGAGACAGACATACCCCAAGCTATCTAGTTTATACAAAGCCGAAAATTATAAAGAATCCGGAATCAATTCTTTATATTATCCACTATCACCTTAAACTTATCATAAAGAGTGTATTCTTTAGTATCCTATACTAATAACTTTACAAGTTATAGATCCTCATCATCGCTTGTTTCTATAATACAATTATTATCCTCGTCACCATTATTAGCACCAGTACTACCGGCGTCAGCACCGCCAGTATTAGTGCCGCCGGCATTGGTGCCACCAGTATTAGCTATGTCGTCACAGGCACATAACTATATAGTATATAACACGGCTTTCCTTTAATAGCGGTCCGTAGCAGACCGCGCTTTTTAGTGCTAAATAGGTAGTAGTAATCTATAGCAGACGACACTTTTTATATTATATAGTAGTCCGCGGCAGACTGCCCTTTTTATATTATAAGCAGAGCCAAAGTAAATTCAATCAGAAGTGGCCCGTTTTTATAAAAAATCTAGGGTAACTCTCTTAGTGACTCAGACTTGTAACTAGGGCTGAAATAAATTTAATCAAAAGTAGCCCGTTTTTACAAAAAGTCTAGAGTAACTCTCTCTATAATTCAGACTTGTTGTTTAGGCTAAAGTAAATTCGATTTAGAAGTAGCCTATTTTTATAAAAAGTCTAGGGTAACTCCCTCCGTAACTCAAACTTCGTGACTAGGCCAAAGTAAATTCAATTAAAGTAACCCGTTTTTTGTAAAAAGTCTAGGGTAACTCTCTTTGTAACTCTTTTATATAGTGTTTTTACTAGATAGCACACAGTTAAATAGCAAGCAGTTAACTAGCAAGCACATAACCCCGTGTTGGCAAACAAATATCACTAAAATTTACATACAAATTGTTGCTTTCTCTAGTGTAATCAGTTGTTTAGATATTTGTAATAGTATTCTTTTTATACTATAAGGGTCTAATCGGCTTTTCTTGGTATTAAAGTGCCTAATAAAGGGATTATACGTTTTTATATTTTTGCGTTAATAGAATGCAACCTTATCAGCGCCACTTTTTGTATACTATTGTGGTCTTAATTGTCGACACTCTGTTTTAATATAGGATCTAGAGACTCGGTGTTTCTGATCTTGGCTTTTATCGCGTAATGTAATCGTTTTTCGACAAGATTTGTAATAGACGTAACCTCTTCAGTACAGCTTCGATAGAGATCCAGTGGTTGTACTAATAGGGTCTAATTACTCGTATTACAGTTTCGATATAGAATCCAGAAACTGTGGTACGTTTAATCATAGCACAGATATCGCCGACCATTGACAGGTTTCGATAGAAATCCAGAGACTCGTCAAACGTCGTCAATAGCAATCTGCCTCTTCCTTCCTTGCTGCTCTGTAATCGCCTGAAGCAATTACTGATCAGTGTTGGTTGGGCTTTATTATATACAATAGAAAGAAGTGTTAGCGAAGAGAAAAGGAGAGTGCAGACCGAATAGGTATTCCATTAAGTCTATAGGGTCTAAGTTGTTGCTTCGAAGGGTGTGGCGAAGCCACGCCCATAGGGCGACAACCCTTTATAGTGCAGGCCCCGTGCTAGTCACGTGACCTTCACTATTCACTATAGACCTATCAACAATAAATATATTATTGTTTAAGCTGTTATCTTAAGTAATACTATAATTTAAAATTAATATATATTAATTAAATAGAAATAGATAATTATAAAATATACCTATTAATAATATTTAATGGTAATTTTAAAGAAATAGCTATATTGTTTTTAAATATTTTAAATATATAATCTCCACTATAGGCTTCGTCTAAAATTTCAAAACCTATATTTATATTATTAGTATAATAATAAAATTTAATTAATAGTTAATATATATTTCTTACCTATTAGTTAGTAATCTGGCTTATAGTCTTTATTAATATAATTTATTATAATACCTAAATATCTATAGAAATTAATTGAAGTCTATATATCTAGCTGTATAGATATTCCTTTATTATTTTTAATTTGTTTTTTAATAATCTTTTTAAGATCTTATATAGTATTATTATAAGAAACTCGTAAAAATGCTCTTAATTTTCGATAGTATAGTTTAGGTATATTTCTATATATTTAGGTTATTTTATAGTTTATATAATAATAATATAAATAAAATAAAACTTACTTGTTTAAATATTGTATTAATTTATTAAAGGATTGAGAAGATAAAATACGAAATGATAAATTGTTAGATGATAAAAAATTAATAATCTTCTCTAAATAGACTTTATTATCTATAGATAAATTTTGAGATAACCTTTGTTTTTTTCGATTTCTACTAAAAGACTTAGTAATTGATAATTAAGTATTTTGCTGTGATTTTAAATTTAAATTATGATGTATAGCATCGTTATAGTCTGATCCTAATTTAAATGTATTAATATTATTATATTAGTTATATATATATTAGAAATAAAAGCTTACTTTTAATTAGCCTTTCTTCAGACTGAGGATTATAGGCTATTTGAGTATGTTTTTCTTTATAATGAAGTATATCATTAGAGCTTATTTAAACTCTAGTAGCATTATAAGTTAATTTACTATTATACCTTGGCATAGTACAATAAAAAACAACTTTTCGAGGGGTTGAATAATTAATATTGAGTAGTTTATAAGTAAATAAATTGTTTGTAATAGTATAGGCGTTTGGTAGTTTAAAAATATAAGTTGATTTATTTTCTTTTTTATTTTTAAATTTATCTTTTATAGCTGGTGTTCTAAAATAATTATTAGTAGATATAACGCTATTAGTATTACTACTAATATAACTATCGTCTTTAGGGTTAGATTCCTGGGTAGGTTGAATTTGATAATTAGAAGGTCCAGCAGCCGAAGAAGTAAAAGAAGCCATTTTTTTAAGATTTATATATATATATAATAAAGAGATAACTTGTTATTTTTTAAGAATTTTTTATAATAAAGAAACAACTGTTTTTTTTAAAGGTTTTAAGTTTAAAGTATAGTAATGGTCGATAGATAAGTAGGTTAATAGTTAAGATAGCTATTTAAGATCTTAGTCGATATAGATAAAAGAAGGAAAAAAGAAAAAAAAAGAAAAAAAAAATAGAAAAGCTACTATATTTATAGAATCATAAAACTATTTGTCTATTAGGCTATTAGTCTATTAGTCTATTAATCTATTAGTTTATTTTATTTAATATTAAAAATTAAATAAAAGAAATTGTTATAATAGTTTATTTTATTAGTTTATTAAACTACTATAATATTAATATTTTAATTTATTAATTTAAAAATATAATAGTTATCTATATACTTGTATACTTGTATATATGTATATATATATATATATATATATATACAAGTATACAAGTATATATGTATATATGTATATCTAAGGTCTTGTATATATGTATATATGTATATATATATATTTGTATATATGTATATATATATATTTGTATATATGTATATATGTATATATTGTATACCTGTATACCTGTATATATTGTATACCTGTATACCTGTATATATTGTATACCTGTATATATGTTGTATATTTATAACTCTGAGCTAGACAAATAATAACATTTAAACTAATTTTTAACCTTAGTTAATCTCAAAATCTATAAAGGAAACCTAAAAGATAGTTGGAGACATTTCCTTTATGCCTGCCGCGTGTAGAATAGAGGGGCAGCACCATTATTGCCTAGGGTTTATAACTAGCGCTCTCTTACTAGATATAAAAGCAAGCTCTTTTGTTACATTAATCAACCATTTTTTAAAACCTTCAACCCCAGCGTCTCCTTACACACTATATCTACAATTTCTCTTACCATTTTAACTCAATACCTACTCAGGCTATACGCTATAAAATAACACCAGCTTATAATAAGAGTAATGCTAGGATTACATTTATATTAAAAATATTAGACTATAATAGAAGGCCTAAAAGGTTGTTAGCATAATTAAAAAATTGGCTCTAAAAAAACTAAGCCTATTAAAGATACAACATATTTTAAAAGCAAAATATAAATAACCCGATAAGAGAGCCAGTATAAAACCTAGAAAGGCAGGCCTCGTTGTCTAAGTTACAACCGTGTCCCTTTAGATCTACAGCCCATAACTTTTCCGGAAGAGCCGTCTACTACTTTTTGCAACCCATTAGGTCTCTTGGCCTAACTCTACCGCAAAATAATATTAACAATATTAGAGAGAAGCCAGATAAGCTTATTTAAATACATATAATAGCTATGTAACTAGAAAAAGCCCTTTATAGGGCATTATATATATAAACGGGAATTCTTAAATTCTACCAACCTTATACAATTGTGTCTCTAGAACTGCTCTAAGCTTATAAGTGTCCTACTATATAAAAACGGCACATTTAGAGGCATTATTAATACTATGCCGGGTAAGATCTACCAAGCCTACTATAAAGACGTAAGATATAGCAGCTAGTAGATATATATGCTGCTCTCTTAAGATATATAGAAAGAGTAGATCGGGATTTATTTTAGTTTTAGAGAAGGCAGGCCTATTTTCTAATCTTTCTGGCTGTTATAAGACAGACCGGGTACGGGCAAATTAAAACAAAAAAAGGGTAAAGCGTAAAGGCTCTTGCCGGATAAAACCTGTTATTACGGGCTGGAAAAAGGGATTTAAACTTGGCGGCCGCCAGGAGATAAAGCGCGTCTTTCCCGTTGCTCTTTTTTAACGACACGCCCGGTAAGCCGGGCAACTTTAAATTTCCGGGCCCAGAGAAATTGTTTACGTTTTCGCAGAAGGCGCGGGAGGCCCTTTTTGCTGAGTGGGTCGCCGCGGCAAATCTAAGGCATCTTAGGTCTGATGTTAGTTGTCCTGTTGAGGGGGAGCGAGACAGCAGCTAGCTTTAAGATGAGGCTGAGAGGCCTTAGGGAGTTCCAGGCTGGGAGGGAGCGGGGCATGCCTCGGTGGCCCACAAATACTACGACTGCGGCTAGTACCACCGGTCATGCTGCTCCTTGTAACAAGTGTGTGGTTTCGGTGAATGACGAGACTGTAGTCCTGGTGAAAATCAGCAAGATGGATATATGGATAAGAACTTTTCTTACCCATGATATGGAATTGCCTGTTTCAAATTTTTCATGGTATGCGCCGCGGAGTTCTCGCAGTCTATAAGCTGTCCTCGTCCCTAACAGCGGCACTTATGAATCCTAAGCGTGCATCATATCACCTCAACAGTGCTGCAATCATTCTTCCATGTGTTGTGTTTTCCATCGTGTCTCATCCACTCCGTTTCTACATTTTTTTCCGTTCGGAGGGCGGGACTTCACCTTCTCCGGAGGACAGGATCTGCATGGCCGCCGGCATGCCAATGGTGGCCACAGGGAGGGGGCACACAAACGCGGTCACCTCCAGTGTAGCGAGGCATCTTATTAGAAGGATTACTACGTTCTTTTTCCGTGTTGTCGGGATCTCGGTGAATTAATGCCGTACCTAGTCCTTGGAAAGTCGGTAGGTAGTCTCAGTGGACTTCTTGGTCCGCCCCCGGGCAATGCCTGGCTGGGAAAGGCTGCGTCTGACCGGCAAGCTTCAGGGGCCATTCCATCTTGGCGGGGTGACCTTGCGCGGCTAAAATTGCCCCCACCAACCCCGCGATCCCGTCAATTGGCTGGGAGGTGCCCGCCCCCATCCTCGGAAAAATTGTGGGTCCGGTGGGCGGGACAACCATCGCCAGCTATTTCGCATATGCTATTCCATTTTCAAACCCTCGATTCCCCCGACAGCCTATGCACAGCACCTCGCATTCCCCTCCGTCCTCATCGCCATGGCCCGCACTCGGGCCCAGAGAGCGGCCCAGAGAGCGGCCCAGAAGCCGCCCCTATCGCCGGCGCTGAATATTCAAGGTAATAATCTCTCGCCCCTGGGCATCAAGTCGCGCAAAAGCCCTACTCGAAAGCGCCGTCGCATCCAAGAGCACCCCGCTCCCAAGCGCGCCGAAGGCACTCGGCGACGTCCCTCTACGTTTAACGAAACGCCATCTGCACAGGTATGCCTTCTGTTCATGATTGTATCAAATCGTAACCTAACTGTTTACAGCAGCCACCAGTACCCGCTAAGAGTCGAGATCGCAAACGCAAGCAATCTGTCGACGACACGCCCCAGTACAGCCCCGACCCAGGCCAGAAGCGACAGCGGACATCCCATACCCTCCCTACCGGGAGCACGTTTGGCGAGCCAGCGATTGGTAGCGACGACCCCACACAGACCGACCCGATCGCGTTCTGGGCGCACGAACGGCACTGGCCAGAGGACCTGTTCAAGCCCCAAGACACCTCGGAGATGGTTCCCACCATGAAGGGCATGAAAGGTCTACTTGCGCGGAAGAAATCCTCGTCCAACCTGTCGCGCAAGCGATCGAACTCTGCCAGTTCAACGCCGAGCGACCAGAAGCCGCGCGAGGAGAAAAGCGCACCATACCGAGACCAACGTTATGAGACCCTCCTCGAGGTTAGGGGTAGCTACATGGCCAAGGCTCCTTTGCCCTTGGCCGATGCCAGCAAGGCCCTCTGCCGATCTCTCCTCGAGAAGACGCAGCCAGTCCCCGGCGATACACTTTTCCGGGACGACATTTTCGAAACAACATGCCAGAAGATACACAACAAAAATGAGGCGCGAATCATCCAAGATATCACTCGACTTATTGTTCCTTCGGCCGAGAGCCTCGCCACATTTGGTGCAAACCACCTCGACATCTTGGTTGAGAGCGTTAACGAAGGGTGGAACAATTCGGTCCCCTTTACCAGCCCTCGTCCCCAGCCCGACTATTCCGTCGGCTTTAGACGAGATGCATTTACCGATGACCAGCTCGCCAAGCTGTCGCCATTTATCGGCAACTTCATCACCGGGGACCAGTCCTTCTTCATGGCCACCTACTATATATACTTCCCATTCCTAACCTGCGAAGTAAAGTGCGGCATGGGGGCGCTTGATATTGCGGACCGGCAGAACGCCCACAGTATGACACTCGCAGTACGGGCTATTGTCGAGCTTTTCCGTATTGTAAAGCGTGAGCGTGAAGTCCACCGCCAGATTCTCGCCTTCTCAGTCTCGCATGACCACAGGTCAGTACGGATTTACGGCCACTACCCCGTAATAGCTGAGAAAGATACCAAGTACTACCGTTATCCGATCCATACTTTCGACTTTACAGCCCTTGACGGCAAGGACAAGTGGACGGCGTATCGATTCACCAAGAACGTCTACGACACATGGATGCCCGCTCATTTCAAGAACATCTGCTCCGCCATTGATCAATTGCCGTCGGAGTTGGACTTTGACGTTCCGCCGCTCTCCGAGGCAACAGGGCTTTCCCAGGAGCTAGAGTCTCTGGTGCACTCAAATGCCGGCTCCGTTTCAGAGCCTGTCGAACGGGAAGCGCAGTCGAGCAGCGCTGAGCGGCAAGGGCTGACTCCAGACACCTCATTTACAGAGCCAGGCGCGACAAAGAGGAGGAAGGGCTAAACTTGGAGATAAGGCTTCGTTTGGATATTAAGATGGTATGATAGCCTGTCAATTTGTATCCCTTGGAACAATTACTTTTTGTAAAAGCATAGCGCATCTTCAGGTTATGGATTTCCTCAAGTCGTCGTCGCGGGTTCAACCGCTCCCAATTCTCGAGCTTGCGCGTGCCAGATCCAGACATTTCCGGCATCCTTTGACGGCAGAAGCGGGTAGATAGCGCTGCCACCATGACGGTAGCATCGTCTTCGTCGATGCCAACGCCAATGCACGAGCACGCGCTGTGGTGCGCCAGTAGCGAGGGAGAGCGCCGTCGCCACCCTGGTCGGACGCAAACAACCTCCTGGGCGGCGCCTGTTAGGCGCCGGGCCCAGTTCCGGCCTACCAAGGTGGCGGCGCATCTATACTGCGGGGAGAAGTGGAGTAGATGGAAGAAATCGCAGGGCGGAGAAGAGTAGTGGCACCATGGGATTTCCTCCTCCCGCCGTCGCACGCTCCTTCCGTCTTCTTTGTTAGTGCGTCGCTGGAGTGACAGAACAGGGGACAACATGGGCTCGCGTAACCGCGGGTTATCGCATGCGGCGGCGGGAGCTCTAAGAGCGAAGTCATAGTTCCGTTCACTAGGCGGGCAACGCCGTCTCCTTGTGTACTTGTACGACGTCGCCTGTCGAGCCGATGAAGAGCACCGGGAGGCCGACGCGGACGCACTTGGACTGTCCGGCGTCCTCTATTACGGCAAGCTGACCACATATACGCAACGATCAGAATGGCTAACACCCCCTTCACGGGGCGTGCTCAAGGATCTGCTGGCACACCCGGAAGGTTGTTCACTGTGAAAAGAGAAATACGCTGAAGAAAAAAGGACGCCATCAAAAACAGATACTCTGGTGGAGCTGCGCCACGCACTTCGACAAGCCTTTCGAGAGGCCCAAATCGATGCACCGCGGGCGCACCGCGAGCTAACGGTCCCGGGGGCGAGGGTCGCACCATGCCGACGGCCTACTACCGCTCTTGTATCGGTCGGTAGGGCCAATTGTTGATCCGCTCTGGCTGTCACTACGGCCAGTTCTCAGACCCATGGTGGTAAGCAGTGCATATGTAACTCTGCGAAGAAGAAAAATGCAAGAGTGGCGACCGTCGGCGTTTCTCCGACAGTGGAGACAAGATGCCTTGAACCAAGCTATGTATCTAGCTTGCCCCGTGACACAAAGCGCCGCCACGAACTTCGAACACCTTCCGGACTTCCATTTCCGGACCATGGCCGCTAAAATATCGCCTAACCCGGCACCTCCGGCACCTATGGTTACAATTACGCGTCTGGGACTCCGGGACGGTCTCGCAGGCAAGACAAGCCTCCAGCCCCGGACCCGATTCCAGCCCGCAACGGCGCCGATGGAACCAATATATGTATTTTAGGTGAAGTCGTTCAGCGCTGCTCAAGGCAACCAGAGCGTCGGCCCCCTCCAACCGCCCAACCTGATCGTGTCTTCTTGTTCCCAGCAGTCACACCTACGGTATGCTGCTTTCTAGTTGGTCGGAGGTCTTGTCTGTGCTCGGAGCCACTGATGGAGTAGGCTGTCGCGTGTACAGTGACGTTGACGTGTGCAGCAGTCAGAGAGGCCCCGCGCAGGTTGACAGGGGGCCAAATACCTTCTCAGACCACATATTTACTGCAAAGAACACAGCCGTCAGCCCCTTTTGAACTAGTAAAGTACTTTAATAAATTTCCAGGGACTATATAGTAGGAACATGGGAATATGCTGAAAAAAGTACTCATTAAATTGTCTTTCTACAACGTCCCACGCCATGGTACTTTTCTCATCGTTGCAGAACTAAATCTATCTAATTCCTTAAACATAAATATGCGAGTCCCGTAGCATATACTCCTTGATTAACAGGATAGCGGTCTTTTACTGTTGACACAATAGGTGCCACTGTTTACCAAAGTTTGACTTTCAAACTGGTGTTGCATCATTGCTCATACCACCCAAATGGATCCAGAAGCTCGAAGAATAGTGGTGAGAAGAATTAAACGTGAACGAGGGATGTTTCGAAAGCGGCTACGAACGGTTATGAAAAAGGTAGAAGGACTTCATACCCGATGTGGAGGGGGGGGGAGGTGTTTCTTGCCATTCACAAGAATGGAAAGTTTTATGTATTTTCTTCGAAACCAGAGAATAAAAGGTGGCCGCCGCCTCTGAGCGACATTGTCAGTCCCGACATCGTGTTTATTATTAACGTTTGGTGCTAATTGATTTTCAGATGCTCACATACCCATTGCCAGAAATTTATCATCCGACTAAGACTAGCGGCGCCCAAGGAGAATGGGAGGAAGACGTTGATGAGGACAGCTCTATATAGATAGATAACCTTATAGATAATACCGAAAGAAAGTAATTTAGGCATTTATCTCCATATTTTATTACCTTAGGTGTTCATGCTTTTGCTAATGCTGTTGATGTAGATACAGTTCGCACACTGGAAAGACTCTTATACTACTTTGGGAAATGATCCTTGGGTTCGGAAATTTTGTCGCAGGATCACAGTGGCTTGTGCGGATGCGAGCAGACTTTTTTTCAGTCCACTTGAACATATCTCGGACCCGGTTGAGCCTGTGTTCCTCCGCAAGATTCTAAGCGGACTTTCTATCTCTGGTAATGTCTGGGTCTGCTCTAAAGTGATTAAGGTACTTTAGAGTGTCGATGATGTCTTGGTCTTTATTCATGGAGGGCTGCTCTAGTATTTCGTGAAGCGGTATTCGCCCCCTTATGTCACGAATATTTGCATCTGCTCCTCTTCCTAATATTCTCGATACTATAGACGAAAAGGCGAATTGGCAAGCTGTGTGGAGAGCTGTAGTCTCGAGAGGAAGAGAGGTGACATGGTTGACAATGCGAGGGCGTCGTTTTAAGAGGATATCAGCGACTTTACCGTTACCTTGGACGAGGGTATAATAAAGTGGTGTGTAGCCATCTTTGTTGGGCAAGGTTGGATCAGACCCACTGCCAAGTAAAAGACAAACGATATGTTCGATATCTTACCCCGTCCTTACCATTTGCGTATAGAGGCATAACATATATTGACGTGTATCGCCATGTGTGGTATTGCGGTCCCTCTGAAGATTTAAGAAGCACCTTGATCAACAAGGCGGCCACGATACCTTTTCAAGCGTCGCGAAGAAACGATCCTTTTTTACTACCACCTTGGTGAGGGGGGAAAGGGGGGTTATGTGCAGAACAAGCCCGGTGTACTCGGATTGCGATGCCTGGAGGATCCATCCTTTGTTTCTGTCCACCCTAGAAACGCTCGCGCTCATCGAACTCAGCAAGACGGAGTCAGACCGCGCTTCGGCAAGGGAGATCTTGGGCAGCTGCCGGAGATGGAAGTCACGTGTCCTAGGCAAGGACCACGCTTTCACCCTTGGCGCTGAGTACGAGTTCGCGATGACCTTCGAGGACGAAGGCGAAGGCAACGAGGAAACCTTACAGCGCCAAAAGCATATGCGACATATATACTTGCGCAGAATTGCAACGTCGAAGGACACACATCCCGATGTACTCACCGCCTGGAGAGAGCTGATCATCACCAATTGTACTCTTGGCGTCTGGACAGACTCTCCAAATGAATCTGAGGCCGGGCCAAATGCAAGCCGAGAAGATAAAGATGCTGAATATAGTTCTGTGCTCATCGATACAGCAGCGACAAGCAAGGTCATGGATGACGGCAAGTGGGCGAGGCGTTGGCCGAAAGTGAGTCCCAGAGGATATTTTCCTTGCACAAGGTGCAGCTGGGCGGATCACATCCCGAGACATTAAAGTTACATCTCTGGCTATTCTAGTTACAGCTCCAGCTTGGATGTGACGTGGAGAAACGAGCTTGTATGGGGAGCTTGCTCTCTAAGTTGCGAGAGCCGACAATACTATACCAGCGTCTTGTGGATTCTATATAGATAAGACATAAGATGGCCCTGGCATTACTCTACAGCGGCTATCTTTGTTAGGCCGCACATATCTTATATTAAATCCCCAAAGACATTGAACCATTACCCATTATCAATAATCTATTGTTTGCCGAGACGCTAGACTAATTCGAATAGGCCACTCAATAGAATATTCTTGAGACAAACCTAGAAGCTTAGAAACACCCAAACTATAAGACAAGGTTATATAAGCTTCGCTCTAAGGTAGAGATATTAAATAAAGCCAGTAAGGCTCGAGAATAATTATTGAAAGCCTTTAAACTCTGCAAGCTACTCTATAGGCCAGACCAGTTCTATACTCTTAAAGCCTGTAAGGATATAACGTTAGTTACCTGGAATTAGGAGAACGAGAGCTAGATGAGGAAAGTAATAAAGCTTTGGTCCGAGCTTATTACTACCCTAAAGGCATAATATAACTATATTGCTTCTTATACTACACCATAAAGCTATTTTTATATGCTTTAGGTACTTCTTAAGGCCTATAATAGGTATATCTATCCTCTTAGATTATTAGCTTATATTTATCTAACGTTGCTTTTATTGTATAGACAAGGGCTTGCTATTTGCAGCGAGCTTTTATTGTAGTAATATTGTGTTTTTATATAGTTAAGGGGCGCTGTAAGCCTTGGCTATACTTTAATATCTTCTTTTTAGTATTAAAGCTTTAGGACATTATTATCTAACTAGTATTGTTTATAGCCTTGTTTAAATTGGCCTTAACATCTTCTTAGATATTATATTTATTAGTAAAACTTTTTAAATAGTTAGGAGAATTAGAAAGTACTAGTTAATAATAGTTTATAGCGGTAATATTTAAGTTTTATTAGTAATAATTGACCTATTATTGTGCTTTAAGACTAGAATAATTGGGTATATATATCATTACTATAATGTAATAGGTTTGAAATTTAGATAGCTAGGGTATATTTTTAAGGCTAAATTGATTAATATTACATTATATTAAGGGTGAGCGCGTGGATTAAAGTTGGTACAAAGAGTAGAAATAGTAGAATACATAATTTGAGGCTGCAATTGCCTATAAAATATACTAGGTAGGTAGTCTAGGCTAGGTAAATGGCGCGTTCTAATTGGCTATAGCGCGCTTAGTCAGGAAATGGTGTGTAGTATTTATTTAAGATCTACGGCTTGGCGGAATGACTAAGCCAGCCCCTATGGCATAAGCATGTTTATTATACCCATTATACAGAGGGCCTACTTTCCTGCTAGCTAGATAAAAGAGAACAAGTAATTAACAACTACCAGAACCATCGTTAATGTAATACTACGTATATATATACAAGAAAGCCCATTTAACACTGATTAGTAATTACTTCGGCATATTATAGATTAGCAAGAATAAAGAGACAAGATTGTGTTCTATAGCTGCTGTTATAATATTTGTACACTAGCTAGAAGGACTCTCGTACTATCCCCTAAAACTATAATATTGTAGCCTACCTTAGTAAGAACCAGATAGTACAGTATTAAAAGACTTCTTATTCTCTTTATATACAAAGGAATACTACTACTATTGCCTACTATAGTGAGAACCGGGTAGAAGTATAAGCTCCTATATAAAGAGAAGAAGTAAGTATGTATCCCTACACGCTATAAAACCTAAAACCATACAATTTAACACAGTAGCCAAAAACTACAATGTCCTCCAAGCCTACACCAGAAGGCTAACTATATAAAGAAGAAGAAAGAGATTAACAATAAAGATAAGAAGAAGAATATATATATAAAGAAATAAGTTAGGGTAGTAAGATTCTTATTAAAATATAAAAGAGGTTAACTTAGTATTACAACCCTAACAGAAATAAGACCAACGGTTGGTTCTATAATAAAACAGGTTTTACTAAAACAGTGCTCCCGGCCAGGCAAAAAGCACGAAAAATATAGCCCCCGAGGCATATAACCTGCTTACCTAATAGATTAGAGAGAATTAAGACTAATCCCTTCTAATCTAAGGATTAGTAAGGCTCAACACTAATCCAGCCCAGTTTCTACCCGTAGATTAGAAGGCTTAGAATATAATCCAACCAAGCTAGGCTAAAGAAATAGACTATATAGATACGCTTATTACCAGTAGATAGCATTAGTTTAAGACAGCTCTTTAACAGTTAATCTAAGTATTTACCTAAATAGTTTCTACCAGCTAGTAATGTTAAACGGAAACGCTTGTGTGGGCGCTGCACGCAGAGAGTTACCCTAGACTTGGCACTGGATTTCTCTAAGTGCCTATGGGGCGTGCACGCCGAAAGATGAGTTTAGTGGCCGTGAGTCGATTTTTTGGGCTGTTTTAAGACCCTAACTTTGTACCTCTGCATTACCCTTATGTCTTACCCAAAAAGCATGTAACTTAGTTTATTAGATAGCCTGATTTCTGAAGTTTATCTGTATTTAGTTTGGTTACTGTTAGGATTAGGGTTGGCTGGTTATTTAAAGCCAAAGATAGTGGGTCTGAGGGCCGAATTTTCCGGCCTCCCTATCTGCGCACCAGAGCCAACCCACGCGTGCCCGCGGGTGAGACAATGTCGGAGGGACTGTGAGGAGGGCTGACAGAAGCCCACTTAAATTTAATGCAAAGTTGTCCGAACCACTCTCAATCGTCCCAACTTGTCTCCAGACACCCTGCTGCGACCCTGCCGAATACACACTGCTGAAGGCACTAACCTTCAGAGCTTTGCTAGTTTAGGGGCCACGCAGACTACCGCGGGCCTTATGATGATAGTATATGCTATAGTGGCATTACTACTGGCTTAGGTAGGATAATAAATAGTGTACCCAAGTGTATATAAGTAGTTAGAAAGAAGGTTTAAACTAGTATAAATTTTATTAAGATTATAAGCTTTAACAGGATGTTAAGCTTAATAGATAAGATTAATTATCTTTAGTTTATAAGATTTAAAAGTAGGGCTATAATAAAGTATGCTATAAATATAAAGATGTATATAATTGTATATACTTATACGTCTTAGGTGATATAGTACTATATTAAGAATAAGGCTAGGGGTATTAAGTATAACAATTTTATTAATAAGCTAACAGCTAAGATAATAGCGGAAAAGGGCTGTTTCTTAACCTTAACCCTTGTTATATATGCTAAGATAGTATTACTTAAGTGGAAAGAGTACCTACCTTTAAAGTCTATCTTAAAGAATAAGGCTGTATTATAAGCTGGACTATAAGTGCTTAGGACTACCTTAGATGCTAGTATAACTATTTGCTATAAGATGAGCCTACTTGGTCCTTTTAGAGCAGCACAAATATATAAGTTCTCCTTAAGATTATAAGTCTTGTTACTATTAGCTGTGCTGTAGAATATAACCTTTAACTCTGCTTGTTTAATTAAATGGGAAGAATTATTAGGGTAAATTAAGCTTAGGTTTGAGGCAAACATATTGATCCTTAACTTGAACCTACTAGATAATGTTATGATTTTCAATGATCCTGAGAAGAACGTTCTGGTTGTGATTAAAGAGGGAAGGATATAAAAGAGCAGGTGGGACGCTTTCATTGAGGATGCTATTGCGCTAGTGCGAATTAAGCCGTTGATATAAACGAAGAGAGTGTAGCTTGACAAACGGCCTTTAGGATGAGTAACATAAATGCATTTCACAAGTCTGTTCTACCAGATATCAATGCCCAAAGGGCGTGTGCCTGCGGTTTTAGGACAACTATGTACTCACAGCGTACCAGCCTTTGGCCCCTTACTGTGCCAGATGGCACACAAATTCCTCTGCGTACCCGTGATAACGACTCAAAGCATCCGTCCATGTAACCCCTCGCCAATTGTGCGCCGTATATTGCGAATGGAAGGCAAAGTGTACGGCCACTCCTCCACCATCAACGACGACAATCCTTCTGAGCTCCCTCGGACGAGTGACTGTCAAATACCATTCATCATCCGAACCTGGAAAAGGGTAGACATCGAGGATATCCCTGCCTCTAATAGCAATGAGGTTTATGTTGAGGCGAGTGTAAGCGCTGAAATCGCCCCACAGGTCGAACCGGTAGCGCTGGGCCACTTCTTGGCGCTCGAGATGTGTGAGAAAGCTGTAATGAGCCTGCGCCGCGGCGGCCCAATTGTGCATGCCTGGCCCGGACACGCTATATGTCAGACTCCCTGCGGGAGTTAAAGACATGTTGTATCGACCACCATTCTGGGATGAGCGGACAGGTAGCCAGCGGTGGCCGTCAAAAGGAGCAGGAGAGCTTCCGTCTGAAGAGAAGCCTTCTGGTCCGCTGTCTGGTCCTTCGTATGAGGGAAGTGTGGAGGGGCGCCAGGAAGCTGAGTTGCTGTCTGGGTGTGGTTTAAATTCCTTGAATTAGGGTGCTTTAGCAATCATAATTTCCCAATGAAAGTGACACATTGTCGAATTACGACACATGATGGCGTACTCGGATAACTCACCGGCCAGAAAGGTTCATACAGATTCATGCTGTAATGCCGCCAAGCAAGGGCTGGGCTGTTCACCACGTTCGCCGATACGAGGAAGTAGTGCTCTGATTCTTCCAAGCGACTCACAATCGACTTGATCGTGGTATTCTCAATGTAGACCTAAATAGGAGTAATCTTAGCTGGTAGTCGCGCAGTTGATGATGGCCGAAAACCTACGACATCGTCATCGATCTTGACATATATCGCATCTCTCTCTGTAACGACCGCCCAAAGATGGGAGAAATCTTGTTTCGATTGCCTCTGCGTTTGGTCAGGCACGTAAGTTCGATATTGCTTTTGGCTCGCGTCGGCCTTCTCCGTGTTGACAACAAAAATGACCTCGTCCAGCATGCCGCCATTTTCTCTTGAATTATTCTGCGGTATTTCATTGCGTCAGAAACTTGCTGAATCTTTTTCTGGAGGAGGTTTGAATACTCATGGCGTGTCTACTCAATTTGCAGCCATTGACAGACGCAGTGGTCTCGGGGGCCCATGTAGTTGTGATTATTCACCACTTGGCAAGTTATGTTTGCCACCATTCATGTGAATGCTAAGAAAATTTCTAGAGAGGAATGACTCAAAGAGATGTGGCCCAAACCTTTAAGTAACAATCCAATACTCGAACGTAGTCGTTTCTCCCGTAGAACACGATCGCGATGACCTTGGCTACATTGTAGCCTCCCAGTAGCTGCGTAACGACTGGTCTCCCGCCTTGATCTGGTTCTAATATTTCCCCGTGCTTGTTGATAGGAAATAAATACTGTTGAACTGATCGGTAGGCAAAAAGCACCCAGGTAAGTGCTAGAATGGACAGAAATAAAAGTATGAACACCGATAAAGCCGAAAAGCGACCTCTCTTCCGACTCGTTCTAGAACCGTCACTCAAGAAATAAGGTGCCATACCCTCTGGAACTCGACAATACGATAGTATAGGCCCTCGGTGCCGAGTCCTAAAAGCCCGGTAAAATGAATCGCGGTCGTGGACGGGGAAGGAAGCGGGAAGGACCCTTTGAGGTATCCTTTGAGGTAACACGCGGGGCTAGCCGAGATCTTATATTTGCACGCCAACCAACGAGCTGCCGTTGGCTGGCTCTCACATTCTCAACCTATGATAATTGGTGAACAATGACACAGATCTGCGAAAATGCCTCTCAAGTCAAGTATATTCGAATTTGCGTTCTGAAACTCAATCATGTCTCGCATTCTTGCCAGTTTTGGTGAAAACCACTCGGGAGCCAATTCAGAACGCAGTAGGAACTTTTATTGCGTGTGGCTGAAGATTCAAGCGAGTCGTATCTGAACGAAACCTCATAGCATTTCTCAATTCGTCTCCAAGTGCCCTTGGTCGCCTAATATTGCTTACAAGATGTCCAGGTAGCTCTCACCCATGTTGGACAGACCATCTCAGGCGTGCATTGAACACCTTCATGCAGCCAGTCATTCAATAAGACCATTTCACAGTGATTTGTGTGGTGCCAGTCAACCAAGTAGCTATCTACGGGACGATTCTTCTCCAATAAGGCCTTGTGAATTTTCTTCCACATGTACTAAAGTCAAATTAGAGGCAAAAACCCATGTGTGGTGTTCATGGGAAACTAATATGGACAACTTACAGTGCAGTGAATGTAGTGGTATTTCTTCTGAGTAAAGAGCTTAGGATGATCTCCCCTGAACACGACATCGAGTGGCACCATGGACTCGGGATGGAGTTTTGGCTCGGTGTGCCATGAGTACTCCGTTCGGTTCATGAATTCTTCAACCAACTCCTTGTCGTAGCATTCAGGACGTACCCATACCCAGCCCATGGGATCAAACACACATCCTTTTGCGCGAGCTTCCTCGACGGAGTCTTGTGTTCCGCAGTCACCGTAGTCAGCACGGGATACTTGAGGAATATTGTGCACTGCAAACGCTGTATATAGGACTGAGCCAGCGCATATCAGAGCTGTGATTCCCGCCAGCATCTTTAAGGCCAGCGTCATCTTCGAGCGTCGGTGAGGTTTGGCCAACGCCGTCGCATGCTCACCGAGCAGGGTCCGCTCAGCGTCGTCATCGGACACGGATAAGTCTTCAAAAGAGGCCTTGTATGATTTCAGCGTCTCCATAATGAGTAAGAGAACAAGAACAGTCTGATGAGCAAACAGAGAGAATGGAGGAGGTAGTCCACGGAACAACGGGGAATGAGAAGGAGAAGGGTGAACGAAGAGTGGGCATTTGACGATACTGGTAGACAAGCGTGAAGCCTTTTGAGAGCAGGATCTCTGATGCTAATTCCTGAACCTGTACCATGCTTCGCTGCAACCCGCAGCCCATCCCGTCACAAGTCTCGCGCCCGGGTTCGTCGGACAGCTGAACGAGTCAACGTTCCTCGCCTGCGCCGCAATCCTTCCGTGCCTGCTGCATACGCACAGCTGATAGATCCATCAGCACCACTCCTACGACCTTACCAAACTAGTTTATTGGAGACTGTCAAGGTATCAGATGCACCAGCAATGGTGTGCGGCTAGTCGATGGTCGCGGTACTTTTGTCGAGGGCGACGATCCCGATAGCCCCGGCCCAAATAGATTGTCGGTGAACGTTGCATGAGCAACCATCTGAATCCATAGGCACCAACGACTGCAGTTGCATTGATCCTATTGCTGTGAATCACATCGCATAGCTGTACTCTGCTGGTTTTAGTTTTCTATCTCCCACCAATCCCAGAGTGCGTCCGTACTGGGCCGACTTGTGCAGAGGATCCGACCCTCCATCCGGAGAAACCCACGATGTTCTGAGGGGTCACCCCTTGTCCAATGCCGGGGTACTCCTGAGGTATACGATACTGTTATTGACTCATATTCCTCAGTGGCCGATACCGGATCCCGAGCCACCGTCGGCTTCAATGGCGAAATGCTCCCCGTTCAAGACCAGTGTCGCGAGCCACCCCACTCGTGTCGTGAATCACAAACTTCGCACTCTATTCGGCTGGCGACACACTCCATTGTCCGGAATTGAACCAAAGCCTTTAATTCAGGAATTTTGAACATGTCTTCACAGCTAAAACGCTTCCTTGAAACCTTTCGGCCTCGAGGTAGATCGGCCAAGTACGAGTCGCTGGAAGAGTTGCCAGGTAAGGGTGAGGCTGGTTCTGACCTGGAAGAAGAGCTCTCGTCCGAAATTCTCAGATGCTCTCCGATTGATGCGAATATTCGTTCGACGCTGGCGCGTCTGAAACTCGCAATTACCGTGCTGGCGAGCCTGTTACTATTCGTGTGCGTTGCATGGGCCGGGAGGGAATTCAAGACGGAAAGAATTCCGGTCACATATTATGACATATACTGTAAGAATTCCCTGATTTACTATGATTTGTTTCTCAGAAGATCGACCCTGAGACAGGTCTAGCCAATGCCGACGAGAAAATCGATTACTCCTTCAAAGGCACACCAGAAGTCTTCTCTCTCGCAAGAGAAGCCGTCGTATGGAAACCAGTTGTCTTCCACAACAATTTTCACGAAGACCGGACCCCGTGGCAGGGGCCCCCAAATGATGAAGTGGATAAGGCGTGGGATAGACTTTATCGGGGTAAGGAAGATTAGACGATGCTAGACGAGTGTGGGTGAAGTTCTTGTAACCAAGCTGATGTTTTTAGGAATCGGAGTCATCAAGATACCGAAGGAGGACGCTGAACGGCTCCCTAATCGCACGTTACCGATTCCCGGGGAAGAGAATGGCTTCATCACCGGGCTCGAGGTCTATCATCAATTACATTGCCTGGTACGTCGACTCTGCCCTCTGAAGAATTCTTCGAGGTTCCGAAATTTCTTCTGCTAACCTGTTGTCCGGCAGGACTTCGTTCGGCGGGCATTGTATCCGGGGAGATACGGCGGTGACAAAGGGATGAGTGAGAAGAAAGTCAAGGAGTATTGGATCCATGTCGGCAAGTTACCTCCTTTTGGATACAAAATGAAATCAAGACTAGAGTCTGACATGACGCTGCTGATAGATCATTGCATCGACAACCTGCGTCAGACAATCATGTGCTACTCAGACATCACTACAATCCCTTGGAAGGTCAATGACAGAGTCCACAGGGAGTTCCCTGATGCACACACCACACATATATGCCGAGATTTCGACAAGTTATCGGAGTGGATGCTGCATCCCGATCGCCATTTCCCCCAGGAGAAGTATCAGCTGCGTTTGGAAGCTTTCCATGCTGGTGATCCTTCACACCACGACCATTAGGATGTCAGTGGGATGTTTTTGGTGAAGATTGATCCATAATTCACATCTAAATGGGAGGACTTCCAGCATGGATTGTCGTGGAAGGCACCGAATCTGGTTAACCGAGCTGCATTGTATGGATTTCATGGGGGAGAATGCCACCAAAACATAACTCCAAAGCGTCATCAAATAGAAAATAACGAAAAACCGCCCCATTTCGAAGACGGTGTACGATATTATACCAGAGCCTCGATGATTTGCCTAACTCTTGAGTGTCATTCCATAGGAGGTTCTTCCATACACTTTGTACTTCCTAGGAGAGTAGGAGTCATCGTATTAAGAGTACATCCTTTAGGAGGTTGTCCAAAAGGAGATTGCAAGACAGATGCCGTGACTGCTAACCCGAAATGAATGCAGTAATGTTCGCCTCCAGCTACTGGTTGAAAATGTAAGTAGTAGTCGAGATAGCGAGCTACTACTGCCAGACTCTGTACGACACATCCATGTCCCCATTCAAGCAGTGTAGTAGTAGGTTGACATTGAAAACGAAGGGCATTCACCATTCAAGAGAAAACAAATTAAACAACCCATCGAGTCCTTATTGGGCGGGCACCTGAAATTCAGTGAAAAGAGCACGCTGAGCATTATCACGAGCTTTGTTGAGGCCCTGTCAATGGCAACAGTGGATTGTTCTAAAATACAGGCTTTACAGAATCGGCACCCTCATATCTATCAACTACCCAGCTATGCAAGCTTTCGAAATTGCGACAGGTGTGCGGCACATCCGAATCAACATAATTCCTCCCAAGTGCTGGGTAGAACTTCGTCGGCAGAGGCGTCATGTCTCCCGAACACATGATGTACTGACGCAGCTGTTCAATACAATGGTCTTGGTGTAGCAGATTAGTCTTGGGATCCTTGGACCGCGTTCCATGACTATGACCTCCATAATTCTCCGGGTCCAAAGCTTTCCGAATATTGTTCTTCAGGTAGGTCGTCAACTTCTCTTCGCATTGTAGGAGTGGGGCAGCGAGAGTACTCACCAGGCAATGCAGGGTGTGAAACATGTCCAGGCTGGGAGACGGTTAGTTCTGAGTGACTCTCCTCTTGAACACAATAGCCAAAGTCTTACCCAGCAATATAGCCACCTCGTTGCTTGTCCCAGTACATGTCGATGTTCTCTCCCCAGGAAGCGGCGGCTTCCTCACGTGTTATCAAGATGTATCGCCCTGGTTTGTCATGATGAGATAAAACAGTTTTCACGGCGCAAAAGGCGCGACTTACCCCATGTCATTCTGTCCCAGTTGTCATCAATTTCGGGATGAAGCTTGGGGTCTCCAACATAAAGCAGAGGATCTGCGTTCGGTATGAAGATACTACCATTCTCATAGATCGATGGTGAGCCCGTGAAGCGGACTTGCTCAGCTCTGATATGTTTTCTGGCAGTCACTGTGCGCCGCATGAGCCATTGCCAATACGACAACATAGGCGCCGGGTGGTTGAACAACATGACCTACCGAAATCAGTTGCGTAGCCCTTAGAGAATGAGCCGAGGTTGCCGTTTTCCTGACCCTGGCAGCCATTATGCCGACTGAATGCAAGTGATATTGTCAAATACCCAAGGCAAATTGTTGAAACCCAAGGAATGAGGACAAGAAGGCAAGACCAGACATCACGCTTTGGTCGTCGGGTAAATTTTGGGGATTTGGTCTCTTCGTCTCTAGTTGGGACGGGTGAATAATCCATTCTCTAGGCATACAGTGGGATTTCAGAAATACAGAGACGAGGGACGTGGAGGTTAGGTTCCCATTCTAGAGAGTCTGCATCACATGGCGAGAAACAACCAAGTAATCGATTCTGGGCATGTCAAGAGGCGTGTTCAACGAGAAGGACTTCAACATACACAAGGCTGAGCGATGTCGGATGCGAGTCCTCGGGGTCAACTGGCCTTTGCTGCTCCCGGTCCGTCGGGCAACAAACTGCTCTGACTCAATGAACGGTATTGCAACGTTGCTGCAACTTCCATGGCAGATTTCTGCGCTGCATGAGCACGACTGCGGCCCAGCAAGAGGATGACGGCTTCATGTTGGACCTTTTGTTAGTTTGCAATCCGCTGTTGATACGGGCCAACCAGCTCAGCTGCGGGGTAACTGTCATCCCTTGAGCCATACGAAGATAATCACAGCTTCACAAAAGGACATCATTCTGTATAATGATATTAACATACAGGCCTTGGTTATCGTTCTATCAGAGGGTGGATTGAATTCAAGTCAAAGAAGAGATACCTGATAGCAGTCCAAACCCCTCCTCATCGGAAGGATCCACTACATCCCTCTTCTCCGAGTCTTGTGCCAGCTAGAATGTTTGGCTGACAGCACAAGATGGCCCAACCACAGGATATTACCTACCGCGGAAACTGTGTTTGTGGTCGGTACCGGTTTGAACTATGCCTGTCTGATGCGATAGAGACTGCCTCCTCTTGCACCTGCAGCGTCTGTCTGAAGAAAGGCTACTTGTGGCTTGTCCCGCCTGAAGGCAGTTTCAAGGTGATTAGGGACGATGGCTGCCTGCGGGAACACACGTCAAAGGCAATCATTCACAAGGTGCGTTCGGTAACCTCAAGCCACCATGCCCTCGCTAATATACTTACTTGTCTGGCAGTTTTGCGACAATTGCGGCATAGGAGTAGTGGGCCAGCATATGGCGGGGCCACTAAGTGGTCTCTTCACCGTGAATGTACGGACAATTCAAGGTGTCAATCCGTTCCAAATCAGGTAGGTCCACTGCTGAACAGGTGATGCCATCCTTTCAAAATTTCAGGAAAGTAGCTGATCCTCAGCATGTAGTATCAGGACTGTCAAGACGGAAGACGAGAGACCCGAAATCAAACCGTCTACCACAACTGACCCAGCGACACACCATTTATTCTCCTGCCAATGCGGGGATGTGCAAGCTGGGCTTCTTGTCCCCATCCATGATCAGGAGATCAAGGAAGATAACTGCAGCGGTTGTGTCAGGGTACTCAAGCCCCATCGTCCCCTCGGTTATGCCCTGTCCAAACACTGATACCTTTGGGAGTAGGAAGCCTATATTGGAGTATACCCAACAAGAGATCAAGTTCAGATCTACGGCCGAGAGAACGGATGGGAATACAGTGGATTAAGGGTTGAACTTGGGTCCCTGAAGATGGGGAGTGTAACACACTGCAAGCGCTGTGGCGTGCACGTCTTCACTGATATCTATGGTCCACCCATTACTGTCTTTGATAAACTACCCCCTGAGAGAAAGGCTCACGCTCTTGAGGTGTACCACAAGAATATGAGTCTTCATCCGCTCAACGTGAGGGCTATTGAAGGTTTCCAGCTACTATTTGAGAGTATTACCATTAACAGGTCAGATGAGGGCACTGAGGGATATGCTGAGCTACTTGAGCCCTGGCAAGCTACAAAGGAAGCTGAGAAAACCGGTGGTGACCAAGCTTCAAATTAGCCAAAGCACGTACGTAGCATCTATAACAGATATAAACCTAGATTGAAAATTCATTGTCTCTCTTCCGCTCTTGACTTTCATAATGGCATCCATTTGACACACATGTGGCCTTCAGGGGCGGCTCCCATGTCGCATGTGCCTGAGATCGTAGGGCTGCGTCGATGAGTTCGACAAAATCATCAGGGTCCACGTAGACATACTCATGCGACTGCCACCCTGAGTCTGACTCTGGTGCCAGCCAACCGATCGGAAGGGAAACATTGTTCACCGTCAAATTCCATATTTCCGGCCACAGAGTTCTCCCTTCAAAGTACGACGCACCATTCAGCTGTGCGACATACCCTAGCCCACCTGGAAACAACGGTGGCTTGAACTCTACCACAGCAGCTGTAGGATTCAGCCAGAGACTGTGCGTCAGGCCGGCGCCGTGTATGCCGACAAGAACATCTGTCTCACTTGCGAGACGCACTTGGTCACGCAGGGTTAGTTGAGCGAAATCAACAACTGTGATGTTCGCTTCCGGAGAGTAAGACCTCACCCGGTGAAGAAGTGTTTCAAATTCCCATATTTTGCGCGTGCCTTTTCTGTCGATTATAGTGATCAGTGGACCTGATGATGGAGGCGTAGATGGGGCCTCAAGGCCGTAGTGTCTGAACATTCGATGTTGTAAGGCGCCGACCAAGGAGGACTCGCGGCACGACCGGTGAAACTGAGAGTCGAACAGAGCCGTGTACATTGGCGAGGACGATCCGGGCAGAGGCAGGATGATGTCAAGGCACCCTGGCTCTAGCTCGCTCAGTTTTGATGTGGGTAGACCGTTTCTGAGTACCAGTTGCCACCACTCCTCAAATGGCAGCTCATCATCATCTTCAAAAACGATGCGCGCACGTGAGAGGTCGTGATCCGTGATGTAAGGCCTGCCAGCGCCACCGCCAGCGATTCGAAGGATGTCGACACTAATCATAGCCTGCCATACCTCCATAAAGCTGTCCCACAAATTCCTAGTCCGACCTCTTTTGACGAGAACGATCAAATTTCTGCCCCCTTCGCTGGTGTTGCATTGATGGGCCCAAGCCGGATCTGGGGCAGTCTGTCTCCAACTAGCCAGCTGGTGAGTGACACCAGTCTTGAAAAAGTAGTCCCGGGGTGTCGCTATGGTATCCTGCCATTGATCACCATTCGTATCTGCCTTGTTGAACACATCATCCAATCTGCAGGGTAGGGAGAAGTCTGCAACAGCGGGGGATGCTGCCGTATTGCTCAGCTTCTTTGTTGACAAGGATACGTCTTGGGCAATGCAAAACAGATCGTGAGGCCATGGATGAGGAACGGGTTCTCGTGGTGGATGGAAACAGTCGAGTATTGACTCTGAAGATGAATCGCAATGTGATGTTGTCTGTGATGCGGCTGTGATGAGATACTGTTGACTGAATATTTTGACGCATTTCCGAGTTTCGTCATCGAGCTCATAATCTGAGGAGACCCTGTCTGCAAACTTATCAAGACCAGCTTTTTCTGTGCGGAAGAGTGGCCGAAAGCTGGTAAAAATGTTGAGGAGCCCAAAGACAGAGTAAAGGAGGAGACAACTCAAAAGGGTGAACGTAAAAGCAATCTGCACTGTCCTTGTCATTGTAAAAGGAGTTGCTGAGGTGGAATCTTCGTAAGAAAGACGATCAAAGTTCAGATTAAGCCTGGAAAGAGTTTAATGGTGCATAATTCTTGATCGAGCGGGTTGGCTTACTCTAGGTGGCCTTAGCGAATCTGGGCAAACCGCCGTGTTGGGCATCCTATCGGATGAAAACAAACCGGGGAATGGTGAGATAAATGGCCACAATTTACGTCACGTGTCCACACCCATATCGTGTATGCATCAAACTACTTCATTCAATGTGCATCTTATCAGAGTATCTGATGTTGATTTTCCCGCTCCTATGTCTCCAAGCATGACCAGGTGCTTGGCTAGGACTCGGAACCTATGTCCAGATCCTGTACATGCATCACGGGCATGGCTAAACATTGTACTACAGTGAGCACTCGCTGTGACTGTCTCAGCACCAATTAGGACTTTCTGAAAGTTTGCAAAGAACCATTCAGCGCTGTTGATTTATGCAGAGTCACAGAATACATGGAAATAATTTGCATTCAAGACGCTTTGATTTCCGAAGCCACCATTACTAGGGTTGTCTGTAAGTTTTGTTCCCTCCGCGCATCCTATACCATCCAAAACGGCCCCTATCTACGCGAACGCGAGGACAGCTCGCGTACTTGATGTAGGCGCTGTTCTCCGCGAGTGGTTCGTGGAGCAGCATCATCTCGCAGTGATTTGTGTGGTGCGAATCGGCAATGTAGCCATCCAAAATCAGCCCACTCATAGCAGCACGCTGCGTCTTCCTCCAAGTGTAGGTGCAATGAACCACGTGGTACTTGTAATCGACGAAGACCTCATCCCATTCGCCACTAAGTATTTCACTTATAGGCACCTCTGGCCCCGTCGTGTTGGGAGTGCGGTAGAATGCCCAGTCATCACGGTCCAGAAACTCGGCCGCCAGATCCGCATCGTAACATCGCCAGGGAACCCAACCCATGATGATGACGTCGAACACGCAGCCGATGTCTCGGGCTTCGGATGGTGACTCTCCACACTCCTCGGGGACCTGTAATTCTTGCTCTCGGAGGGACTTCTGGTTGTCTTGTCGATGCTCGAGGTATAATGCCATCCCAAGCATCGTGAATGCCGCGAAGCAAAGGCCGAGGAATAGGATTTTCTTAAGGAGGGAGGCCAATTTATGAGTAGAATCATCGTATTCTTCTCCACCAGCCAATGGCATACTTTCATCTTGGTCAAATATAGCGTTGAATTCGGCAGAGCTTCGTCTAGGCTGCTCGGCCATTCTTGTCTCTGGTCAGGTGGCCAATGCAGCCCTGTCAGGATAGATCTCTACAGAAACATGAGTTAGAGCCAGTTGGCCTTCTAGCGATGTGGGTAACCTACATTGGGATCAGAAAACAGAATACTAGGTCTTCGAAGGCACCAAGGAATATGAGTGTCTGGTTGAGGGGACGGTTCTCTCCCACAACCCAGTAGAAATCAGAGCACGGCAAGCCAGGGCAGCTAACTCTGTTCCAAACAATTTGCTGTAAAATGAATGCTGTTCCAAATCGTCAATTATGCAATTCGCCGAAGCTTCGTTAGTCAGATTTACGGGAGGACAGGACTGTGGGAATCTAGTCGTGGTCCCCCTGGGCATTGAAATCCAATGACAAAAGTACGCCGCAGGAGCCGGAATGGAGGTGAATCCCACCTGAATCTTGTCAGTGCACGGGAGAGGCGGCTGTGCCGCAGTGCCACCTTCGGCTGACGGACTTTGCGGGGACGATTATCACCAGTTTGCCCCTGCAGCGCTCATCACATCTTCGAGGATGCGCTTTCTACTACTAGTGAAGAATTCTCATTGGCTACTCAGCTAGAAATTCCTAAAGAATGCCTTGAACTCTTCAGTTGGTGGCAACCACTGCCAATGTCGGTGTGATGTACGGTCCCTTTCTGCAGAAGCCAGGGTCTAGATATCCGGCTGAAGATAGTGATTCGGATCTGCATCATGGCCTTGTCGATTATTTGTCTCCACAAGTGCTGATTCATGGAGTTGTGGCCCCCGAGGTGGATTGCGAGGATTCGTATGCACTTCCTATGGCTTTTTAGGAGCCAACAGATATTTCGCAACCGCCGATTCGCTTCCCCGTCCATGCTTGCAGGCGGTAAAGCCTCGCGCCATATCACAAACCTGCCCTTTTCACCGAAGGATTGAACTAGATCCAACGGAAGATGACCAATAACCGGTACTAGTGGCTGGAAACACCGAAGATGTGAAGGGATGGAGCCAACGACGTCTACGCAGGGCTGCAAAGGGCTGGACTGTGAATCCTACGACCATTCACAACATATAGCCGCACACTAATGCGCACTGATATTGTGACATGAGCTTAAAGGAAGTCGATATCACAAGTCCAAAGTCGACTGTTTGTACCTGTACATTTGGTCTGAAGTTGCGAATTTTCCACGAATGTTCAAGGACCGCCTGGTTTGCCATGGAACGTTACCAGCGGCGAGACCACAAGATCATCAATATTGGATCAGGCTCCTTTGGCTTACGGGAGATATTCATGCATGGGTGGACCAGCATTGTCTTCCTTCCAAATACGCGGCAGTCGTTGAGGCAAGGCTGGCATCGCCGGCAGCTTGGCCATTTCCGGGACATGCTGATGGCACAGAGCCCTCTCATCATCGCATTTCGATTCTCTTGCTGTTTTTAGAGACTTCCGGCTGATTCATTCGATGTTCATGAGCGCTGTAGTGAATATCCCGGCGCTTTTTTATATATTGGCCAGCTGAGCTGCCTACCGAAACGAAGTGTAACGTGCAAGTCCTCCTGTTTGTTACTCGAAGATTTCGGTCACAGTTCGGATCTCTCCTTTTCTTTCTCAAATCCTTGACACCTTGATTCCAGTATCTACCTCACGTATCGGTGTTTACAATCACAATGAAGATCATTCAGTACCTCGCTTTCACTCTGTTCAGCTCAGTGCTGGCTGCTCCTCTTTCGAGGCGCGACGGCAGCACTGAGGCTGTCGAGCCCGATGGTGTCGTCTCTTGGGCGGATGTCATCAAGCGCGATGTTGACGCTGTGGAGCCAGACGGGGTTGTGGCGTGGGCAGATGTCATCAAGCGTGATGGTGATGCCGTTGAACCTGATGGTGTTGTTTCTTGGGCAGACGTTATCAAGCGTGATGATGCTGTCGAGCCTGACGGAGTTGTGTCTTGGGCGGATGTCATTAAAGAGCGTCGTGGGGTTGAAAAGACTGCTTGAAGCCATGAAGTACGTTCCGACGTCTATTATGAAGCCGCAGATCATGGTGAGCTGATTTCGCAGTCAATTCTTATGAGTACGGCTGACTAACTCATTGCAGCCTCTTGAAATGCAATCTGGAACTCTTGAAACACAAAGGACCGGCTTTATACGCGTGCCTCACGGATGCCTAGTCAATAATATCAAATATTGTCATTCTGTGGCCGTATTGCAACTTAGTCAATTGCTAGCATGACCAGGTGCTTGGCTAGCACTCTGAACCTATGCACAGA
The DNA here is from genome assembly GCA_021399435.1 of Diaporthe sp. PMI_573. Taxonomy (NCBI): domain Eukaryota; kingdom Fungi; phylum Ascomycota; class Sordariomycetes; order Diaporthales; family Diaporthaceae; genus Diaporthe; species Diaporthe sp. PMI_573. Next base: position 196,888 of record JAJTUP010000069.1, on the reverse strand, counting down.
TCCTCTACATGCAGGGTTACCTCAACGCAACAAGAATCAAGGCGGCAGACACTCGGTTGACCGTTTCATTACGGAATACGCGTCGAACAAGTTGGGATCATAACTGTGGAATGGGTATTAGTCAGCCATATGGGCACTATATAAGTAGGGCCCTTCGGCCCTCTTGGCAATAGCTTCTTTCTTCCTTCCGTAGCAAGAATCGAACCCGTACCCAGAATAGTACGGTGGTTCCCTTTGCTCGCCCCTATTTGCACGTGCAAAGATCCCCTGACCTACGGCATCAGGGCCGTACCAACAATAACCCTAACTCCGCTGTGTCTACCCCGCCAGCTTCACAGCCTTGGGGACCAAAATCATATCTGTCAAATGGTCAAGTCTAATAGCTGCTGTTCTCTATTAGCCTTTATCCACCAGCTCGTAGTCAACAGCCGCAAGGACAAGAATACACCTTTATAAACATCGACTACCAGATTTCCTGAAGCATGGCGATTTCCAAAACTCATAGCAATTTCGCCGCGTAACCGCAGTCATGGTCTAGGTAGATCTCCTTCTTCTTGGTTGTAGGTCACAAGGACTTATGATGACCACGATAGAGTCGATGTCGGGACCCCAAGTTCAGTACGAGCTGAGATGACCCAGCAGCTCCCGACTGAACATCGGTGAGACCAAGGCTTGGATTCTGCACCGCTATTTGTGTCACCGTAGGTATATCTCGTGGATAATGTTGCGCTGACCGAGGTGGGACCGGATGACAGCAACTCATCGTGATTGAGCTCGTGCTGATGTCACAGCTGAGGTCAGGGCAGTGCCAAAAATGGATGAGACCGTAGCGAGGGTTTTTTTTTGGTATTGCAACAGCTTGTACGCCATTTCGCAGGCCAACAACTCAGTCATTGTCTGGCTAGATATCCAAAATCAATGAGGCTGGTGTGATCTTGACAAGTGCCCAACTTGTATGGTATGAGCCTGCCTCGGCCGGTCGAATCCCGCTCCTGATCCTGCGACAGACCTCCCGGTTTGGCTTATCCGTCTCGACGTACTATGTGAAGTGGAGCCACTGGTAGATGGCTCCCAAGAAAGTTCGCCCTGCTCGGGACGCTCGTCCGTCTCGGTGAGGGTCGTGACGGTCTGATGGTCATCATCGGTAGATCCGGTCACAGTTTGGGTGTCCTCGTCGTATCTTGAGTCGAGACTTCCCAGGATCATTTTGGAAATGTTGCTATTGGCTGGCTTGTGGTCGATAATATCCCTATGAATGATTAATCAGTAATTAGTTGCAGGGGTGGACAAAAGCAGCGCAACCGGGGGTGACTTAAGGGCGTAGCTTACGGTAAGGGCTTGCCGTCATCTCCTGCGAGATTGTCCATGTAATCCAATTCGGCCATGGCTTCTGGGTTGTTGCCAAATCTTACGAATTGAATGCTTAGTCCTCGCTGTCCGAGCTGCTTTCTTAGGGACCCTCTGTTCTGTGCTGTCTCCACCACATTGGTGATTCCACTGGTGATAATGCTCTTCTTCCGGACTTTAGCCCATATCCCATTAGTGAGTACAATTAATATGAGCTTTTTCTTTTCCTTCTTCAGAAATCTGGTTGACTAGTTCCTTAGAATTCCATTAAGGACCTTGTTTATGTTATCACTGAACTTGCTGGATGATGCCGTGGAAGTGGTACCAGCCCTTGGTATTAATTGTAGTGGAATAAATTCTCATTGTGTCTTGCTGTGTAAAAATACGCTTCCGGCGAATAAGGAGATATTGTTTACAGTATATAATTACCTAAAACGGTATGTGGATAAAGGGCTTTATTAGATAAAAACATCTACTACTAAATAAAAGAACTTTTATATATAAATATAAGGGAGAAAAGCCTATTAATTAGTAGTTTAAATTTAAACTTATTTATATTTAAATTCTTAAAGGTTATAAGCTTAAATGTTTTAAATAACTCTTATTAAGAACTATATTATTAAAACCGCTTACCTAATTAGAACTATCCTAACCTATTATAACTAATTAGGTTTTTTAAATTAACTAATTATATAATACTTCTTACTTATACTACTAATTACCTTATAAATTACCTACTTTTAACTTACTTATATTTTAACTAAAATTATAATTAAAAAGTTATAAAAAATATTATTACAATTCTTTTTAATCTTAAAACTAAAAAATAATATTTAAAAATTTCTTTATATAATGTTTAATACTAAAAATTACTTAAAATTAATTATTTTATAAAACTTATACTTAAATTATTTTATAAAGAGTTTTATAATATAACTTTTATATTATTTATATTTTAAATTATAGTTTTATTTTAAAATAAAAAGAAAACTTTATACTTTATTTAAAATTATCCTTATTTAAGAGTACCTTTAAATTCTTTAAAAACCTTATATTATAAATATAGCTTTTTTAAATTATTTTAATATTTTAAAACTTAAAGGGATATTAAATTATATTATATAATTTATTAAGGCTTAAGCCTTTTATTTAAAGAAAATCTTTTTAAAAAGTAATAATTTTAAAAATTTAATACTTAAAAAAGATTAAAAAGTATTAACTTATTATTGTTAGATATAAGGATTTAAGGGTGTTACTATTTTTAAAAAGTTATAAAAAGCCTTATATATCTTATTGCTTTAATCGCTTATTAGAAAAATAAACTTAATTTTTCTCTTCTACTATTTTATTATAAGAGTTATAATTAAATTATTAGTAGAAGTTACCTTAAAAGAAGCTATTATAACTATATCCCTTATAGCTATATTTACTATAACTTTACTAATAGTTATTATAATAGTATTAATTAATATAAAAGGTTTTATTATTATTAGTAAAACTATTATAATTTGTTAAACGGAAACACTTGTATGGGCGCTGCACGCAGAGAGTTACCCTAGACTTGGCACTGGATTTTGTCTAAGTGCCTATAGGGCATGCACGCCGGCAGATAAGTTTGGTGGCCGTAAGTCGATTTTTTGGGCTGTTTTAAGACCCTAACTTCGTACCTCTGCATTACCCTTATGTCTTACCCAAAAAGCATGTAACTTAGTTTATTAGATAGCCTGATTTCTAAAGTTTATCTGTATTTAGTTTGGTTACTGTCAGGGTTAGGGTTGGCTGGCTATTTAAAGCCAAAGATAGTGGGTCTGAGGGCCGAATTTTCCGGCCTCCCTATCTGCGCACCAGAGCCAACCGCAGTGTGCCCAAGGGTGAGACGATGTCGGAGGGACTGTGAGGAGGGCTGACAGAAGCCCACTTAAATTCAATGCAAAGTTGTCCAAACCATTCTCAAGATTCCAAAGAAGCCTCCAGGCACCCTACTGCTACCTGACTACCATTCGATCCACTAACCTTCAGAAAGCTAAATAAATACTTAAAATAGTAGATAAGAAATTCTTTTTATAGTCTATAGAATGTCCCTATTAATTTAAAGACTGCTAGATTAATAGTTTTTATAAATATTTTGTTTGCTAATAATTAAGATCTTAGTTCTTAAATTAGCTTTATAATAGTTTTTGTTAATAAAGAGGCTAAAGGCACAGTATTATAGTATAAGTTAAGAGGAAATATTATATATTAGTTTTCTAGAAAGTATAAGAGGGTTATTTAAAGCATTTTGGCTTTTGAGATCTATAAAATAGCTACCAGCTTTAATATAGAAATTATACTTTTAGCGATTTTAAAGCTAATTACAGACTAATTAGATATTTTAAGAATATCTCTGGTAATCTATATAAATTTCTACTTGCTTTATAAGTATTTGGTAAAGCTGGGAACTACTAAGGAAAAGAGGCTTATAATAGATATTATGTCTCTTTATCAAGCATACAAGTAATGGGAAATTAACAAAATATAATGGATAAATAGCGACAATAATTCTGCGGATACTATAATAAAGGCATTGCCAAATAAGGCTTTAGAATACCTTATTAATACTAATAAGTTTATTATACGGGTAGAAGGCTATATAAAGAGGAGTATATAATAAGGTATGTAACTAGATATATATAATATAGAGAAAAATATAATTTTTGGAGAAATTAGAAGCATTGGTACAAAAGTAGAAAACAGTTAGTATAGATTTTATAGCGTAATAGTACTAATTAAACATTACTGGAATTTAGGGGTACAGGGTCTATAGATTAGGCTAGCGCTGACCCTACTAAGGGGCAGCGATAAGATAATAGTTAGTCTGTAATAAACTAATGCTAGCTGGCAGACCCTGGTTAATTAGTTGCCTGCTAGGTTACCCTAACAGCTACCCTAATTGGCCAAAGGGTTTATATATAATAGATTAGTTAGCTAGATTAGTTAGTGCTTCTGGCCAATACTTAGATAGGGGCTTCGGCACCTACTAAGGTTAGCCAGAAGTACTATATAACACTACTACTAAATAAAGCTATTTACAAGCCTTTTGGTTACCCTTTAAGTAATTACTTGTTACTATGCCTAACTAATAGCAACATTACTAATTTACATTAGTTAGCACTATTATATATAAAACTAAAGTATATATATATATTATTAAAAGTTAATAGTATACTATATTTATAATTTATAGATATTTAAAAGCCAGTATTTAATAAATCTATAATTAAAAATATAATTAAGTCTGCTGCTAAAAGGTTAGAGATAGTCTTAGCAGTAAAGTTTAAGATATATTTAAAAAATTAGACAAAATATATAATAAGCTAGCCAGGATTAGTTAAAATAGGTACTTAGACTAGAGGATAATAAAGTTTAACTTAAGCAGGCTGCTTGGTGTTAAAATCTAAATTTCCCCTTCTAGATAAGAAAGATATTATTACAGCCCTTTAGCATATATATATCTGACTATTCTATTGTCTATTTTGGTAGGGTAAGAAGGACTTAGACAAGCTGCAAGTAGGAGTCGACAGTAGTGTGCTTATATAATGGCGGGAGCTCTGGATTAACTAGATGTGCCGGGGCCGTGCCAAGCTGTTGGTTGAGATTACTGCGAGTCGAGTTGCTCTCTGCTGCAGGCCTTACTGTTCCCGACTGGCCGCTGGCTGCCTAAATCCCTAGCTACGGCCGCGTTCTTGACGCTGCGAAGCTCCTCGTCCTTTAGCGCACCTTTACCGTGTATATATAACAGGACTCTGCCCTGCCGCCGACCTGTCTGGATATGTTCTGTGCTACTGCTACGAGGCGGGAGCTATAACTAAACCCTGTATCTGGAGACCTTTGTACTCTCTTCGAGGGCCGCCGCCATACAAGCTTCCGGGTTATCAGACGTGATGACATCTAAGGCAAGCTAACGCCTGCTACGAAGTATGTTTAAGTCTAAACGAGCCCTCCCCCGAAACCCTCCCCCGTACGACACGATTGACTCGCCGCCACTGATGGTACCGCTGGACTGGAATGCACCTAAGAGGAAGCGCCGGTCTAGCTTAAACTTGGACTTGGGCATAGGCTCTAATGCCGCTGGTGCTATAGAGCTTAGATTGAATCTTGAGATATCTGTCGAGCAGCTTTGCCGTAAAATAGTTGCAGGTGAGCTGTTGTATACCTAACAACGGATAGACCGATTAGAATATTAATTAGCCTGGGTAGAGAAGGAGCGAGACGATGCTGTATGTCTTGTTAAGGAGCTTGGACAGGAGATTTGGAATGTAGACGACTGCCTAGATGATAAGGTTGGGGATAAGATATAGTTAGAGGTTGATAAGTTAAGAATATATTTGTATATAGATATAGATAGCCTTTGAGGGGATCTGAAAGATAAGATGCGAGACTATATAGAAGAGTAGGTCGAAGAATAGATCGGTAAATAGGCGGACCGGGCGGCTAAGGCAGTATATATATGGCTGGCTACTGTTTAGGTAAATATTCTCGAGGGGATGTTAGAGATATAGTACTAGAACGGCTAGCTTAGACTTTTGTAATAATAGCAGCTTTTTTTCCGGCTTGCCTCTCTGTATGTAATCTTGTACCAATACTGCTTAAGGACTACTAGCTATAGTATCGGCACTTGTATTCTAGGTCTTGGTTTATCTGGCGAGGTCTGAATTTATGAATATAAAATTAAGTAGTAGTAGATATATAACTTTATTTCTCTAAGATTGTTACTTTAAGGAATTTTATTGGCCTATAATGAAGTAGAGGTCTGGTGGTCTATTTAACTCTGTAGGCTATAGGCCTTGACGGCGATAACAGTAGGTAAAGCCTAGGGGGTAGGGGGGATGGGCTATAGGAACTGTGGGGACAGGGAGCCGCTAGGCTGGCTGCTGGTCTACTAAAAGATCCGCCAATATAATGTTAATTAAGTACTAGCTTTATTTCCTACAACATTATCTACTTTATATTGTTTTGTCAACTCTATATCTTGTCTATCTATACTATATAGCTTTATATCTTGTTATTTTAAGAGTAGTGGATCTAGTAAATATAATTATTAACCCTCCTAGCTTAATCTCTTTCCTCTACCCCTAATATACAAGCCCTTATAATATCCTCTTCTATCTGCCGAAGCTTAATACTATAGCCGCGTCTACTAAGCACGGAGTTTACTATGGGATTGTATGGCTAGCCTGCCAGGTTATTGCTAGTAATGTTTTTGATGGTTATCTATTGTGTAACTATAATAGTTAGCAGCAAGTTACTCTTGGTTATAATGAGCTGCTTACTAGTGATAAGTACTAGTTCTTTCTAAATACATTAGATTTAATGTCAACCTTAACTTCTCTACCTACTGAGTCTAACAGTAATGAATCTTTAGCTAATGCTTAACTATAACCTCTAAGTGGCAGTGTGTGCTACTGTGATGATAATACCTGGCTGATTGTACCGAGTTTCTAAGACTAGTAGTTTCTATATAATATCTTTAAGGCTGTAAAGTAGCGTCTCCCCCCTTTTGATAATAAATCTTTGGATAGACTGTTAATAACTGCTTATATTGATGCTAAACCGGCCTTAAATATTGGCGTGGCCGCGATAATCTAACTAAGCGCTCTTTCCGACTCTCTTATAATGCCACTACCCTTTCTTGGCAGAAGAACTAAGGCCGACAAAGTCAAGTAGTATGCCATTTCTGGTATATCCTATAGCTTATAGAGGGGTTATTATATACTGGCAGCTAAAGAAAAATAGTTTAAGTAGAACGGCATATAGTACTATATGTGTAACTCTGGGCTAAAAAGCTACTCTATCTATTATACCAGCAATAGATTAAATATACGCTATAACCTACATTATATATGGGACAGCCATAAATTTGTCTTGGTGTTTAAAAGAAGACGCTATGTTGTATATGTACTCTTTGCCATTAAAGTTAAAGACCGCGAGTTTGCTACAATATGGCACAATAAGTCTGTTAACTCTCATTTATTGTAAGGCAAACTAGAGAAGTATTTATTTGCCAAGTTTGCTTAGGCTATATTAATGCTTTTTAAACCTTTTATAAGTTTAGCTATGTGGAGAAGAGTTGCAAGACTATAGTTAAACTTAGATTTAGAGGGTTAGGAGGAGTTATTTATAGTGAACATATAGTAGTTGTTAGGAGCTTAGCTTGAGGAAGCCTATAGCGGCGGAGGGTCTAGGAGCATAAGTGTAAGCTTGAAGAGGAAGAGATTACGTTTCCAGCAGGTAGATATAGATGACTTAGACGGAGATAACAACAACGATAATTGGTACAAGAGGACTATACAGCGCCGTACTTTAAGGGGAAGTTCTGAAGATGGTGAAATTGCCAAGGTGTGGTATTAGAATATATTAGCTATGGTGGAGGAAGAGGAGGACCGGGGATATAGGTAGCCGCGCAAGAGATGCCTGCTATATTTGCGGCAATCTAATATCAACGACAGTACAGGCGCAGATATAGATGAGGGCTAATTTGACTCTATAAGGTATGATGAGGTAGGCAGGGCTGCTGTATTAGGTAGTAAGTTAGATATGGAAGATCTGCTAAACCTGTTACGCTTATTTACTACTTCTGGATTAAATAGAAGTAGCACCTTGCTAGATCTGCCGACAGTAGAAGAGACAGGCTAAGATATTATGGGAAATAGTTACTCTAGTGACAAGGCTGCAGGGGTAGCTGGTAGCAATATATTAGATGATAATATAAATATTAGTCTTGGTTACTAATAAGATATGCAAGCTGACTGCTTTGATGGCATTTTTGCAGGACTGCCGCCTTTGATAAACAATATATATGTTAAATTAAAGCCCTGATTCTGCTCTTTAATTAATGTATTGTGATGGTGCTTTTAACTACTTTCTAGACCGAGTTTAGACTGCCGGAGGTAGTTTGTTATCTATAATCTCTCCTTTATTTTCTCTTTACTATCCTGCATAACTTTAATCTCCTTACCAGGTTCTTCTTCTAGAACCTTAATCTCTTAGTTAAGAGTATTCCCAGCTATAATATTGCCGCTTAAAACATTGCCTGGTGCTATAAACTTCTGGTTTGGATTAGGTATAGCCTTGCGCTTCTTGGCCTTTATACGCTTAACTTGAGCTTCTAGCTTATAAATTCTCTCGTTTGTGAGTTTTTAACTCGGCTTCTTTGGCGTTAAATACAAGGCCTATCTTCCTAAACTTTAGGTATTTCAATGCCGTAGCTTCTAGGCCAGCCAAGTTTATAATATCGCGCCTAGACTTGGGCATCTCATTGTTGTATTTAAGTGCTTTCTCTAAATCTTATTTAGCACAAAACTACTAATTATTATATCTAAAACCGCTAGTAATAATGTCTAGAGAGAAATGCTACTATAAAATATAGTTGCTAGGTTTAGGAGGGTCTATATATAGTAGGTATATAAGCGGCCAATTCTACTATTTGTCTTATATAAATGACATTCTATAAGGGAGTAAATAAAGCTTTCTGAGAAATACAGAAAGGCTAAAGTTGCTAGATATAAAGTAATATAAGAGAACTGTTACTAATAAATAGGTTTTTATTCCTGTCTCCCAAGTATAAGAGAAATGCGATAATCTACAATCTATATAGTCTACACAAAACAAATATCAGCTCTCTTTTATAAATTTATATTGAAACACTATATATATATATATAATATTAGAATCCAGGAAGCTAGCATATAAGGGCCAGACTGCATAGAGAAGCGGGTGCAACTGTTTTCCTCTATAAACAATAAACTTAAAGAATTTAAATAAATAACGATTAAAATTTCTATAATATTGCTTTATCTCGATATTTAGATATTAGTCTTTTGTTAATATTAATATGTCGGTCTTCTCTAGATGTTTCTAAAAATAAATGAATATTGAGAAAGTTTTCCTAACAGATCTCGAAATTATTAAAAATAAGTAACATGTTTCCTGCCTCTGTAATGCTAGGCCGCCTGTCGATATATAAGCTATTACCTATGTTAATAGTCTGTATTTGAGCCTGATCCCGCACTATAATATAAGAGGACATAAGATTGTGCTAATTTAGGACTAAGGTAGCTCTTGCTGTGTCGGCCTGATGATATTACATATCTTTAGCCCTATATCTCTGCAGTACTTTGCTTGTATTCTAGCCTTACCAGCTATAATAATTACTCCCATTATTCTTTTGTTTTATGCCTTGAGCTATAGTTTAAGTCCTGGCGACTATAAACCATAAAATCCCTAGAATAAGTAGAATATTAAGTCTACTTTCCCGGATTCCGTATACTTTATATATATTACAACCTACTTTACCCTAGGTGCTATATATACTAGATATAATACAATAGCCTCTCACAAGAAGGCGAAAATTTAATCAGAGCTTGTCGTAGATATCTTACTTCTCGATACTATAGCGCTCTCAACCCACACGCTTTTAAGATACTCAAGCAGATTAAAGAGTAGTAAAATTAAACTCCTGCCCTTTAATAGCCTTCTAAGCAGTAATATTAGAAGTGCTACTTCTACTATCTACTAATCTATTGACATAATTATAGAGGATTTATAATTAGATATTTAAAATATCTAGGTTAAACTAATTTTATACCGGATAATATAAGTTTAGAAATTTAAATTAAGTTATCTTGCAAATTATAAAAAGCTTTAAAAATAATATAATTAAATTATATTTAAGAATATATTATATATAGCAGGGCGGGAGTATTATATTAATTTCTAGGGCTTTAATTTTTAAAGTACAGCTTTCTTTACTACTCTATTATTACTAATGTTACTTTCTTGCCGCCAGAAACAACAACCTTATAACCCCTCTTTATAAAGCTTATCTTAATGGCCTAGAAGCTAAAAACCTTTTAAATATCTTCTAAGATTTTATTCTTGTTAATAATAAAGTTATTTTCTGCCAGGATTAAGCAGACATAACTGTTAGATAAACCTAGTAGAGGGTGTTTTAATTATTAATAGGCTAATTCCTCCCTTAATGTTTTCTAAAGTCTATTATACCGTCTATAAACTAGAGCGCTTTATATAATATTTAGGTAAGATAAGATTAATCCAGGATTCTTATCTAGTTGCTATTAAATTATATCGTTAATTTTTATATAAGGACAATCTATATTAGGGCCTCTACATTAGGCATAATAGTTACCGCAGGGCGGGTGGAGAGAGGTCTGCTATTAGGGCTAGGTATATTATAAGACTAATTCTTGCCCCTTTTCTTAGTAAATCACAGGGATTATATCTCTTTATAGGGTACAGGCCACCTATATTACCTATTAAGATAGAGGCGGGGCGCTATAATTATACTTCTTTTAAAAAGGCATGTCTCTAGGCTTACTGCTGCCGTAATCCTTAAGTAAATTACTCGGAAGCCATTATAGTTAATTTACCTATATTTTGGTATATATAGTCTACCCGGCTGGTTTTATCTTACCGCTATTTAGACCTTTAATCTCTCTACCCTTCTATTAACCTTTACTATTAGTATTTATTTATATATAGTTTTCTTGTTGTTTAATTACCTCTTATTAGTTTTATTAGCCAATATTACTACTATTATACCTTATCTTAGCTTTAAAAATAACTATAAGAAGCATTTTTATTATTTTTCCTGTTAATCCAGTTACGATTTAATAAATAGTTAGTCTGACTTTAAGACAGAAAATACTATAATAATAATCTTATTTTAGCTATAAAAATAATTATCTAGCTTTTAGGGCCTAAGCTATAGCTTATAGTTAGTTTTTTTTAGTGGCAATTTATTCTTTAATTTAGATAGCCGTCAGTCTTTATACTTTCTTTTTTCCTTCTCTTATATTATTAGTTGTCTAGATTTATTAGGCTTAAATATCTTTAATAAAACTATTTTAACTTAATAATAGTTAGAGCCTATAGGTTTAATTTCTATATCTATTAGTAGTAATTATATTAATAAAATTAACTTTTTTATTACTATTTTTAGTATAGTAGTAGCCTTTTCTTTTTTTACCCTTTTTATATATTCTAACTTTATTATAAGTATGGCTAAATATTATTATAAATTATATAAGAATGCTTTTTTAGGCTTTCCCGAAATTATATAATTTTATTATATAGCTAAAGAAATAGTTGCTTACTTACTAGATAAAATTAAATAATATAGATCTTTATATATCTTTTAAATACTTAAAGAAACTTTTATCTTTTTTCTAGACTATATATAAAGCTATAGTTTTAGCAATAATTATGCTTATTTTATATTTTCTTTTTAATAGCTTATTGTAAGCCTAGTAATAAGGCGTCTAGGTACTATATATAACTTATCTAGTAAGAAGAAGCGCTATATTATTTAGTTAACTATAATTAATTCTTATATACTTTATAACTTTTATTTACAGGGCTTTTTATATTAATATAAAAATATAGTTTCTTTACTTAATAAGGCTGTTTCTTATATAACTTTTAATACTGGCTACTTTTATTATAATTATTATATTAAAGCTTACTACTTGTTTTATATTATAGTAAGCTACTTAAGCCTTAGCTATACTTTTTTTATTAATCTTTTATAGAGTAATTTTTTTATTATTAGTTTAGTTGCTAATCTTTATTTTATATAAGCTATTTTAAATAGTCTCTACTATAATATCAATCTTTATATATTAATTATATAAAAGAATATATTATTAGTTTTATAACTTTATCTTGTGTTGAATGGGCTTTATACGTATGTATGTATTGTTAGATGATTGGGTTTGGTTGGTTGATTCTTGCTTGTTCTTCTAACTAAGAGAGAAGGGAGACCTCTGCACGGTGGGCACGATATGCATGCCCATGCCAAGGCGGTCTGCTTAGTTATCCCTTTAGTATCAAGGCTTAAGTGTATGGCTGTGCTTGATGCTATTCCAACACTGGTAATCTTTTCTTTGTGAGTGCCGTATACTTGTAGACTGGTTGTATGAGTAGGTTGAGCTGCTTGTACGTAACAGCTTTTCGGAGCTTCTAATGTGGGCAGGTTGTGCTGCCTTTTCCTTTGTTTGTCCTGGGGCTGTCCTGGCCATGTCCTGGGCCTGTCCATTGTGCGTCCTGGGCCTGTCCTGTAGTCTTTTCTTTTCACTCTTTTTGGTCTATCCTCGCATAATTAAATCAGCTACCTCTTCCCCTGCCCCTTCTTATAAGTATATCTTTTCCTCCTCTTTTGATAGAGACGGTAAGGGTCTTATTCTAGTTGTATGGTCCAGTCGGGAGGATCCTAGCTTTTTAGCTAGAGGCCTGGGTTTAATTCCTAGTATAACTCTAGACCTAAGCAGTCTTTATCTTTTTCCTCTATTCTTTTTAGTCTAGGTGATCTATATATGCTTTAATCCTGATCTTTAGTCTATTAGTAGAAATAAGTTGCTTTAGTGCTGAATTTAGTGTCTTCTTTGTATAAGTATCTGCTAGGTTATCTTAGCCATTAATCTATTATACCTTGGAAATTTCTTTCCTCTTGTATAATTCCTTAAGAGACATGATGTCTATTATAAGTCTCTTCTTGTCTATAGTTCTTAGCTTTACCAGGTATTTATATAGTGATTATGAATCTAAGTAGATCACTACTGGGATTCTTGGTATAGCTAAATAGTCTATAATTCTATTTATTATTATACTAAGTGCTATACTACTATTAAATCTAGTTATTATACTATATAGCTTACTCGCTAGTATACTCCGGGTTACCCTTTTATACTTAGTTAAGCTCTAGTATATAATGTTTCTAAAGATCTTAAAATTAGTTTCTATATAGCTAGTTTCTATAGCTAGTATAATAATGAATCTAAGTTATAACGTAAGGTCCTTATTATTTATAAATAAGTTATCTATAAAGATATATATCTTTATATAATTGAGTTTAAGTAGTATATAGATTAGCCTTCTTTCAGGGTTCTCTATTTGCTACCCTAGTTATACATTCAAGGTCTCTATGTCCTTTTCCTTAGGGTTCTTGACTTATATAGCTATTAACAAGTCGTATAATGCTTCTGGTTGATAGATTAAAGCTATATATACTCCTCTTATATGTTATATAATATATTATTAGGATATATCTTCTTTATCTATGTTAATTATATAAAGCTAGTTTGCTTAGCCTTTTTAAGTAAGAATAATATTATCCTTATCTTTCTAAATTTATCTATTATTAAAGTTAATTAGGGTATTTTCCTTTAGAATTATCTTTAGCTTTATATAGAACCCTTTCTTCTAGAGTTCTTCTTCCTCTCTTTTTAAGAATCATATAGTAGTAAAGATTAAGATATTGTCTATCTAAAGTCCTGTAATTCTAAAGGATTCTGGGCTATCTATAGTAAATAGTAGGTATAGGTTATATATAGAAACTAACATCTTTAGAGATTTAGTATAGTGTATATGATAGGTCTTATACTAGTAGAGGCTAGACTCTATAAGGCTGTATAATAGCTTCTTGATTAAGAGAACTATATCTAGAGGGTATCTATCCTATAGCTCTACTAGTAGTTATATAATAATTATCCTTATAAGTAGGTTATATAACTAAGTATATACCTAAGTAATGTCTCAAAGCTCCCCCCTTATACTAAAGTATAGTACGAGGGTTGGTCCCAAGGCTAAAATTATATACTAGCTCATCTATTAAATTATAGATACTTAGGTAAGAATAATTTCTTTACCCTTATCACTATAGCCTTATATAACAAGTCTTAACTTTTTAACTAGTCTAGTTAACTTATTCTTAATCTCTTATACTATATACATCTTATAGACTCTTAGTACCTTATATACTATTAAGTTATATTATATAAAGTAAAAGACTTCTTTATTTACTAGGGTATTAATTTTCATGGCGTCTAATTCTTCGTATAGGGCCCCTAGAGTAGTGATAATATTATCTTAATAAAGCTTAACAGCTAACTCGTAGTTATCTCTCTCCTTCTAGGTAAGAAAGAGTCTTAGTAAGGATCATACAGGGTACTTTCTTAGTCTCCCTCTCTTCCTTAGTTAAATTTACTCTAAAAGAAGTAGTTCCGAAAAGTTATCGTCTAGTAGTTATACAATCTCATCAGATTAATAATAGAGTTTAATATATATTATATAAAACTAGGTTAGCCTATTAACTATATCTATAGTAATTATATATCCTTTAATCTCTTTAATTTCATATAGTTTGGTCTATTCCTTATTCTCTCTCCAAACTATAACTTTACTTCTTAGTAAAAGAGAAAGTACTTTATATATATATAGGCCGTTCCTTATATTAATTACCTAGTTAATATTAACTTCTATATAAATTCCTTTTAGTATTTTCATAACCTTCTACATAGCTTCTACCCTTTATATAATATTAGGTAATAGTAGTAAGTCTTGGCTTATTTATAGATATATTCTAAAAACAAGTAAAGTTGGTATAATATTATTTAGGCTAGCTATATTGTTTAAAGCTTTAATAGCTATCTAAAGAATAGTCTCCTTATCTATATAGTGGCTGATTTCTACCTTTAAAATATTATATATTCTCTAGAGTAGTATATATACTCTCTTAATCTTACCAACAACCTAGTATACTTCTATAGGTATCTCTTTATATAAGATATCTATAATCTTAGTACTATTCCTAAATTCTTCCAAAGTAAAATTAGTACCTAGGTTATATATAATGTAGTCAGGCAGGCCTGTATAGGTATAAATCTAGCACCTATACAAGGTATTCTATATATCTTATATAGATAAAGAGCTAAGGAAAGTTACTACTTAAAAGCTTATATCTATGTTAATTATATATAGAATGTTTTAGTTTCCTAGTCATACTATATCTATAATAATTTCATAATTAAAGTAGCTTTTATCCCTGATAGAGAACTTGAATCTCTTTAGTACTAGGTTGTATAATTAGTAATAGTAGCAAAACTTCTAAATCTTCTCTAGAATAGCTTCTTCTACATCTATATGCCTAGTACTTCTCAGGAGTCGATATAGCTTCTCTATACATAAGTATCTAAATTTTTTATAAAGCCTTCTAAGCTATGCTTTTATAAAGAATGAAACTACTTCTATATAGCTAATATTAAAAAATAGGTAACCCTATTTACATACTACGGGGATTATTATACTATTACTTTATACAATAACGTTTTATACATTGTTAAAGTAGGCTTCTAGTCTATCTATATTATATAAAGAGAAAAGAAATAGGGTAGAGGTATCTAGAATGTAGTATTTAACTCGTCTAATAGAGTTGTTTATCAGGATTATACTAATAGGTAAAATTGCCTTGCTTGGGCTAAACTTCACTAATGCTTTTCCGGGTGTCTAAAATACCTTTGCGTAAGGGTTCTCACAAAGATAAGCTAGTACCTAGGGCTTCCCTACTATAGAGAATCTGGCAGCTCCAGTATCCTATAGTTCTCCCTGGTAGATAATATTATATAGGTCCTGTAGTATAAATTAGCTTGCCTCTACTGTCTTGGGTATCAAAAAGATGTCTTTGCTTATTGTATAATAGTAGAAAGATGAGTCTATAAGGTATGCTAACTAGATCTTACTTTTAGAGTCTTGGCTATTGTCTGATTCTACTTCTATAGGGTTCTCTCCCTTATAGTCAAGTAGGTAGGATGTAAAGTCGTCGTGTAAAGGGTCTTGTTCTAGTATCTTATAGGCTTGAAGGTATTAGTCTTTTGTACGTTTCCTTTCTGATTCTAGGTAATTGGTTGACCAGCATCCTTTCTTCTTGTACATAAAGTATTTCTGCTTCTGGCTCGTGTAGCCAAAGCCGTAGGGTTTGCGGCTTAACTATCTATAGAGTCTCTAACTTAGCTATCCTGTTAGGTTTATTGTATAATATAGTACTATCTGTTTGGGAAATTAATTATTATTATATAATAGCTTTTAATAGTTTTTAAAGTTTAAGATATACTATTGGTCTATAAAGTTAATATCTATAGAACTATTGTGTGTATAAAATCGCTGTGTAGGTTCCTGGTCTATGGCTACTTGGAGGGAGGCTCTGAGGTCTAAAAATAATACCTTATATGTAGGTTTCTGCTAAATCAGGGTAGCTTTTAGCTTTAGAACTCCTTGGTAGGCTCTGGTTACTATTGTATATAGTGGAACCTCTCCCTGGTATCCTTCTCTAAGTACTCGTTATATAAGCTATAGCTTGTTAATAAGAGTTTCTAGAATCTCTACTAATATCTTATTAGGGTTCTCTCTTCTTAGTTATATAAAAGAAAGAGTTGTCTAGTCTACCTAATAGATATTATGGTTAATATTTATATTAAAATAGATATCTAGTAAAGTATAGATCTTGTCCTATCTCTTCTCTAGCCCTATGTAATAGAGATAGAAGTCTTCTACGTAACTAGAAAGAATGTCTAAAAAGACTATATAGTACTAGTCCTCTTTAATTTAAAGTCTTTTATAGTAGCTAATAAAGATCTATGCTTTATTATATAAGAGGTCGTATAGTTATCTAGTATAGTTTCTATCTTTTCTTTACCCTTTTTAGAAAATAACTACTATCTAGGTATTAACTAAACTGTTGTATATAATCTGCTTGGGTGGTAGATTGTATGCTGGGTCCCTAGTATATAGAGAGTATTTAGTGACCTCTATATAAAGGGGTTGTGGAAAATTATTTACCTCTTATGTAAATCTTGTCCCAGGGGAAATTTGTTATATACCTTGTATATCGGCTGTTTATTCTTGTATAGATCTTAAATTTACCTGAGGGCCTAGTAGAAGTCATTTATTAACTTATAGGGCTTCTAATTATATTTATATAGTTGATAGCTGGTTATTAACTTGTAGGGTTTCAATACTTGGTTATTAGTCTTTAATTGTTTCTTAGATTTATATAGCTAGTTAGGGTTATTATCTTCCTGGTTTAAGGATTACTAAAATTTATTCTAAATAACTTTATATAGGTAATATTAAGATTCCTTTAGCTTCTAGTATCTATAGGAATTCTCTAGTAAATGTATAATAAACTTGTTTAAATTAGTAGGCTATCTATCTATTAAAGTCTTTATATAAGGTATATTAGAGGTTATTTCTACTTAAGTTAAGATAGATAATATCTATTAATACTTGTGTAAAGTAGGTTGTTAATTCCCTTGCTAATAAGTTATCTTATATATTAACTATACTATCTTATTACTTAGGGTCTACTACTTTCCTCTATATATTTAGTAGGATATTACTTTTCTTACTAATTTCCTTATATATATAAGGAATAGTGTCTACCTAATAGCTACCCTCTATTATAGGTTATTCTGGTATATTGTTGTTAGATAACATTGTGTTAGTCTTATTGTAGGTCTTGGTTGGTTTTAGGTTTTAGCTTGTGTAGGGGCGTATACTACTTCGTCTTTCTCGTACAAGTCGTAACTATTACCTAGTTCTGCTCTAGTAGGTAATAATAATAGTCTCTTCCTTGTATAAGGGTTGATAAATTAGTTATCTAGAGGTCTCTATATCTGGTTCTACTCTAGTAAGTAATAATATAGAGTTCTAGGAGGTAGTACGAGAGCCTAAATACCTGGTTCTGCTCTAGTAAATAGTGACTTAGGTAAGTTCTTGTCTCTTTACTCTTGCTAATCTGTAATTGCCCAAAGTAATTACTAATCAGTGTTGAATGGGCTTTGTATGTATGTACGTATTGTTAGACGATTAGGTTTGGTTGGTTGATTCTTGCTTGTTCTTCTAACTAAGAGAGAAGGGAGACCTCTATATAGTGGGCACAATATGTATGCCCACGCCAAGGCGGTCTGCTTAGTCATCCCTTTAGTATCAAGGCTTAAGCGTACGGCTGTGCTTAATGCTATTCTAACATCTTGTCTATATTCTTAGTAGCCTTTTAGCTAATAGTCTTTATAGAAACCCTATATTTAAGTATACTATTAATAACTTAAAATATATAAGATAGAATAATAAAAAGAAATATATCTAGGTGCCTAATATTAGTATTTTAATCTTTATAGCGCCAAGCTTTATACTAACTTTTTTTTTAAAATAGTACTATTATAGACACTAATATTTTCTAATTATAGGCATTAGTAAACTTTTATTTCTTTAACCTTATAAAGTTTATATTATTAAATACTTAAAATAAATTATGTAAAAAACTAATATATAACTTTATAAACTCTTGTTATGCTATATTTTATTTAGTGCCTACTAATAATAGATTTCTAGTCTAGTATATATTAGTTAAAGGCTTTTTTATTAAGGTTAGCGCCTTTATACTAAAGGTTTTTAGAAACTAGCTAAAATGTTTTATTTTACTAATATAGGAGATAATATATAAAATAAAGACTATAATTTCTTAGAAGCTGTTTGGCAAAAATATTATATAATAGTTTTAGGTAACTAGTATAGTTAATTTTTTAGATTACTTAATTAATACTCTTTATTACTTTACCAGGCCTTTAAGCCTTTTAGTAAATAGAGATATTTTTAATTAAATATTATATTAACTTTTTATTATTAATTTTGTCTAATATTATAGCTAGTTTTTTAAGTCTTTATTTATTCTATATTCTATTTTAAAAGGGTCTTCTTATTTTTATTAACTTGCCTTTAATTATCAGATAGCTATCTTACCCTTATTAGCTTGCCTTTAATTGCCAGACAGTTATCTTACCCTTATTGGCTTGCCTTTAATTACCGGATAGTTATCTTGCCCTTATCGGCTTACCTTTAATTACCAGATAGTTATCTTGCCTTTATTGGCTTGCCTTTAGTTATTAGACGGTTATTTTGCCCTTATCGGCTTGCCTTTAATCTACTATTATTTATATTTTAGCCCCCTCTGCTTTTAATATAACTTAATAGCCTGCTTAGCTATTATCTTCTCCTCTAGCACCTATAAGTTATATTTACTTAGCTATTTCTTCTATTTTACTAAGTAGTAAGTTATGCCTTTAATTTTCTAATAGTTATAAAGCTTCTCTAGCTTCTATTCTATATTCTTGTCCTATAAATTAAATAGGTTATTTGTCTCTATTATAAAGGCCTTAAGGCTTTTTACTACCTATAGCTCTAGTTGGGTAACTAAAAAAACGTTATATATTAAAAAGTATTTTTCTAAAAGTACTAATTTATAGGCCTAAGTTTTATAGTAGCTAATTACTTAAAAAGGCTCTATCTTTTAAGAAGCTAGCTTTTAGTTCTTTAAAAAAAGGTACTTAGTTAATAATAATACCTACTCTTTTACTCTAAACTCTATAGACTTGTAGCATTTATTGTAAAATTAGGCCTAGGTCTTAATAGTATATTTCTAATTTATTTTATACTTTTTTTAAGAAATACTATTTTTAGTAAACTATTAATCTAGCATTACTAAAAAAGATAGTTTATAGCTATAATATACTATAAAAGATATCTTTTAAATTATTATATTTTATACTAAATTATATATAAAGAATATAGTATATAATAGGTTTGGCTAACTTTAGGCATTTTTATAAATAAATATTTTTATATACTATTTTTGTAAATTTAGTGGCATAGAATTTAGGGGTACAGGGTTTATAGATCAAGCTAGCGCTAACGCCACCGTAAGGCAACGATAAGATAATAGTCGGTCCATAGCAGACCGACGCCAGCTGGTAGACCCTGGTTAATTAGTTGCCTACTAGGTTGTCCTGGCGGCTGCCCTAATTGGCAAAAGGGTCTATGTATAGTAAATTAGTCAGCTAGATTAGTTAGCGCTTCTGGCCAACACTTAGGTAGGGGCTTCGGTACCTACTAAGGGTAGCCAGAAGTAATATACAATACTACCACCAAATAAAGCTATTTACAAGTGTTAAACGGAAACGCTCATATAGGCGCTGCACATAGGGAGTTACCCTAGACTTCACGTAAGGAGTTACCCTAGACTTAGTGCTAGTGGCGTGCGCGGCGGCAGATGAGTTTGGTGGCCGTGAGTCGATTTTTTGAGCTGTTTTAAGACCCTAACTTCGAACCTCTGCATTCCTCTTATTTCTTACCCAAAAAGCATGTAACCTAGTTTGTTAGATAGCCTGATTTCTGAAGTTTATCTGTATTTAGTTTGGTTACTATCAGGGTTAGGGTTGGCTAGTTATTTATGGCTAAAGAGAGTGGGTCTGGGGGCCGAATTTTCCGGCCTCGCCATTCCTACACTAGAGCCACCCGCAGCGTGCCAAGGGTTGAGACAATGTCGGAGGGTGTGTGAGGAGGGCTGACAGAAGCCCACTCGAATTCAATACAAAGTTGTCCGAACCACTCTCAAGCGTCCCACCAAGACCTCCAGTGCACCCTACTGCTACCTGACCCATTCGATCCATCAACCTTCAGATATAATAAGATCTTTACAGAAAAAAATATAAAATCTAGATTTAGAGGAGCTAGGATTTCTCCATAGGATCTAGATTCTATTATTTCTAAGCTAGATATCTGCCTATAAACTCTAGTACAATCCCTCCCTATATTACCATTTAAATAGGAATTATAAACACTATCTAATGCCTACCAGACTATCTAGCAATTAAGTTTTATTAAAGGTAGGATATCTGCCTATTAGAGTAGCTCCCTTACACTAATTCTCTAGGCAGTTAAGAAGTTTACAAAAAATATATAAGCAATAGCGTATAAGATTACTCTTTTAAATAATTAGGTCTACACTCTTAAGAAGGCTAATATCGGCCTTACCAAATGCCGGAAGGCTAAATAAAGCCGAGTATAGCTTAGAGGAGCACTTAGTATTAAGGAATCCCAGGCAATAATTAAAGAAAAAGAAAAGGAAAAGCGGCCAGCTAGTAAAATAGCTAGTAGTGCTGATAAGGCGGTCTGCGGCAGACTGTCTAAACAACAATATAGTAACTACAGCAAGACTAGGCATAATGTGAGAACTTATAAGAAAAATGTAGAAGAGGCTAGTTATTTAGATTCCGAATAAATAATAACACATTTTAAAGTAGTCTGCAGCAGACCACCCAAATAGTTAGTCTGGCTAGTGTAGATTGAGGTTGATCCTATATAACTGAAATGCTTCATTTTAGTAGGGAAGCCGATTTTTCTACCAAAAGTCGCCTACTTCAGACTAGCACTATAGCTATGCCAACTACTCTAAATTAACCGAATCAATTGAAAATAAGCAATTAAGACTAGTTGGCACCAATTAGTGCCAAATTTAATTGACTATTTGGCCCTATATAGGTGCTAGGGTTAGCTAAAGTTAGTAGAAGTAGCAAAAAATCCCGGGCATGTAATAATCCCGGCTAACTGGTAGACCACGTTAGTTGGTTTTTTTATAATAACTAAATAGGCTAAAGTAAGCTAGGTAGACCTATATAGACCTTAAGACCTAGTTGGCACTAAATGGTATAGAGCTGCCTAAAACTTATTTATTATATATAAGACACTAAATAGTATAAATTATTTACTATCAGTATTAATATCTAAATTAAAATCTACTATAATACTAGAAAAGTATACTATTTTAGAACGCTTAAAGAGCGTATCCTTAGTTTCGCCCCTCTTATACTTCTTGCTAAACAATAGTTTAGATTAGTCTCTATTATTAATCTTCTTGTTTTTAGAGATATATTTCTTCTATAACTAGTAGCTTTTAAACTTAATAATCGGCGCTATATTTATAATTATATCGACTATATCTGACTATACTTTAAAATCTTAGAGTAGCTAATTTAAATTAGCCTAAATAAGAGAATTAGAAAGCTTATAAAGCTTAGAAAATTTAGGCTAGGCACAGTGCTTTTTAAACTAGAAGGCAGAAAGTATAGTAAATATATTCTCTAACTCTATAAAAACAGTTTTACTATTGCCCGAAAAATTATCCTTGTTTTTAGCAGTAAGCAATAAGAAGGTAAGAAGATAGTAAAAGTATCTAGCTATATATATAAATTTAGAGTTAAAATCCTAGATCTTGTTAATATTTATAACCTTCTAGGCAATATAGTTAAAAGGCTAGCTCTAAAAAGTATAAAAGATCTTGTAGCTAAATAGCTTTTAGTAAAGTGGCTTATTAAAAAACCCGGGAATTATTATATTATTATTAAATATTGGTTTTTTTAATATAAATAAAAATAAATAATTAGTTTTAAATAACTTAATTAGTATTTTTAGCTTTTATTGTCTATTTTATATTACCTTACTATATTAACGATTATATACTAGTAGATATTTCTCTATAGTCTAATTTGCCCTTTTATTATAATATTTAAGCTTGCTACTATAAATATAGTAGAGAGTAATATAATATTAAAAAAGTTTTATTTAGCTTTAATTAATAATAACTATATATCTTTAAGGTTTTATCTAAAAATTTAATAAATTTTAGAGATATAAATTATTAGTATCTAATTAAATATATTAATTGTAGAATGAGTAATAGCAATAGCAATAGCGATAGCTAAAGGCGTTGGTCTAAAGCAGACCGCTGCAGCTAGCTACTTCTAGCTGGCTAGCTATAAATGTCTGCTTAGTTATCTTAGATAGCCACTTGGCCGTAAGAGCGCTTAGACCAACTACTGGCCCGTGTATATCTTAGATTAGTTAGCCTTCTGGCTGTACCCTACTTGGGTGCTTTGCTGCCTACAAAGGGGTCAGCCAAAAGCAACATCTGACAGACCCACTAAATTAAAGCTATTAAATAGCTACTTTAGTAACTCCTTTGAGTAATTACTCGTTTATATGTCCAACCAATACTAATTAGTAATTGCTTGGCAATCCCTAATAGAAAGGAAGGAAGAGATAGATTACTGTCGCCATTACTATAGTTTTTAAGCCATTTTAAGTAATAATATCTATACTAAGATCATTATTAGGCTAGTATACTAATATTTGACATACTCCCTACTAATTGATAACAATCAGCCCTTAGATTACTAATCTTTACCCTAATACTTGCTGGTTTGTCTATTAGATATAAAAGAAGAAGAAGAAGCCTAAAGGTATACTCTATTGTATAAGAAAACACTGTTAAGATTATTATAAATACCTACTACGATAATTATATTAACAAAAGCCCTTAAAAGTACTATTTTAAGGCTATACTGCCTATTTGTACCGCTAAGAATCTGACTAAGCAAATGTATAAATTGATAAAAAGCTCTCAGAAACACTCTTTTCGAGGCTAAAAGAACCCTTCTACTGACTATTCAACTGATTACCCTACCTCTTATAGATATTGCTGTAGCATATATGGCAACTATAACCGCAAAGAGGGCTAGTTAAGAAAATTTAAATAGTTACTACCTAAATGCTATACAAACCATTCACTTGGTCTTACAAATAGTATATCTCTTTGGAGCCCTATATTACCTGTATAGCAACCCATTAGTGCCCTACACTCAACCATTGTAAACAGTTACCTATAAATCGACTATTGCTAAATAGTCTACTATACTTAACTATCGCTAAATAGTTGTAGATAAGTCTTTAGAGTACTTTCTTATATTAAAGAGTGTGCTATAATAGGCTTTTGTATTGTTTTTCCGTCACTTTTAATTGAAACTATTGCTATTTATACCCTTTAAACTACTACTTGCCCTTTCCTATTACTACTTACCCTCTCTCTCTCTTTCACTATTATTACCTACATCTAAACTATTACAACTACCCTTCTCTACGACAATTTTACACCCTCTTTCATACCTTCCCTTTAGTCTGCTTTCTTATATACAAACAGCAAAGGTTGCTGCTATATATATTTTATTTACGGTCTCTATGCTTTGTCCCTACCATCTATGCGTTTATTTTCTTTCTTACCCCTTTGTTTTTATTGTTTTTTAATGTTGAGAATAAGAAAAGAGGAAAACTCTATATATAAGGCTGTATAATAATATTTCTATTTGCTAAAGACTACTATCTGTAGGTAAATAGTATACTTATGCCGGTTAGAAGTTATAGCTAGAAGAGTTTCGATATTCTCTATAGTAACTATATTAATAGTTTTTAATTATAATAGTAGAAGAGAATATACTAGTTGTTGCTACTAACTCTTCTATTGAGAGCCTAGTAGTAAGTAAATACTAAGGAATGACTGCTAAGGAGGAAATAAAGGCAGACAGTATTACAAGCCGGTATTACTTAGTTATAAAGACTAACTAGGGAAAGGTTAATTTATTGCTAATAGATATATTAGTTAATACTAAAAAGGTTAATAAGAAATAGGCCTCTATATATATCTTTAAGATAATAGAGAGAATATACTAAATATAATTTATTAATAATAGCTTTCTGCTTAATATCTAGTGCTACTTTAAAAGCTAGACTCTTAAGATAGTCGGCAAGGCTATGCTTGGCTAGAAGAAGAAACTTTAAAATCTTACTTGTTAGCAAAGAGTCTACCTTAGCCTATAGGGAAGGCAAATTAGACTACAAATTAATGCTTTCTTTACCTATAAAGAATACCCTGCCTGGCTAACTAAAGAGCTTCTAGTATATACTATTTATCCTCAATCATGCTTTTATAGTGCCTTTATAAGAGCTAGAAAGACTGAGGCTTAGACTTATAATAGCTTGATTTAACTTCTAGATCTTATACTAGATTCTATAGTAGAGATTACCAATAATAATAAGATTGTTATAAAGACTAAAGAAGAGAGTATTATTTCTTAACTATTACTACTACTATAGTATATATTTTAGTAAACAAGAGCTATATCTTAACTAGATTAGATAACTAGCACTATATTAGAGTTATAGTAGAATACTATATAGGCTTTATAATAAGATTAATAGCTGCCAGTAAAGTTTTTATTAGATTAATAATAGTTATAGATATAGAATGGCTGTAAGACTAGCAAGCTAATACCTAGCAATATAAGTAGCTCGATTAGACGTTTCTCAGCATATTATACCTTGCTGGAATCCTGAGACTATTCTTTATGCCCCTAAATCTAAAAGATCTATACTATATATTTCCTTTAAGATACTAAAGGTATACTAATCTTAAACCTAATAAGATTATATTCTTTTCTAAGGCTTAGAATTAAAGGCTAAAATAGACCAGAGATGTCTATAACCTTTTTAACAATAAGGTCTATATTATATTCTTTATTGCTTAGTTTTATAGTATTATTCTACTATAATTCTATATAATTCTTCTCTTAATTCTTACTAATTATGCTAAGCTATACTAGATTACCTATATTAGTCTAAGTATAGAATTCTTAAAAGCCTATAGAAGACTTAAATAATACTTTAATACTAATACTAATTACTAGCAGTATTATAATAATTAGACAATAGTAACATTTGTGACTCTTTGCTGAGATAAAAATAATATTAATAAGAACCCCCATAATATTCTAATGCTACTTCTTAACAAATTATAGCTATACTAGTAAGTACTTAGCCCTAAGTACTAAGATGATAAGATGCTTTATATAATAATATATTATGCCTACTCTAGAGTATCTAAATTTAAACATATACTCTTTACGCTATAGGTACTATGTAAATGTCTTTTTTAGGACCTATAATTATTGCTTGAGCTGAGCATTAACTATATAATATCTCAATAATTCCTTTAAAAAGATAAGGCTAGTGTAGATAACAAGATATATTACCTTAATTATTAATATATAAATAATTAACAATAAGGTTATAGATTAGGCTTTTAAGTATAATTTAGCTATGATAGCTTCTGTAGTAATAACTGCTGCTATAGTAATAACTGCTATTATAGTAATAGCTGCCATTATAGTAATAATTATTGCTATAGCTATTATTAAAAATGCTGCTTTATATGTAATAAAAAAGGATACTGGTCTTTAAACTATACCTTTAAGGAATGTCGGAAGGCATATAAGCAATATCTCTTAATCTGTAAAATTAAGGGGCATTTAATATTTAAAGCTAAGTTTGCTTCTTTTCTTACCGACTTTAAAGGACTTAATGTTGCTTTAAAAGATACTTATAATAAGTATAAGGATGACTTAAATAATTATAAGAAAGCTTAACAGCTCCTTATTAATACTTTATTTCTATACTTACTTGGCTTTAATAATACTAATAAGACTAATAATACTGTTATTCTAGTAAGTTAATTTATACTAGAAGAAAGATATTTTTATAATAAATTTTAAGGTATTATTTCTAACACTAGTGCTATATAATTCTCAACTGCCGGCTATAAACAATACTTGGCCCTAAATTGAGAGAACCCTTCTATTATTATAAATGCTAGCTATGCCAGCAAGGCTATCATTAAGTTTAGAAAGAGATTCTGTCTTATCTTAATTAGTACAACAACTATAAAGACAACTATAGGGCTCATTACCTTCTATATTATAGAGGCTCTGACCTTATTCTTAATATATGTCTAAGATATAGATAAGCTGGGAGTCTATTTCTATAATACTACTAATAAATTAGTATTATTATAGAATTTAGGCCTAGATATAACTATTCTAGTAACCTAGAAGTAGAGTTATCTATAGTTTTTTCTAGGAAGTTATAAAGCAGGTATATTTTTTACAGAAAATAAACTTTAACGACTTTATCGACAATTTAGTCACCTAGCAGCTAACTGCCTTTATTAGCTGCTTAAAGATATTGGTTATAACCTTAACTTTGTTGTATTTAAGGTTATTAGTAAATTTTATTACTACTGTTAGCTAAAGGATACTACTCTAAAAAGGTTTAAGTTTAACCTTAGAGATAACTATAACTTTAACTATAAGATTATTGTTAATATTATATATTTTAACAATAAGCCGGTATTATATATTATAGATTCTAGAATGTCTTTTTAAGCTAGAAAGTTTCTAGTATTAATGTCTATAAAAGATATTTGAAAAGCCCTTTAAATAGTCTAGATAAATATATATTTAGGCCCTCCTAATTATCTTACTTATAATATCGGTATTAATTTTACTTTAGTTAAATTTTAAAATAAGATAAAGATTATAGGGATTAAGTATAAATAGGTCTTAACGGAAGCCTACTAGTCTATAGATAAGGTTAAATGCTATTATAGACTATTTTGACAAGTGTTTGAGATCCTCTATATAGAATTAAGAGGAATCTTTTTAGAGGATACTATCTTTTAAATAGCACTAAAGGCTGTAAATAATACTGCCGGCCTAGACAAGCTGGTATCTATTCTGCTTATCTTTAGCGCTTTTCTATAAGTAAATATAGATTTATTGCCTATACTATTAATACTTAAGTATATCGAGGTAATTGCTAAGGTAATATAAGATCTCTAAAAGTATTATGCTAAAAAGCAAATTGCCGGAGCTCTTAGTACCTAGAATAGCCCAGACATTACTAGTATACTAAATATGCTACTATAGTCAGAGATACTTGTATAGCGAGAAAAGAATGGCTGGCAGGGTCTATATAAACTAATAGTAGTTAATAGACATAATATAACCCTTAACCTGCTAAATGGACCTATAAAGTTTAGATTAACTATTGTCTAAAAATATTTTTAAAATAATAAAAACCTCTTACCTAAGTTCTCGTTAGGTAATAGACTAGATACCGGTCTATTATCTGCTTTAAATAGCAATAGGCCTAAAATAGGTTTATTATCTATTCTAGAGACTAGCCGGCCTAAAGCAGGTCTATTATCTACTTTAAATTATACTAGTGCCCCGGCCCTGCTATAAAAGAGAGGCCGACCTCCCAGATCTAAAAACAAACTAAAGCTATTTATAACCTTCCTTGCTTAAAAAGAGAAGGATAACTATACTCTATTATTAAAGCTTTGTTAGAATAGTATAATTACAACTATAGGTAAACCTTTTAAAGTATTAGATACTAAGAAGATTAATGATCTCGTTACTTAAAGTATCTTTTAATTTAAATAATTCGACTTAAAGGTTTATAACGCCCTTTAACTATTTAACTCTTAAATAGTATAGGAAATAAAAGGAAAGACTAAGGTTCTTTATAAAAAGTCTTACTTAATTATTTAAGGGCATAGCGATAAGAATAAGAAGAATATTCTTATATAATTGCTTATAATTTAATAGGCTAGTTAACAACTTTTTATTATTATAGTATCCGGCCTAATTAAGTCTATTAATGCTAGTATTAAACTGTGTGATATAATATAGATATATCTATAATTAAAGTTAGAGCTATTTTATAAGATTCTAGCCCGGCTCTTTTTTAAAATATAGGCCTAGTATCTAGCTAGTATAATTATAATGGTAGTAAAGCCTCTCTATAGAATTACTAAAGCTAGAGTTTATTGGTAGACTACCTGTTAAACAGTATCCTAAAAATATAAGTTGTTTTTACTAGCTTGTAAGTATAGCGTGTTGCTTTTGCACTAGTATAGCGGCTATTTTCTCAATATGGTAGCTACAACTGGCTTGTCAGAACCTTTGCAACGGAGGTCGCAAGTTCGATTCACCCTATCGTCAAAGTTAGTCTGTTTTTTCAGGCTGTCCCGGCTTTTCAGCTAGGCCCTAGCTGAGTCACTAGGTAGTAAGAGCTTTAAGCTCTAATCTAAGCAATAAGACCTATTCGAAGGGGCAATAAGACTTATTAGGCAGGCCACTTTGGAGTTGCTAAACAGCGGAAGCAATCTCTATTCTAGCTTGGTTACCTAGAATATTGTCTGAGAAGGGGTGTTAAACAGTATCCTGAAAATATAAGTTATTCTTACTAGCTTGTAAGTGTAGCGCGTTGCTTTTACAGCTAGTATAGCGGCTATTTTCTTAATACTACCTATTACTGCTATTACTGTAAATAACTATAGATATAAACTTGACATTTAATCTATATATTTTAGTATTTACTGGTAGAAAGGACAAATTCACTATTATAGATATATAGATAAATAATACTCTGCTGCTAGATATACTAAAGTTTTTGGCTTTTAAAGATAAGAAGATTATTAAGATAAAGCTATAATACAAGCTAAAAGAGAAGCTATTATTAGAAAAGATGCTTAACTTTAATAGCAATAAGCTAATAATAACCTTAAAAGATACTATTTACCTTTAATAAAAGAGTTAAGGCAAGAAAATTATAATAATTAATCTAAAGTTATATAACTTTGCTTAAAAGTATCTTAAGCAATATATTTATAGTACTTATCTTATCTTAATCTATTAACCTAAGGCTTTATTTAATCTATTGGTTACTGTTTAAGCCTAAACGCCTAATAAAGATAATTATACTAAGTTAAATAAATGCTTAAAATAGTAAATAAAGAATCTGTTAAAAGGATTATAATATATTATAGTTAACCTAAAGACTGCTAAACTAATAATCTTTATTAATAGTTTTTTTACTCATAACTAAGACCTTAGCTCTTAAATCGGCTTTATAATAGTTTTCGTTAATAAGAAAGCAGATAGTATAATATTATAGTATAAGCTTTGAGGAAATATTATATACTGGTCTTCTATAAAGTATAAAAGAGTTACTTAAAGCGTTCTTGCTTCTAAGATCTATAGAATAACTAACGGCTTTAATATAGAAATCGTTCTTTTATTAACTCTAAAGCTAATTACCAACTAATTAAGTATTAATTAAATACCTCTAGTAATTTATATAGATTCCTACTTGCTCTATAAATATTTAGTAAAGCTGGGAACCACTAAGGAAAAGAGACTTATAATTAACATTATATTTCTTTATTAGGTATATAAATGATAGAAAATCAATGAGATATAATAGATAAATGGCGACAACAACCTTACAGATACTATAACAAAGGTATCACTAAATAAGGCTTTAGAATACTTTGTTAATACTAATAAAGTAATTATTTGGGTAGAGGAATATATAGACTAAAGTATATAATAAAGCATAGAATAGACTATATAACCGGATATATATAATATAGAGGAAAACGCGTTTTTAGAGAAATTAGCCAAAAGTAGAAAACTACCAGTATAGAATAGGTAATAGTAATAGCAATAGTGATAGCTAAAGATGTCGGTCTAAAGCAGACCGCTATAGCTGGCTACTTCTAGCTGGCTGGCTGCAGATATCTACTTAGTTATCCTAAACAGCTACTTGGCAGCAAGGGCGCTTAGACCAACTACTAGCCTGTACACACCTTAGATTAGTCAGCCTTCTGGCTGCACCCTACTTAGGTGCTTTACTGCCTACAAAGGGGTCAGCCAGAAGCAATACCTGACAGACCCACCGAATTAAAGCTATCAAGTAGCTACTTCGGTAACCCCTTCGAGTAATTACTCGTTTATATGCCTAACTAACATTAATAAAGACTATAGTTTATTAAAAATAAAGTCTTTAGAAGAGTACTAAAGCTGTTTAAACTTAGATACAATTTTATATACTATACTTTATATAAAGCCAGATATAAAGATATTAAATATAAAAGAAATATAAGCTTAAAACTTAGAGGTAACTTTATAGAAATTAATTTAAATATAAAACTATTATGTATAAGATTAAAGTTAAAAAAATAAGTTAAAAAAGCAGATTTTAGCTTAAGACTCTATTTTATAAAATAATATAGCTAATAATATAACTACTGTATTTAACTAATAGTAAAATATAATGCTAGTAGGCATTTATTAGTACTGAGTAGACAGAAAGACTGTAGTGGAGAAATTATAGATTAAGTAGGTAACGTGGTTGGACAGTCAGCCGCGCAGGACAGTCAGCCGCGCGCTTTTTTTACTAACAAAAAACGTCTGTGCATACCCTGCTAAAACCTTCAAACTAAGCCCAATTTAGATATAATTTTTAGGGTATACTTATAAGTATATAATTAAGCTAAATCTAAAATTTTAGATTTTTAAGATTTTTTTATAATTAATTATATTGGAAAAACAAAATTATAGAGATTAAAATAAGCTTTATTTAAATAACTTAATGAAAAAAAATCCTAAAACTCTAAAATTAAAAACTTAGCTTATTTATATTTCAAAAAGCATACCCTAGAATTTGCATCTAAATTGGGCTTAGTTTGAAGGTTTTAGCAGGGTATGCACAGACGTTTTTTGTTAGTAAAAAAAGTGCGCGGCTGACTGTCCTGCGCGGCTGACTGTCCAACCACGTTAGGCAGAGAATATATATAAGCGTAAATTTCTTTTTTACACCCTATATAGGTACAGTAATCGCGAAATTAACACGTTGCGTAAATAAGTGCGGGGTAGCTTTTGCTGACTTATTGTAAGGTATATGAGTTTTTGCGTGCATTACACCAAAAACGCAGGTACTGGGTGGGCGGAAAGTAGAAAGCTGGGTAGGCGGACAGTCAAAGCTGGGTAGGCGGACGTTGGCTGCAAAGTGCTCATATCAATATTATTTACTGATCCCAATAGAACATCACAGACGCATAATCTGCATCTACGTCTTGACTTGAGCCATGGATGCCATCAATTTGCTCCCTGAGATCCCATGCTTTCTCGTAGTGTGGTCTGGCTTCATCAGGTCGGCCTTCGATTTCAAAGGCCTTTCCCAGCATCCGTGATGCTCGGGCATATGCCTTCACGGTATAGTAAGGCGACTCTTGCTTCAGGTAAATTTGAATGGCTCTCCTGATGTACTTCCTGCTGACTGATGAGCTACGGATCGGTCTCTAGCTCTTGGGGGTCCTTTTCGTTCTGCGCCCCATCCGACTCCTTTTATTTGTTTTGTTTACGCGCGGGTGGAGTGAATGGGGGGTGGGGGAGGGGATGAGGGGTTCAAAAGATGTCTTACCTTGCTGTCTGTGGATCGGCTTTGTAAAGGAGCAAGATCTCCCCAACCTTGTACGCACACCTGCCGACTAGGGCATGCTGTTCGCCGAACATGTCAATATAGATTCTTAGTCCGCCCAGATGAACAGCAATGGCTTCCTTGACTTTGCCCTTTGCCAGAAGCGTATTGCCAAGCGCGTACATAGCAGGCGCGGTTTTTGGACTGGCATCCAGTGTGGCGCGTAGAACTCGTTCCGCGTTGTTCAAATCTCCCCGACGGTATAGTAGGAAACCTAGATTGAGCTGAATGATAGTGATAGCATCAGATTGATCAGGGGGCACATCGCCACAGAGGATTTTAGCTTCTAACTGAGCTGCTAGCGCATCGTCGAACTGCTCAAGCTGACTGAGCGAATTGCCTAGTCCAGTTAGAATGCGAGGAATTCGTTGGTCGTCCTTTTTGATATACCCCTTTGAAAGGGCAGCCAAGGCATAGTTCTGAGCTTTTCGATTGCTCTCTGCGGCTCGGGTCGGCTGTCCAGACTCATTGAACATACGACCTTCCATTCGGTAGCAGTCTGAAAGGCAGAGTTCATCCGGACTAGTTGAGAATCCGATGACCTCTCGGGCCAGAGCAAATGACTGTGTCGCGGCTTGATGATGGAAGCGCTCAAATTGATAACTGGAAAGGGTGTAAGCCACTGGGAAGGGCTGATAAGAAATGACTACTTACGATGCACATTCAAATATAAGCTTTCCTACTTTATTCTCCAAACCCGAGAATGTTGAAGGAGATTCCATAAAACACCCAGCCAGCTTTTGAATATGTGGTAAACACAGTTCTGAGTTCTTGAATAGATCCGGAGACCAATGTTGTGTTACGTTGGGGAAAACCGGTTGATGATCCGTGAGGACAGAGAGCGACTCTTCGAATGCTTTGCAACGCCGTCTTGGGTCAAGGCAAAGGTGTTCGGATGCCTGTTCTTGGAGGAACCGATGAATCGAAATTGTCTTCAGTTCTGCGTTTGTCCTGATCAGAGATTGGGATCGCAGGCCTTTGAGTGCATCCCAGAGTCCAACAGGGTTCGTTGTATAGCCCAAGTCCGCAGCCACACTAGCATCAGTGTTCTCCTTCCGGCTTTCCAAGAGAGTATATGGGATGCTATCTGGGTCGAAGTAGACGAGCATCTCCAAGATATTCCGAGACCGTTCGCTAAGGCTTTGGAATGACAGATCCCACACTGTGAATAGTGTTGCATGGTAGTCTTCAACAGGGATTGATGCTATGGCGTTTGAGTTCCTCTTGTCCTGGAAAATGTCCAGGAAGTCTGAAAGGGCACAGCCTCCGTTGCGAATGAAAGCCGCAGCCTGAGCAAGAGCTAATGGATACCCGTGGAAGGCAGTGCTAATATCCTCAAGCAGAGTTCTAGTAGCAAAGTCAGACATATCAATACTCTGCAGAGCTGAGCCCAAGAACTGGCTCCCTTCTTGTATGGAAAACTCAGGCACTATGACTCCTTCACCGATGATCTCCCCTGTTCCAGCAAAGTTCCTGGTGGTCACCAATATTGTTCCCACATTGTCTCGTGGGAAGCAATCCTTGATCAGTGAAAGATCGTCAGCATTGTCGAAGCACAGCAGATAGGGCTCATCTGGGGAAATATCAGCATTCAGTCATAAGCGTCAGAGATGGTTAATCATTACGTACTTGTGGCAGATAGTCGTTGAAGCACAAATGCTTGTATCTGTTTTGCGCTTTGTGTTCCCTTTTGCATTCCCAATATCTCTGCAGTTTCCCTAAAACCTTAGTTGATCTTCTCTTCACTGTCTGCCAAGATCCAAATGACAACTGGGTAATCTTCCAGAGAAGAATATGTGAATTCCAAGGCAATCTGTGTTTTTCCGGATCCGCCCATCCCAGACAGAGCAAATCTCTGTTGTTTCTGTGTGACAGAGGAAACTATCCTGTTCTTCGACGGTAACAGTCGCTGGCTCATACGGGAAAGGATTCCCTGTCTTCCAAAGAAGCAGTAATTTCTGGAATGAGGAATAATGCAAATTAAAGGTATTTCCAGGAATTATGGTGTTACAGAAGCATTAATGACTAAATAAATCATATTAAGTTATATCTTAATATATTGCATATTTACTGTATTTACTTTAGCTTTGACATATGCCGTAAGCCGTCAAAGTGTGACTTTATGCTGCTGTAGCCTGTATTTTATGTTGGGATTAAACATAGCATAAAGTATATTTGCTGTAGAGGGTATTAGTTAATCACTTGTTGGCATCCAGCTGGGAGACAAACTTATAGGGTTCCTCCAAAGATATTAAACAGCAGTTGTGTAAAACCTGATAACTTTAGTGTATACATCCTTGATTGCGTCTGCAACTTCCGTGAAAGACCTTTGTAGGAACATTTGATCCCATTTAGAAAATAGAGCAAGTTTGGGGCTTAGTTTAGAAAGAAAGTCCAATATTCTTTCTAAGGCGTGGTTTATTTTACTAGCTACCTATTTGGCTGGGTCAGCAAATTACCACCATAATTCTCTAAGGTTGCATAATTATAATAAGAACAAGCTAAACACAACCCTAGACCGCGCCAGTACCAGTAAGATCCGCATTAGTCAATATATTAATAACTTTTATAAATAAACAAATGTGTGATACAATTAGATCGATTTACGCGAGGAACTTCTGGGCTAGATATTTTGTATACTTTTCCTGGAATAGACAAATAATTTCAATAATTCGCATACTTATAAAAGCCTTCTGGTTGTCCTGGTCCGTCAGCCATTATAAGTCTTTGGCTGGCAGTTTACATAAAGCCTCCTCTAATGCTTAACTCCATAAATCCTCTATGTTGTAAAACTATATAAGTATGGGAGCTGGCCCTAAACTTGGCTCTATTGTCATATTAGTAAATAGTTACATGGCTGATTTAAGGGACAAGTTCTCGTTTAAGGACAACACAAGAGGTTAGGTTGACAGAATATGGCAAATCATACTAAGCAGGCAGATATATGCTTTTTCAGTCTAGTTACTAGAGACAAGCTGCCAAGAGATTTTGTCCTTTAGGGGAGAATCTCCAAATTTGTACCACTCGGCAGTTAGGGACGGGGGAGGATATGTATACTTTGGGTCCAGCGCACCACATACTACTGCCAGTACACGGTATAGAGTACTCATTAGTATTGTACGCTGTTATAGTAGTTTCATATATATAATATATAGCATCCGTCATACTAACTGGGCTCAATAATTGTAAAGAAATATAAAATATACTGGTTACTTGCAAATAATAAGATACTTACTTGAGCCCGGAATTTGTCATGGGAAGTACTTACAGACATTAAAGCAGCAAATTCATAAGATAACTATATATAGATTAATAAAGAGCTGGCCTACCTCTGTAAGCACAATGGGATTAAGCCTAAGTAATGTCTCAATAGATAAACAAGATATATAAATAAGATAGATAAATAAGATAAATAAATAAGATAGATAAATAAGATAGATAAGATATATATAAGATTTTTCTAAGACCAGCTTTCTAATAACGGCCTTATATCTCTAAGGACCTCCTTAGTATCTAAGTACTTCTTACTCCAGCAATTTACAATAACATTTTATATACCAGTAAACTCTACTCTTCTTAGGTCTAGATATTCTGCTCTTATTGTATGCTGTCGTCTTTAGGTATAGTCTTTGCCTTTATAGAGCTGGGCACCTATAAAAACTTTAAATAAAACTATTCTAAGAGCAAATGTGTCTATAGTCTTAGTTGGAATCTTTTAGGTCTCTGTTGGATCATCCACCCCTGGAATCGGAAAGCGCCATGAGTGTAGACAATGGTATACAGGTAAGCATTCTACTTGCATATCAGCTCTATTAATACTTAAACCACCAAAATCCCCAAGGAGAAGTATATAATTATCTGCGACAAAGATGTTGTAGATGCCAAAATCCTCATAGACAATGTTGTAAGAGTAGACATAGACCAGTGTATTTAGAATCTGTACAGCCCATCTAATGCGCACTAAAGGTTAGCTATTATACTAACACAGCAAAAAACACACCCACTTCTAATATACTTACTAAAGTTGCTAGCTCTTACAATTTCGGGTTTCCAATAACGCCGGACTTTTAAAGAAATCCTATAAGTTACTAATAGAGTAATATTAAAAGACAAGCCCAAGCTTATACTGCTTGCCTCTTATAATCATTGCCACCCTAAGGTAGTTTACAATCAGACTGCTCTTCCCCAGTCTTTTAAAAGCCTTCTTTTTAATTAATAAAAGTCCTTCATCAGTATTCTTTAACTCTTTTACAACCATACATTTGCCTTTAATTTTAGACACAAAGCTTTAAAGACTACTCGCCAGATACACTACTTATTTATCTTCTATATAGATAAGCTAAAGGATCCTTTCTTCTATAATGTTTGCTTGCAGAATAGTTGCGCACTTATATATTAGCCGGACTATATAGTCAATAGTTTAGATAATATAATGAAATTATCAGTAAAGAAACAAACTTTCTAAGACTAAACATTAAGATTATGATCAGCTATAATAAATAAATATAGAGGAAAAAGGATACCTATACTTACTTCTAGACGCCCTATACACTGTAGAGACGTGTCGTTATGGCAGGTTACTATTAATTACAGCCCGATGCCAAACAAATGTACTGTACTACCTAAGTAGTGCCTAATATATTTTTTATTGTCTTAGAAACTTCTTGGCAATAGCGGACTTTAGGTCAGCCGTCATTCCAAGATAGCATTTTGGACATGCCGTGCCATGTTATATATAACCGGTCAGCATAAACTTATAAGGCTTACTCTACTATATAGGCCATAAGCTCCGACTTCATTCCTATTAGAGCTATAATCATTAGCGTACCAAGGAAGTTATTTATTATGCAACCATTGTATTACATTTAATTTGGGTACTAGGACAAATCACACTACTAAAACTTATCTTCTACCCCGCTCTATATAGCCCCTTTTAGGAAATATAATATAGCTTAGTTAATTTTGTCTAACCTTAAGCGCTAATCCAAAGCCCAGACAAATATTTCTTTCTTTACATTAAGACATTATGTGTATACCGATATACATATAGGCTGGATATTATAGTAAGCACACTTCTTCCTATATTTAAAGACGAAAGTAAGTCCTTCTCCTCTTATTGTCATTCTGACAGAAACCACTAATCTAAAACAATATACTTGCTTTGGTAATATACAGCAAGTCACCTTGCCAGTAGTAATTTAATATTAAGGAGTCAAAGATTAGTCTAGTAGCCCCCTATATATCATATTAATAACCAAGCATACTAGGTATTTGACTAAACCAGCCCAAATCATGCCTACATCTAGCACTCTACAATTCTTTCAAACAAAGGCTCAGCCTTAGAAAGAATTTTTCTCTACCATAGATGGGGATACTTTAACAAGCAGTCTGTATTAAAACTCTGTTAATACTTCTACTATTAAAAGAGGATAGATGCAGCAGGAAGAATAATTGGTTTTGAGGGAGATAGACCTATCTGCTTAAGCAAAGAAGATTGTCACCAGCAGGGACAGCAGGGGTAGAGCAAGTTATTCAAACATTATTGCAACCAGTAGAGTAGGAGCAAGCCATTTAGTTCTTTGAAACATATAGAAGATTATTTTTCAAACAGGACAAAGTTTAGTAAGCTGATAGCAATAATAATAACATTTAGTATATAGTATAATGACTATATAGGCTAGACTCGGGCAAATTCTATAATGCTTCTTGTTGCATAAAGTATTTTATCTATATCGGAGGTAGTGCCTAACCCTATGTTTGTAACATATAAAAGCAGTATAAACCTACTTCTTTAAAACTTATGGTTCTAGGCCATCAGAGAAAATACCTTACAATAATTAAGAGTAGCTATAAGCATTACAAATACTTTCTAGTATCTTAAGGATCTTCCGCTATACTATAATGTAAAACCGTATATTCTTAATCTTTCACTCTTCCATTTACTAGCTGGCAGATAAACAAATCAGGAGTGTTCCCTGTATTTAGGAATTCCCGTCCGAGATATTTAAACAGCAGTATAGGCGCCTACTTTAGATCGGAATGGCTTCGAGCTTTTAAATTTATTCCCCTTAAATTTAAAGTACGATAAATTTCGCGACACCAAAAAGTTACGAAATATTTACTGTAAGGATATAAAATCAAACCTAGTAGAAAGGACTGGGGCTAAATCTGGCCAAGTCTTTCATTATACGGTCTGTTTTCTCTGCTCTAAACAACTGTAGGCATGTACTAATATTTATACTGATAAGATTTGCCGCCGATACCCTAGCTTCCTAGAGAAGCCATGGGGAAACAAAGAAGTAGAGACAGACCAGCCAGTCTAAGGCGTTTACTGTGGTGAGTAAAGAGTCTCTCTCAGCAACAAACCTGACTTTCTGCAATAGATTACACCCCGCTTTAGGCGTATGAAAGCGTCCGGAAGGCGTTTAGGGATAAAGTGGCTTCTGAAATTTGGAACAGTAGGAGGGTATAAATAATCTAGTAATTATACTTATCTTATTTTATTTAATGTAATATAATCAATAATATATTTTCAGGGCTTAGAGACCTCTAAAGGGATCTGTTATAAACTGGCCTCTCGGTGTCTATAATTGGCAGTTTGTTAATAGTTCTTTAGATCTCGTAGCAACAGATAACATATAGTCCTATACGGCCACAGAGACTTATAATATCTTACACAATTTGAGGCATTCCTGGTATTATATAAGTAATTAGACTAGCAAGGACATACTGTTGTTTAAAGAATTTAATAACGCAAAAGAGGTGTCAAATTGTAAGTAAGTTCTTATCTTGTTAAGGTAGGATCCAACAGACTTATTAAGAACCAGTTTGTATACATACAATATTTAAACTGGACCAGGTTAAGGATGTGGCTAAGATACGCGAGAGCGTGAAATATATAGTGCTTCTTGTATATCCTAAGCTGGTTTAATTAAGATAGAAATTATAGAAGCGCATATTGAGATAATTTAAACTAGGGTAAAACTACTATTTAAGTGTAATTTTACAGAGAATAGAGTAGGTTAAAGGCATACTGTTATTTAAATCTAGTCCCACACTCCTAAGAAATAATCTAACTTAAGGCAATATGGAGATTAATATATCTTAATTAAATAATTTAAATTAATACAGGAAGGGGTTTAGAGCGTCTAGCTAATCTCTAATTCTAAAACCCTATAATATTTCTATCAGTATATAGGCCAGCTTATTAGCTTCTTCCTTTCTATACCTAAACTAGCATTAACAGGAGCGTAAACACTAAAATAATACCCGTACAAATAATAAATAAAAGACCAGACTATAACCTGTTAAGATCTAGACCAATGATAAAGAGTGTCGCAAGTAGTAGACTACCGATAATTAATCCAATAGTATTAAAGACGCCGATAATACTATTTAGCCTCGCCATATAATGTATTTCGACAAGACTTGTTGTAAGACTCTTTAGAAACGAGAAAAATCCCCAACTAAGCACGCTAACCACCAAGGCAGAGACTAAGAAGAAAAGATTAGGTGCCAGACTCACGCCTAGGAAGCCCACAGCAAGCAGCACTATGCTAACACGGGAGAGGAATAGGTTAGAGCGTTAAGATCCAAGTCGCCTTCTACAATAGACATTTAATAGAGGTAGTAAAAAGATACAGAGAATAAAAATTAGTCCGGACTAAATAGAAATTAGTATAATAGCTTTTGCAAGTAATATGTTATAACGGGTTAATATATATTAAAGTAAGATATCTCTATTGAGAAACAGCATATAAATAATGAAGGCGGCGGCGACTAAGAGGATTTGAGGGTCAGATACTACAAAGAACAACAAATTGTTGGCACAGTAGACTATTTTCCGCCACCGTAAAGTTTCGGGCTAAGAAACTGTTGGTAAGGTCGTTATAAAATAGATCGTTGTAAAGACTAATATGCGACACTCTAGAGTCTCCGGAAAAAATAACAACGTATATATGCTTAATATTTTAATATAGAGGCCGAGTAACATAGATATTTAGGGACTCAAAACTATAAGAGCAGCGCTGGCAAGTAAGCCGAGGAATTGAGTAGTAATGTTGGCCGCATTTACCTAGAAGAATATAGACAATCTATTTAAGACCCCTACCCTAATATTAGTATTATACTTATTTGTGGCAAAATAATACAAGTAATTAACCTTTGACTCCTAGAGACAACATCTAATATAATTGTATATATTAGCGCCGTAGCTACTGTAACACTGCCTCTACAAATAGTATATAGCACAGAAACCTACATTAACTTAAGTAGCACCACGCCTTTAAGGTAGCAAATAAGCTGTATATATGTGTATTTAATAATAAATGCTAAAGTCAGAAAGAGAATAACTGGTTTGCGGCTATAATAGTCTGCGACCTATACCTATATTACAGAAAAGACTAATACTTAGAATAAATTAATAAGCCAGATATCTCTATAATCTATCCACCCCTATATAGATATTGCTTATACCTAGAAAATAAGGAAACTTACTGCTAATACTATTAAAGGTCAGTTGCCACCCTTTAAGTATAGCAACCTGCCTCTATATCTGCTTGATTTTACACTATTTTTTATTGACGCCATCTTGGCTATTACTTCTAATTAAAGTAGGGTCATACTTGTCACGACCCTGACAGAAATAAAACCAACGGTTAGTTCTAATCTAGAACCAGACCCACTCGGCCAGCCTAGCAGGCTAGACAAACGGCGTAAACAGGATCCTATATAAGTTACATAACTATAGGTTACCTAAGCAGGATCAGGGAGATTAGATCCTAAGCCAACTGATCTAGGATTAGGGAGATTAGGTCCTAAGCCAATCAACCCAGCATAGGATTATAAAGATTACCTTCTAAGCCTTATAAGCTAGCCTAAAGAGATAGACATATAAGAATACACTTATTACTAGATAGCTAGATAGTATAGATAGCTTTTTAGCAGTTAATCTAAGTATTTACCCTTAAATAGCTTTCATTAGCTTATAATTATTGTCAGAAACCCCATTGCTTAATTAACTGCCTTGTTATATATCTTAGATATAAACCCTAATCTATGGTTTAGAGGACCTAGGAAACCTTAATTATTATATTTTGACTACTCTTATTTTTACATTATAATGTAGACTTTGAGTAATATTATATATAAATCCCTTTACAATGTCTAGATTTAGAAATAACTAACCTTAGCGTAACCTCTAGCAGGAATTAGATAATACTAACAATAATGCCGGGATAAACCTCTAATAGCTTAAGGAGCTGGTTAAAGAAGTAACTAGGCTCTGCGCCTTTATCGACAGGCAAGCTTGCTAAAACAAGGAGATAGAAAGACTTAAGCAGGAAGTTACTATCCTTTAAGCTGCTGCCAATATTATTAATACTCTAATTCTAACTAAGGAAAACATTAGGCTTAATAGTCTAACCCTATATAATGGAATAACTGGATAGCTATAGGCCTACCTTATATAGGTGTAGGCTTACTAATGTTTTAATTACTTAGACAACTAGCCAGATAAGAAGTAAATTATATATGTATTTTCATTTTTTAAGGGAAGAGCCTTTGCCTAGTTTAAACCCTACCTTACCGACTTTGTTAATGCGAAGAACTTTAAAGAATATAAGCAAGAGATACAGAATATTTTCAGCAAGTATAAGAATTATGAAAATGCCCTTAAATCTCTGTTCCAAGACCCAGACAAAGAACGATAAGCGGAATGAAAACTTATAAACTGCAAACAATAAAGCCTAACAACTGCCTATACAGCTAAATTCCGCTAAATCTATATACATATAGACTATATAGACAGTACTAAGATCTTTATATTCTACTAAGGACTAAAAGAAGAAGTAAAGGATAAACTAGCTAAATAAGATTGATCTAATGACTTTCTATAATATATTAAACTAGCTATTAAAATTGACAATAGGCTCTATAAATAATGCCTAGAACAAAAAGGCAATATCTCCAGATAATTCTGGGGCAATAGTGCCAACAGACAAAGCAAACCCAACTCTAAAAGAAAGTATAATTATAATAACCCAACCCAGTAGAGACAGCAGGCAGGCTCTATAAAACTCGATGCTACTTAATAAAGAGACAAAAAGGATATCAAATACTTTAACTGCAGAAAGAAAGAATACTTTGTATAGAAGTGCTGCAGTAGGAAGAAAGACTAGAAGTCTATACCTAAAGGCTCCAGATAGGCTAATGTAGTCACCTGTACTAGTAGACTACTATGCTTAAAGATGTAATAAGCCATCTCTAAATAATACTGCCGGTATAGAACGAAATAGCATAAGCTGTGCCTAGTATACCTAGACTAGGCAACAGAAGATAAAAGAATTCTATTTGGTATTACTCTTTAAAACTTACCTACTAATAACAAACAAAAAGGTGAGTTAAAAACAGGAGAAACAATCTAATAGCAACTATTATAACTAGTATATACAGAGCTAGACAAAGCTAAAGAAGCTAAGAAGTATACATCGCTTAGTTAGACAGCCTGTTATAATGACAATTATATTATATACTAAAGCAATAAAGAAGGAGCCAACTAGTTTCCTAAAGGCGTAAGACAGTAATACACCCTAGCTGTAGGAGTATAGAAGGAACTCCTACATAACCCTAGAAAGGAGCTGGTAGGGAAAATTCCCTAAAATCTACTTATACCTTAAGTACAGCAAGAGGACCTACGGGCATACTTAGGAAAAGCACCCCTACTGGCCTCCAAAACTAACATTATAGAAGTACTAATTATAGGACGACCCCTTAAGCAAGTAATGTAAGAACTAAGAAAGGAGACTAAGAAGGATAGAGATATAGAAAGAATGTTCCCCTGCTACGGTTACTATCCTAGCATCTCTTAGGCCTTATACATCTATAATAGATATAGAATCTATATGCAGAAAAAGATAAGCTACAACTAGTTCTCTTAAAGGTACTAAGGGCAGGATATTTAATAAACCTACAAGAAAGACGACTTTAAAAGATGGAAACTTAAGAAATAATATAATAATGTAGGCTATATAGTGTTCCGACTCAACCTACA
Organism: Diaporthe sp. PMI_573; assembly: GCA_021399435.1. Taxonomy (NCBI): domain Eukaryota; kingdom Fungi; phylum Ascomycota; class Sordariomycetes; order Diaporthales; family Diaporthaceae; genus Diaporthe; species Diaporthe sp. PMI_573. Next base: position 153,774 of record JAJTUP010000069.1, on the reverse strand, counting down.
TACTCCCCTAGTATATCTACGTAACCCTACTAGATGGCATACCTATAAGAATGAGGAATGTTAAGTATATATAGATAATAAAGTTAAAAAATGATACTAACTATAGCAATAAGGATAGATCCTTAGTCTTATAAAGCTTATAATATAGAAAGAAAGTATATAATAGCTTATAGAAGACCTATAGTAATTATAGAGTATTATACAATAGAACATTAAGAGTATCGATAAAGTTCTAGAAAAGGATTACAAATAGCTAAAAAACTAGATAAGCTGTTTACAAAACCTCTAATAGTAGGGAAGACCCCTATAAGATACTTATATATAATAAATACTGATAATAATTATTGATATTTGAAAATCAAGGTAGAGCTTAGAGCCTACTAGTGCTATATACTCATTAATAGTAGAGTATAGGGGAATTTTATCTCTCTAAGGATAGTAAACAGATACTACCTTATATAGTATAGAAAGAAGAAACTTTATAGACTTAATATAGTCGACGGTATGAAAGTTGCTTACAGAAATGGTATTATTGATATAGAGACTGATTACCTCTAGGTCTAGATCTAAGACTATATTAAGCAACTCTTGTTTAACATTACTAAGACGGCAGATCATCAGTTAATCCTAGAAATACCCTAGTTAAAAAAAAACAACCCTTAGATAAATTAGACTACTAGCTAAATTTACTAAGCAAACCCTGTTAGCTTAGCAAAAGGAATAATTATATATTGCAAGGATAAGCAGAGCTTAGTCCCTAAAGATAGTATCTAAATATGCGTTTAAACAAGCCTAGCAACCACCTCTTAAATTGGAGAGAAGAACTTAGTCTCTAGGTAGGCTTTAGAACAGCCCCTAAATAAGCTAGTATAATAATAGTATAAACCGGGTAGTCTGCTGTAGACTGACGGGAAAAACTTACTGTTAAGCCAAATATAATATAAACCCAATAAAAGAGGCAGTCTAATATAGACTAATATAAGGAAACAACAAATTATACTTACAGTATAAAAACGTATTAAGGAAATCCAATAAGCGTTAAAATAGATATAAGAGATCTAGCATATATAGTATAAAATAATACCTATAATTATGGTTATCTTACCTACAGAAACCTTATAATAAGTACTAAAGGCCTAAAGGATTAGTTTAGTAAAACAAGTTAAACCTATCTTCTAACAATTTATTACCTACCTATAGAAGGCCAAGGTAGCGGAGAAAGATCTTTAAGAGCTTATACCTTAGGAATACCGTAAGTATACTAAGCTGTTTTTAGTAATGCTTGATACTAGACTACCTAAATACAACAGCTAGGATTACAAAATACCCCTAAAACTAAGGAAGATATCTAAATTCTCTAAAATCTATAGACTTAACGAAATACAACTTAAGGTATTTAGGGAGTATCTTAACGAAAACCTAGAGAAAGGTTATATTTAACTATCTACTTTACCTACAGAATATTCAATCTTCTTTATACTAAAGAAAAACAAAAAGCTATAACTTTGTATAGATTATTGCTAGCTAAATAATATTACTATTAAAAACTGCTACTCGCTACCTTTAATTAAGAAACTATGAGACTAACTGTAAGGAGCTTAATAGTTTATAGCTTTAGACCTTAAGGAAGCCTATAACCTTATTAAAATAAAAAAGAGCGAAGAATAGAAAACAGTATTTTAAATATACTATAGATACTTTGAATACTTGGTTATACTATTTAGATTAACTAACGTACTAGTATTATTTTAAGCTATAATTAATTATGTTCTTAGAGAATATTTAGACATCTTTATAGTTGTATACCTAGATAATATCCTCATTTGCTCTAGAATGCTTAAAGAATACAAAGAATATATATATAAGATACTATAGAAACTTTAGGATATAAAACTTCTAATTAAACTAAAGAAAAGTAAATTTTACACCAAAAAAGTTGACTATCTTAGATATACTATCTAACCTAGACAAATCGTAATGCAAGTATCTAAAATCGAAGCCATTAAATACTGGCCTATACCTATAAATGTTAAAGAAGTTTGAGGATTCTTTAGATACGTTAACTTCTATAGATAATTTATTAAAGGTTACAGAAGACTTGCAAAACCTCTTATAAACCTTACTAAGAAAGACGAAGAATTCTAATAGATATAGGAAGTATAAGATACTTTTGATATAATAACCTAGAAGATTCTGGAAAAACCAATACTAGTTAAAGCAGACCCTAATAAGGTTTATAAAGTCGAGACTAATGTCTTAGACTTTGTAATAGGAAGACAACTAAGTTAATAAGACGACTAAGGTAAACTATATTCTATTGTATTCTTCTTGAAAAAGCTTAATAGCCTAGAGCTTAATTACCCTATATACAATAAGGAACTTATAGTAATAATTAAAGCGTTTAAAGAATGGCAACATTATCTTATAGAAGTAAAATATTAGGTTTAAGTCTATACTAACTACAAGAACCTTATATACTTTATAATAACTAAAGAACTTAATAAGCACTAGATTAGATAGGTAGAGTTTTTGTTATAATTTAATCTTAGAATTACCTACTGTAAGGGATCTAAAAACAGACGAGTAGACATACTTAGCAGACAGCTAGACTATCTATAAAAGGTTCTACTAGAAATATAGAGTATCTTTTAAGTTACTCCCGATAGAGACTTATTGTAAAAACCCTAACAACTAGCAATAATACTCTAAGCTAAGGTTGACCCTAGCTAGGAAAATAAACTTAAGATAGTCTACTAGAATATACCCCTAGAAGCTAAAAGATAAATAGTAGAAGACAACAAAATATTATACTAAGGAAGACAACTCTTTATACCTATAAACCTATAAAAGAAACTTATTAAATAAATCTACAAGGCCTTAGCGTATAGACATTAAGGAATTACAGCAATAATTAAAAGAATTAGACAATACTACTACTTTCTAAAAATAAAGAAGGAAGTCTAAATAGTTATCTAAGACTGCGATATATATTATAAGAGTAAGACTGCGAGGCATAAACCTTATAGTCTGCTATAACTTCTGCTAGTACCTAATAGACTATAGCAATCTATTAGCCTAGACTTTATTGTCAAGCTGCTACTTTTAAAGGAACTAATAATAGGAGCCTAGTACAACAGTATCCTAGTTATTATTAATAGATTTATAAAATACTCCTACTTCTTATTATATAAAGAGGCAAGCAATGCAGACAATCTTGTATATATCTTCCTATAAACAATTATTAGTAACTATAGTATATTATAGGAAATAGTGTTAGATAGAGAAATAGTATTTATCTCTAACTTCTGGTAGTTACTTATAAGACAACTCGGTATAAAATTAAAGCTATCTACAGCTTTCTACCCCTAGATGGATAGATAAACCGAAAGACTAAACTAAATCCTAGAATAGTATCTTTATAGTTATATTAACTATAAACAAAACAATTAGATACAACTGCTACCTATAGTATAGTTTATCTATAATAGTATAGATATAGGTACTATAAAGGTATTATCCTTTTATATAAACTATGGCTATAAACTAAAAGCCTATAGAGAACTAATTTTTAGGCTAGAAGTATAATTAGCTACGGAAAGGGCAACTAAAATTTGAAATCTTTAGAAGGAGCTTCGGCAAGAACTACTCTTTATGTAAGAATAAATAATAATCTATGCTAATAGAAAAAGGTTAAAGGGACCAACCTTAGAGGAGGAGGATAAAGTCTACCTATTCTGTAAAAACATTAAAACTAAGCGACTAAATAAAAAACTAGACTATAAAAAGATTAGACTGTTCTAGATTTCAAAGAAACTATTAAATATTAACTTTAGACTCTTACTACTAACCAAGATATAGATACACCTAGTCTTTTATATATTACTTTTAGAGCCTATGCTAGTTAATGTAAAGCTTAAAATATAAGTTGAACTTGAGAACAATAAGAAAGAGTGGGAAATCGAGAAAATTCTAGATTCTAGAACTTATAATGCCGATACTGAATACCTGGTTAAATGGAAGGACTATAATGATAAAGATAATATCTGGAAACTTTTTAAGAACCTAATAAATTGCCAGCAGGCGTTGTAAAACTTCTACCACCTATTAGAGCAGACTAGTCTGCTGCTAGAATATCTAAACTAAGGGATAGCTAGGAAGATACATTACTAGCCTCCTAGGAAGATATGTTAGCTAAGGCTTGATTAGCCTGCTTTTAGATATCTTAAAGCTTGGTTTTACAAGCCTTCTCGGTATCTACCTTGTCTAGATCTTGTATACCCTGATAGAATAACTTAGAACTATGATTCTTCAAGAAACGCTGCTGCTTGTATAAATATGCTAGACAGCTTAAGGCAGTCTGCAGCTTTGTTTGTAAGGTAAATAGCTCCTCCTCTGCATTATCTGCCTCCTTGGCAATATGTTTCTATTCTTTTATAATCTTGGTAACTATAAAAAGTCAGCTAAGAGAAAGAAAAACTATATAAAAAAGAATACCTATAGGTAGACAAGACATTATTTCTGTTATAAGTAGTTAGACCCTGACTAATATACTTGCTATAATGGCTTGAATCCTTAAGATACTTGTAGGGCAAGTTATGCTTAAAATAATGTGAGTAAGGCATATTGCTTATAATACCCTTTGTTGCAATTAGTAATGTAAGGGCTTGTCGCTGTTTTGTCTTTCTTGAGACAGGCTTTTAGATTCGACTTAATATAACGTCAGTATAGAGAAGAAGCAAGATATATACATACAGTAGAGAAGGTGTGATGGAAAAGATATATGTAATATAAAAAGAATAGGAATAGGGAAACTTACTAACAAAGATCTTTGGGGATAAAGAAAGATAGAGGAGGGGGATAATGTTATGACTTTGATAGAAATAGGACTAACGGTTGGTTTTGATTTAGAACTAGACTTACTCGGCTAGCTTGGCAGGCTAGACAAATGATGTAAATAGGATCCTGTATAAGTTATGTGACTATAGGTTATCTAAGCAGGATTAGGGAGATTAGGTCTTGAGCCAACTGATCTAGGATTAGGGAGATTAGGTCCTGAGCCAATTGACCTAGTATAGGATTATGAGGATTATCTTCTGAGCCTTATAAGCCAGCCTGAAGAGATGGACATATAAGAATATACTTATTACCAGATAGCTAGATAGTATAGATAGCTCTTCAGTAGTTAATCTAAGTATTTACCCTCGAATAGCTTTCATTAGCTTGTGATTATTGTCAGAAACCCTATTGCTTAATCAACCGCCTTGTTATATATCTTGGACATAAACCCTGATCTATGGTTTAGAGGACCTAGGAAACCTTGATCATTATAATACTCCTAGTAGTATAACCGATAGTAGATATTCTTAAAGACACGCGTCTATGCTGGGACGATAAGTTTATAGCCAAGGTTGAGAAAGACGAGGTAAAGAAGAATGAGTACAACAATTAATGTTTGCTAGGACTTCTCTGGCGTTAAAGGGCTTAGATTTGTGGTAGGAGGAGAAGAACGGGGGCTACTGGTGGGTAGTGAAAGTAGAGGTGACGTAGGTGACGGGCTCGTGTTGTGTAAAGTCATTATTGGCGGGGTTGACAAAATTCTGTTGAAACGTTGATGTCTGAGAAGAGAATGAGATGATGGGGGACGTTGAGGGAGGAGGTTGGAGCCCACTTCACAAATTCAGTTGTCGTTTGCCGTACTCTGTCCACTTACATAAGCACGGCTGGGTTTCCTGGTGTCTCAATGTGGGTTTAATGGGCCGTAGAAGGGACCATATGCCCGGCCCGGCTCTGGCCAATCAGAAGGGCTGGTTCGGCTTAGTCAGCAACAGGGGCCGGCTACTACACCAAGCGCTTCGGCGCCCACGATGGCAATAGCTTCCTCCTTCCTTCCGTGGCAAGAATCGAACCCGTACCCAGAATAGTACGGCTTTTGCTCGCCCATTTGCACGTGCAAAGACCCCCTGACCTACGGCATCAGGGCCGTACCAACACTCAATCTGGTCTCCCCACTGCATTTATAATTTCATCTCCCTGCTACAGTCCTGGTCCAGTGAGAACGGAGTGAGGTTGATGTCCGGTTGCTCACCAGACATGAGCTGGCTCATAAGCCGCCCGCTACCCATACCAAGAGTCAACCCATACGACCCGTGACCCCAGCAAAGAAATACCCCGCTTGAGCAGTTTGCAGTGCCGCCATCAGTCTTTGAATTGCTGGTCAACTTCGAAGATTCCACCTCAGACATAATGGGGAGGGCTGATTTTGTTGCCGGCCTGAACGCTCGACCCTTATCCACCAGCTGAAACCGCCCAGGATGTCTTTCAAAGCAAGTGCAGCTCCAATTAAACCATCTCCGAGCGTGAGCACTGAGCTCTGCAATGACTTCCTCGTCAGGCTCTTCTGAATCATGAGGGGAAGGAAGGGTGGCGTCGAAATTTCTTCGTCCGCAACCCCAAATAGTCCCATCATTGCGAGCTGCGAACTCTAGCTTTTCACCAACCAGGTTGGCAAAAGATACAAAGGCTGTAGTGGCCTGTGTGCTACGGCATGGGTTTTTGCAGACAATCCAGTCTCCCGCATCGGTTGTCCATTGTAAACGAAGTGGTGAAGTTGGGAATAGTGTCTCGTAGACGGATGGTGTCCATGGCCCACAAGCAAGGAGCACTTGCTTGCAGTCGATATGTACCGTGGTTTGATCGTTGATCCTCCAACAAGTCACAGCCTGAGCTTGCTTTTCAGCTGATAGACTGACAGCCACTATTGTCAAACCCGTTTGGATATCTACCCCCATGTTGATGCATTGGTCTTTCAGCCACTTGCCAACGCCGGCTGGGTTGCTGAGATCATCTGTCAATAAAGTATACCATCTTAGCACCGAATGCGGGACTTACACTGTGGCAGTACGAGGTCCGAGAACGTTGGTGTCAACGTCCCAGGAAGAATCCTTGATGACCCAGTCTGGGAGCTCATCTAGTCCTCTACCCGTGCCCGTGTCTATACCAAAGGAGGACTGAGCCCTGTAGCCCGTGGCCGCGTTGAAATTTGGGTCTGCGGTCTCAGCCTCCCATAAATCAAAGGAGTATTCGCCGAGAGGCAACATTGGTTGAAGAGCCGAGCCTGTGAAGGCATAGTGAAAGCAGCCGGTGCAGTTCGATGACGATGCTGTGAAACAGGAACCAGAAGCCTCGATCACTTGGATCTCTATTCTGCGGGTGGAGTTCAAAGACCGCTTGGCAAGATTATATGCAGTGGACAGACCAATTACTCCTCCGCCGACAATGATAACACGATCGTCTTTCTGGTATCCAGGCATTCTTTTCTGAAATAGTGGTATGGGAGCGTAGATGCGAGGACTTGTTGGAAGAGTGAGTTCAGGTCCAAATCCCGGCAAAGCCCGAAGTCCCGATCTGCATTAGCGAACGCGGGACGAAGGAGATGCGAGAAGCCCGTCTGGCGTAGTGTTTTGCCCACTGCAATTGGACAATCGACGATTGGCGGCGTGTGATCTAGAGCGACGAGACTGCAGTCGTTCTTTGCAAACGCCGTGGAGGGTATCGTGTGTGGCATACAGAGGAGGAGAAGGTCGTCAAATCGCGAGCGTTGGAAGGTGTCGGAAAAAAGGGCGTACGTGCAGTGCAGTGCAGTGCGGTGCTCAGGTGCAGGGTTTAGACTAGCTTATCGATAGCACTGCCGGCCCGCTGCCAGCTGATCGCCAGCTGGCAGCCCCGGCAGCCCATAGCCGATTTAAGTGCAGGCCTTGCTTCAGAGCGAAACCTACACTCTACACACCACCTTTAAATACAGATAATATACCTAATGAATATCCTTATATACTCTATAATTATAATTGGTAAAGCTAAAGAATCTAATACTAAGTTATTATAATAATTACAATAAAATAATTAATATATTTGCTCTAAGTATAAAATAAGAAAAACTTTATTTAATAGTCTAAAGGTTAGTTACTTTAGCAGTATATATTCAGCAGGGTTGTAATAAGGTACACTAAGGCAAATTAGGACAGCATATAAGTAGTCTAGATAACTTTGCATTAAATTTGAGTAGACTTCTGTCAGCCCTCCTTACAGTCCCTCCGACATTGTCTCAACCCTAGGCACGTGTGGGTTGGCTTTGGTGCAGAAATAGTAAGGCCGAAAAATTCACCCTTTAGACCCACTATCTTTAACTTTAAATAACCAGCCAACTCTAACCCTAACAGTAGCCAAACTAAATACAGATAAACTTTAGAAATCAGGCTATCTAATAAACTAAGTTACATGCTTTTTGGGTAAGAAATAAGGAGAATGCAGAGATACAAAGTTAGGGTCTTAAAACAGCCCAAAAAATCGACTCACGGCCACCAAACTCATCTTTTGCCGCGCACGCCACATAGGCACATAGTGAAAAATCTAGTGCCAAGTCTAGGGTAACTCCCTACGTGTAGCGCCCACGCCTACTAATAAGCGTTTCCGTTTAACAGATAGAGAGCCAAATCTGGTTGACCCCAGTCATGGCGTCTCTCCATCACCTCGTGAGGAATGGAAAGATGAGAACAATTGCGACTCAGTATATTTTCCAATCTGTAATCCTTATATATCGTTACTCAAATCATGCAATCCTACGCCACACCGACCCAATCACCAGAACAAGGATGATTTCAATCTGCGAGAGCTAAATCCTCGACGAGTGAAACAGCATGCAACTTTAGACTTCAGCGATCCGGCGCAATCTCCATCGGGCGACAGATCAACAAGAAGTTTAGAAGGAAACGCTCAAGCACCGTGGCAAAAGATCACTGCAAATTTACGACCGTCGATTTCTTGGCAAGAGGATGAGACCTTGCAAGAAGGAGCAACATCGATAAAATGCAAAGAGAAAGCGGAAGCAACAGATAGCTATCGCCGGCTCGGTGGCCAAGCGGAAATGCAACCAGGTTAAAATACCTCGACTGGTTCACATGTCAATACAACAATCCAATTCGGATCAGGCACCGATGAGTCCCGTTCAGCTGACTCGCACTGGGCGAAAAGGGGGGGGGGGCGCCCGGGGGTGTTGGTCTCTGCGAATGGCCTTCACTCCGCCTCTTCAGCTCAGCAGCTTTGACTTTACACAGTCCCAAAGCCAAGCCCAGAAGCCTCACCAGATTTAGCCGGCAGCCAGGCGAGGCAAGCCAAGAAGGAATGCCCCATACAAGATTTCTTGTCTAGTGTATTCTCAGGGTCGCACAGAAGGGATCGAGCGCACGCGAATTGCTTGTTGAAAAGACCGTGTACGGTCGTTGATTCTGATTGGGGGTATGCCTTACAATGCTTCTTTCTCCTGTGAACTCCCGCAAGCAAACTCCTATCCCATGTTGGCCGCTACCCTGTTGTGTCATTATCCTGTGGCGCCCGGGATGTTGCGCTGGTGTGTGTTTGTTGTTTGAATGTATGTACATGATCGATATGGTGAGGCAACTTCGATGCTCCGGTTGTTTCTATCACGATTTCCACCAGAACATGGCCCACTCGTTCTAATGCGTCAGGCCTTCGCTGGTGACATACTCTGGGGGAGGGTCGTCTTCTCCCGTATTCTCCATCCAAGCCTCATACTCATCGTCGGTTGCGCCTTCACCCGACGGTTTGGAGGGGCCGAAGGTATGCTTGCTTTCTTCGGAGGGCCTGGCGGGAGGCGTCCCGCGGCTGTCCTCCATCATAAAGGGGTCGAGGTCTTCCTCCGCGTCCTCTACATATGGCTGCCGATAGGCATCCTCATCAGGTAGCGGGCTTGTTGGTTCCGACTCAGCGATGGGGGCCTCGACCACGAGCATGTCCTCACCCTGTCCATGCATATCCTCATCTGTCCGCCGCCGCCGCTTCGGCAGCGGAGGCGGTGGAACGGGCCGGCGCCTAGTGTCCTGGCCTTTCGAGTCACCAGATGCCCGCTCAGGCAGCGGAGGGGCAGCCACCGGTTTTCTTCTGGGCACTGGTATTGCCGTCTTTGTCTTTTTGTCTGGCATTGGCAGAGGAATGCCGGGAGGAGGGAGCGGTCTGCCCCCACCCATCGGCTTGCTCAGGTCGAGCTGAGGTTCTGCCTCTCCTCCATTTCCATGTTTTATCGGGTCGTTTCCATGACGCTGTAAGGCATTCAGACCCCATCGTCGCGCCGCCCCAGCCGCGCTAGATACAGCAGCGAGACTGGTCGGAATCCGCTTGGTCGTATCCGTGTTGGAATTCCCGGTCGCGGTCGTGGACGCAGAATCTGTCGTGCTGTCCCTTTTCAGGAAGAGTCCACGGGTCAGGGATCCGGTGCTCGTCTTGGACGATTTGACAGATGGAGTCGGGGAACCGCCAGGCCCAGAGCTGCCCTCGCCCGCGTTGCTGTTGATCGAAGATGCAGTGCCCCGGCGTGGCAGCGTCGGCGTCTCCTCTTGCTCTGTTTCCTTGTCCGTATTCTCTTTCGATGACGAGTTGGATTGGGCAGAGGCGACTGATATGATCGAGTTTCTGTGGGGAGACATGAGGGGCGAGCCTGCACCAGAAGCAGCCTTCGACCTGGACGAAAGTCTAGCCATGGCACTAGCTGCCGAACTTTCTCCTGGTGGGGACGCGGGCTTGAATACATCAGCATTCACGGTCTCGGTCGACACGATTGGGATTGGCTCCCCGACAAATGAGCCAGACCTGACAGGGCGCTGTTTCGCCTGCGTCTCTTTTTTGACGTCGATGCTTGTAGACGAAGCGTCCGGCTTTACGTGCTTGGGGTCCACACTGTCCACCGTAGGGGAGGATGGGTTGGTTTGCGGGGCTTTGCTGCCTCTGCCCAATTTCAGCCCAAATAGACTCGTCGATGGTGATGTTTGCACTGGCTCAATCATAGGCATGCTCTGACTCTTCTCCATCGGTGGAAGCTCAGAGTTGGGAGGCGTCCCGGTGTCCAAAATCTCCACATCGTCAACTTCCCCTCCCTGTGCTGCCGTGGTTTCCGGATCTAAAGATGGCTCCACAGCATCGTCCCCTTCGAAAATGCCACCTCTCCATCTCTTGTGTTCGGTCTTGAAGAACGGGGTGTCATCCCAGAACGGCAGGACAAGGGTCTCCGCGACGACCTCTTTGATGCGAGCCTCGATCTGGCGAAGAATCACAGTGTACGTGATCTGCCTGGAGCTCACAATAGGTTCGATTGTCATTTCCATCTTGGGCATCTGTGAGAAGGAAAACCACACCCGGTTGCTTGGGGGTGGCTTGATCTTGAAGAGCAAATGGCCTTCGAGCTTCCTCAATGCCACGGACAGGACCAGGTCGACCTCGCGAGCCTTTAGCCGGGTCCCAAGGTCAAGTCGCGCGACAGCAGCGACCTCGATCCTGACATTGCCGGTATACTTCACATCGGATTCCATACAGCATTCTCCTTCGACCGTGAGGTCTCTGTGGCGAAGATTTGTGAAGAAGGGAGCGGACTCCCCGGTATCGATTTTGCGAATCTCGATGCTGGACAAGAACGCAGGGCGCTTGACCCGGCTGATCTTTTTGGTCAGCTTCTCCCGGATGAAGGCTTCAATGTCCGCGGTCTTATAAAGCCCTAGGAAGAGTCTCCCTATCATGGCATTGAGCCACCTGGTCTGAAGGTGCTCCTCGGAGGAATGGAGCTTCTGCACCAAAGATATAACGTTCTTAACGTCGAACGTAAGAGGCCGGGCAGTTGTCTCGCCGGCGGGGAATGCCTGTTCCTGATTTCGCAGCAATGCGAAGTAGAAGTCCTCCTTTGCGGAGCAATTCTCGGAGAAAAGATAGAATGGCTTGGACACCTGGCTGTCCGGCGGCAATTCCGACGGGGCGGCGGTCCGTCGCGAGAGACAAATAGCATTTCTCTTAATGAAAAGCTCCCCTTCCGGTGTGACATCGCCGCCGGAGTATATGCTGACGTCGTGATGGATCAGAGATATGACATGTCGGACCTCGAGTTGCTCGTCGTCATCGAACAGCATCAGATGGCCGTGTCTACAAGCAAGCGAGGTCAGCATGGGACGAGCATGGGGATTTTTTTTGTTGGGGGAGGGGGGGCTTGTACCTTAATACCACGTAGAAGACATTCCCAGCCTTCTTTGGCCGCATGCTCACACTCTTGCCGTTGTCCAAGGGGCTTGGGCTCTGCTTCCTGTCGAATATGCTCCGATACATAGTCTGATACACGCTCTGACTGGGAGCTGCTACCGTCGTGGAGCCAACAGGCGTTAATCGTTCGATGGGCTTGGCGTTGATCCCCATGGGCGTATACTCTCGACATACGGCGAAGTAGCCGGCTGCAGTCTCTGCATCCTGGAGACTTGCAGCTTTGAGTTTTGCTTGTTCGTTCGTTTCCTTCTGGGCAGCCTGCAGAGGTGCGAGGTCGTCGCCCGACTGGACGAGGTCGTCCGCTCCAGTGTCCCCGCTCGGATCGGCATCTTGCCGACGGGGTAGGGTGAAGTGGGCATGCAGGAAGATGGTGAGGACAAGAAGAGGGAGAAAGGTGACACCACCGAAGAGGTAGGTCAGCAGGAAGGCTGCCCAGGGCCCCATTGTTGCGTCGTGGGGGAGAGGATGGAAGCCGGCGATGCTGCAGCTGCTTTCAGACAGGCTCGGAAGGTCGGTCGAGGTGTTACGCTCTCCCTCGCTCCAGTATGCAGCATGGAACCATGAAGGTGAATGATTCTGGGCGACTGGCTCGACGTGATCATTGCATCGCCTCCTCGAGTATAGAGGGTTTTGGGTGTGATCAGAGCGCGGAGGGTCGGGTGAAAAGAGGATTACATCCAACGTGTCGGTTTGCTATCATCAGCCGCGTTGGAGGATGTGTCTGGTAAGGTGCACTGCTAATTTGGGAGCTAGTTCCCGAGGTCCCCAGTCCCGCAGTGACGCAGCTGCCCGGGGTGGCCCAGGATCATCAGATGAGCCTCAAGTCCCCGAACATGCCACGCCGAGATTTCAGGGGCAGTTATGCTTATGAGTATTACTGGCATATTTTCTGTATTTCATGTTGTACGTTAGGCTTATTCTGTCTTGGACGTCTTTGGCAGACAGATGGCACCCAAGACTCCTGATTCATGTCTATAGCAGAATAGAAAGATGGAGGGGCACCAGCATGATGAACCTATGCTCCCGCAGGCCCAACTGCCAGGTGCTACTTTCTTTTTGAGCCATATACACAGTATATCAGTCCCAAATAATAGAGTAGAACCTTTGTCACCAACGAAAGGAGATGCCGGAAGGGCTCCAAACCATGATGCATGTGACCAAATTACGGTTCCAACACCAATGTGGCACAACTTAAAAAGGGGGCCCACGAGCATTTATTGGATTATGACCTTCATAGAGACATCTTATGCATTTCAGATTTGGATTTGACTCTAGTGTGCTTGGTCGTAGAATACATGGGCATGTTATCAGTCTGGAGGCATGGTGGCTATGTAAGTCCAGTACCAGCAGACAGGTCCGAAACATTACGAAGTGGAGTTCTCGTCGGATCTCACGGGATTTCGAGAATATCAACAACTGCCAACACAACGTCACTCTCGCCGGCGATCCATGAAGCTAGTACTTTGGATGTCGGATTCTCAAGTTCGCTCGCAGCATCAATGTAGTGGACGACCACGGCAGTGCTTAATGCCTAACCTCCTGTAGGATAACCCCCTGTAGAATAGAAACCTGTGGGAAAATCTCCTTTGGATAACCTCACATACCGGTAAGAATATAACCGGGGAGAAGTTGTTTCTAAGGAACCTAGAGAATGCATTCCTACTACTGAAAACAAGTGGAGACGGTCAGTAAGCCATAAGGGGTCCCGCTATGACGGTGCGTTCTCTTTGAAAACGTGGCCGCGCTACCGTAATTATGTAGGTGATGTGACCAGGTTAGGAGGCAGTAGGTTACGAGGCACATTGAATCGATTGAACAGACCAAGCACATAGCACTGGACCTCAAGACTAGTTGGCCTGGGATACGACGTTAAACGGAATATTCGGGGTTTGGTCGCTTCGACTAAGGACAGGGTCTGGGAAGCCGGCCCAACCGGCGAGTCTCTGCTGCGATGGCAGATACGAGTTGATGGAGATCCCAACCATGTTCACCCAACTTGTCGTGAGCTCGGAGTCGCGTCAGAGAGCCGACCGTGATCAGTTACCAACCACAACCAAGGGGGCCAGCGAGCTGGAGAACTCGAACTGAGCCCCCCGGGTTGCTTCGTTTCGAGTCTTGGGCACATTCACAGCGCTCGGCAGGGTCGTGCGTCGAGAATTTGTTGATTGTCGCTTTTGCCAAGCGGTTGGGAATCGTAATTCTTCTGAGAGCCTACACCACCAACTCTGGACCAACACGTCGAGTGCGTCTGGTCATCTTGCCCCCCACCCCCCGACGAGCACCGGCACGCCTGATCCCGTGTCACCAGAAACCACGGTCGGGAGCCTTGGGTGTGTCGTTGGTTCATCTTTTTTAATTTCCCTAAAAGCATTGCCACTTTCCATACCAGACCATGCTAGAAATCTTTCCGTGCCGTATGTGAACCCCGCGCAAAGACAAAGCAAGCAATCGTAAACCACCGGAACCCCTCCCTGATTTCCGCAAACTAGATGGTGGTCTCGTAGGCGACAGGTGCGAGGGTCTCGGGTCGGCTGTCCTTGAAAGAGAGCGTGTGGGCCTCGCGAGGGGCGACGGCTTGCCTCTTGACCTGGACGGTGGTGCCCTCGGCCTTGGCCTTGGCCTTCAGGGCGGCGTTCTCCTTCACTCGGCGCAGGAAGTCCTCTCGGGATCGCGACAGACGGACGTGCTCGATGCGGAGGTTGACACGCTTCTCGATGTATCGGTGCTTGACCCGCTTGTAGATGATGACACCGACAGCGGACTTGGTCACGTTGTAGACGACACCTGTCTTGCCGTGGTAGACCTTGTGGGGCATGCTATATTCGCAAATGTCAGGATTCCGTGATCCTGGAGGTTCGTCGCAGCTGCTCGTCGTAGGAACTTACCCCTTCTGGACAGCACCGTTGGCCTTGATGTCCACAATGTCACCAACCCTGAAAGAAGCAGATGTTAGGAGTCTTCCTTGCCTCTTTTTTCGAGCTCGGTTCCGGCTTACTTGAACTGGTGCAGGTAGGTGGACAGGGCGATCATACCCTTCTTGCGGAAGTCGCGAGAGAAGGCATACTGTTTCGCAAACAATCAGCATTCCGACGTCCCAGACCATATCTCGCCCCCCCTCCTTGACATCGATTGACCCGGTGTAGTACGTACGCGAGTGCCTGCACGGAGACCAGCGGCGTGACCCATCTTGACTGATTTGCTGGGTGATTAGTTGAGGAGGTTGTCGAGGTCGTCGATTCTTGCTGGGGACTATCACAGGAGATCGCGAATGGCGGCCACGAAGGTTTGGGACTTTTTCGTGTGCGGTGGGTGCACGGGCCAGATTTGTCACGGTCACGTGTGGAACGCAGCGCCAGGTGCCCACGCTTGTACGTACTTTGATTACCTGATTTGATTGTGAGCCTGGCAGTTGTGATCCCAGTCCTAGCAATGATTTCGCATTCCCACCTCCAAAAAGCGCCCAATCCCATACCCATTCACACCAAATTTTCAAGCAAAAGCCCATTTCCCCCGTGACAATCTGCCAGATTGGACCATGTGCAACTGTATTACAACCCACCCATCTTGGACCGCGTCCAATATAACAACCCGTAAATCCGACAGAACTACTCCCATCTGCAAAAAGATTCCGGCACCCAAATCAGTCAACCAGGAGCAGTCAAGGCGCCTGGCACGAGCCATACGCCACTGGGCGAGACTGGAACCTGTTGCGGTTACCGGTGAACCGCATGTGCAGACCTGGCAACCGCACCCCTGGGTTGCCAGGTCTGCCTATTATTAGCACTTAAGCACCGCAGAACATGGCAGATTTACTGACATTTTCCCCCACTGTATCCTCCCCCACAAAGCGAGGAGCTCTCGAGCCTGCCTGGTTCGCTCTTCCAACAAGTCGTGCACTCGAAAAATTCCAAGTCTCATACCACGCCGCGTTGGTGGAAACAGGTCTATGCCGTCAGGATCTTGTAGATTCACCTGGTGCCCGTTACGCAATCTGGCACAAAACTGGCGCTCGACCATGACTATTAGGCAGAATTTCAATTGAGGACCCAATTCTGGCAGCTTTTTCAGGTTTGAAATCTCCGTCGTCAACCCATCGACGCCGAGTGCCAGAATAATGACCTCAGTTCCGGTAGGCAACCGAGAAAGGAGCCGCTTCAGCTCACGAACCGTGTGAATTGTGGAGTTGGTTTGCCTCCACCAAATGGGTATCGGCCTCCGTGCCTGCGAGCACGTGGCGATTCGGATCCAAGGACAGATCAGCGCTCGTCGATTCAAGATGATGGTCAGGTAACTGGCAGCTTCGGCGGCTCGATTTGCCATCTTATGGTAGAACCTCCTGGACAAAGTGACGCTACCGCTGAACCGAATTGCCGGAATGATGACAAGAGGGGGCGCCATTACCAGATTTGCGGGTCTAGATAGGTATACACCTGGCTAGTCTTCTGTCAGAATGTGGACCCCACAAATTGGACGATGTCCAAGCGTGATAGTCTGTCGATGTGAAAGGATTTGAGCTAGAATTTGGCAGGGCAGAAGTGGTGTGGTTGTAGCAGGGCGGGGCGCCGAGCCGGCGCACGGAAATTCTAGTGATCCGGCCCCACACTCCTCTGCCACAGCTGTGCCTGAAAACTTTCCAACCTTCATCTCCAACGCCAGATCAACGCTTCCGTCAAACCTCACACGAGACAAACCCAGCAAACATGGCGCCGCTCTCCTACTCCAAGACGGCCAAGGTGCCCAGAAGGTACAGTCAACTCAACGAGGAATCAATCGGCGTCTTTGACATCTGCTAACTCTCAATTCGACAGACCCTTCGAAGCCGCTCGTCTGTCAGTATAGCCCGGCCACTAAGCAGCAGCTTGTCTCTGTTTAAGTCGAAGTGCACCCAAACTGACCATCATCACACAGCGACTCCGAGTTGAAGCTCGTCGGCGAGTATGGTCTGAAGAACAAGCGTGAGGTCTGGCGTGTCCAGCTCACCCTGTCCAAGATTCGTCGTGCTGCCCGGTATGCGGTTTTCACCCTTCACGATGCACAGACACGTGCCCCCCAACCATCAAGACCTTGAAGATCTAACAATCCATGCAGTCAGCTGCTCACCCTCGACGAGAAGGACCCCAAGCGTCTCTTCGAAGGAAACGCCCTGATTCGCCGTCTCGTGCGTGTCGGTGTGCTCGACGAGTCCCGCATGAAGCTCGATTATGTGCTCGCCCTCAAGGTCGAGGATTTCCTTGAGCGTCGCCTCCAGACTTGTGTCTACAAGCTCGGCCTCGCCAAGTCCATCCACCACGCTCGTGTCCTCATCCGCCAGCGCCACATCCGTGTTGGCAAGCAGATCGTCAACGTGCCCTCGTTCATCGTCCGTCTCGACTCCCAGAAGCACATCGACTTCTCCCTGACCTCGCCCTTCGGTGGTGGCCGCCCCGGCCGTGTCCGCAGGAAGAAGGCCAAGGCCGCCGAGGGTGGCAGCGGTGACGCCGAGGAGGACGAGGAGGAGTAGATTATACCCACGCTCCCCCCTATCAGGGTCTCTCTCCGACGGAAATGAAGATAAAAATGCATTTGGGCTTGGGCAGCTAGGTTTGCTGGTCACGGAAACGGAAACGGAGTTTTGCGTCATCGATCAAGGCATGCGATGCGACGCCAATTGGTCAATGGAATAAATGAATGACAAGACACGTTTCTTCCCAGACATTGTGAAAGCATCTCGACTTCTTTGTGCACCCATCACCTCTTACGGGAGTCTTCCGTTGTCCCTGGGCTGTGCTCATGCTTGCTCCTCCCCACGTGGAGCTCTATTCAGACACCAGAAAACAGTGCTCACAATTAACCTATCCACCCCATTCCTCTAGTAGCTGCCATCTTGGAACGCCACTAGACTTGGTCATTCTTGGGCCCCGACTTTAGACAGGAGCAAGCCATGCGAAAGAACATGAGAACGAATCGGACTGAAACGGCAAGACACGAGCTTTTGCTCGGGTGTCTGCCACGCCGCCACAACATCTATACCTAGTGGACCACCTGGGCAGTGCTCACTGCCTAACCTCCTATGGAATAACCTCCTGTGGGAAAACCTCATGTGAGAAAGCCTCCTGTGGGAAACACCCTGTGGGAAAACCTTGCTCTGGAATGATCTCATTGCAGGATACACGAGTCGAAGGTAGTCAAGCCACATGGGACTCAGTAACGGCGTTTTCCCAGTTATTGAGAATGCCGCTGTATTACTTGTTACTGCAACGATGTATGCGATGTTTGTCGTCGCTGGAGCGTTTCAGCTGAGGGTTGTTGCCCTTGGTATTATGCGTTGAAATCTCATAGAAACTATTCTGGAGGGCTGCTAATGTATGAGTTCATCCTTACCCAAGAACTTGGCCATTGGATCATTAGCAGCTGTCCGCTTTCGCCGGTAGTCTTCAAGCTCCTCCTCTGTGATCCCACTCGCCATCTCTTCCCTAGTCCGTTTAAGGTTCTGCTTCTCGCTCTTTGCTTCCTCCCTTGGATTGGCCTCCTGAGCGGCATCCTCCTCGTGGCGGTCACCTTCAGGTGCTTCTTCGAGCAGATTTGCGCCGGTTCGCTGCTGCTCTGATGCCTCCCAGGCTCTCTTGCCATCTTCGCCCGTGCAGTAGCTATTCTTCATCGTAGAGTGACAGCATTCGTAGCCCCACTGGAAATTTGACCACCAGCTGCCCCATACCGAGGTGTGGTTGTGGATGTAGACATCCTCCGGGTACTTGGACTTTGCCAACGATTTGGCCCCCTTGATTAGACCGTGCTCGTCGTATTCGACGAAGTGCTCGTTCTCCGTGACGGTCATGCCTCTTAGCGCAGCTGGCATCGCCTGCGTGCCGTCGCCGTACAGCTCGCGTAGCTTCTTCTCCTTCTCCTGCTTCCTCCTCTCGGCCTCGTCTCTCGCTTTCTTCCGGTAGAACTCCCCTGCTGTCGGGTTCGCCTGCAGATGCTGGGTCGTGTCTCCTGTCTTCTCTTGGGCCTCCCATGCGTACTTCGTTGCACGCTGAAACTCGGCCGCATCGCCCGACGCGCGCACGAAACCCTCCTCCGCGAACAGCTCAGCCGCCTTGTCGGCAGTTGCACCGGCGTCGACGAGCGTCCTTGCCTTGGGGTCGTATTTCGCTGAATCCAAGTCCAGGTTCAGCAGGTATTTGGCTGTGTCTTCTCGTATACGCAGCTGCCTTGTCGAGGTGGGCTGGTGCTTGCTCATGTCCACATCCTCGGCGTACTTGTCACCGGCATCGTCCTCATCCGCGTCCTCCCCGTCCTCCCCCGCCTGATTGTTCCGCATCTGTCGCCTGAGCTCCGCCATCTGGTCGTACTCGTCCACGACGTGCTTGTAGTCCTTCGCCTCGTACCCGTTCCACCGGTCACGTTTCGCATCCCAGCTGAGCTGCACTTCCTGCACCACATCGTCGGCCTGGATGTTCTTGCCCGTGTATTTCGCACCCGTTTTCCTGGGCCTCTCGAGGCAATCCTTGGCGTTGTGGCCCATTGCGCCGCAGTTCTCGCATGCGCCTTTGCGGAACTTGGTCGCGGCCTTGCCCTTCTTGCCTCGGTCGTACCACGTTGAGTCCTGCTCTTTCTTGTGAAGACGCTGATGCTCAAGGTAGTCCGTCTCCTCACCGTCTCCGGCATAGAATGGTCGTTTCGAGATGAAGCTTGGGATATAAGCGTTCTCTTCCTTGTTGGCCGCTGTCGAGACATCCCGCCGGGGGGGTGGCGGCGGAGGCATGGCGGCAGATACTGAGGTGTGTGTGTGTGTGGAAAGTTGGCGATGAGTTGGGGTTTCAAGGACTGGCAAGCGTGTCTGGCAGAGTATTCGGAGGTTCGTGCAGGAGAAACTAGATGTCCCTGTTACTCATGGGAAAAGTCTGAGAAGGCGGGCGCGAGTTGATTGAACTTGTCGAGGTTCGCAACGGCTGTCGCTTCCAAGGGCCCCTTTGCCTGCCCAAAGCCGGGCCTTGAGGATGGCAGACGAGGGTCAGGGTTACTTACCAGCTATGTTACCAGCTACACTCCTGATCACAGGGGCATTCACAGTTTCCCTGGTGGACAGGTGATCGCATTGCGGGCCATGCTAGTAGAATTACATTTTATCCAAAACTCGCCCGCTGGAGGTTTAGCTGCAAGGAAGGCCGTCCCACGGACAGGCGGATATTAATCAGCAATTCCCAACGTGCAAGTTGGCGTTGATTTGGCGACGGCACTAACACGCTGACGGAGCGCGTCTCTTGTCAAGGGAAACAATGACGATCCGTCCTCGCGTTGACATGGTTCTGGCAGGGGCAACTACAGACCGTCATGGATGTCTTGCCCTTCAAGGTTCGTCAGAACTGCATCGACTTCTACCTCGCGGCTCCGACCAGATACGACCCCCAGCTTCGCAATGACGTGCGCCCTGGCCAGCTGTCCAAGGAGCCCAAGGTGCCCGTCATCCGCATTTTCGGCTCGACCCAAACTGGGCAGAAAGTCTGTGCCCATGTCCACGGTGCGTTCCCATATCTGTACATCGAGTACACTGGCAGCCTTGCACCTGAGGACGTGGGCGCGTACATCTACCGCCTGCACCTGTCCATCGACCACGCTCTGGCTGTGAGCTACCGCAAGGACGCCTACGGCGACCCTGCCAAATATGTCGCCCGCATCACACTCGCCAAGGGCGTGCCCTTTTACGGCTTTCACGTCGGATACCGCTTCTTTCTCAAAATTTACATGTTCAGCCCTGTCGTCATGACCAGATTGGCAGATCTCCTGCATCAGGGAGTCATCATGAAGCGGAAATTCCAGCCCTACGAGGCGCACCTGCAGTATCTGCTGCAGTTCATGTGTGACTACAACCTCTACGGCTGTGACTACCTGGAGAGCACAAAAGTGCGGTTTCGCTCTCCGGTGCCTCAGTACAGCGACGACGATGAGAGCTCTCTGCACCTTTGGCACAGCCAGTCCGTCTCTCCTGACAACATCACCGAGGACTATACTTTACCGCGCGCCAGCCACTGCTCGATAGAGGTCGATATATGTCTCCAGGACATCCTGAATCGGAAGATGGTCAAAGAGCGGCGCCTGCACCACGGCTTTATTGAGAAGGATCACCCTGTTCCAACCAGCATGAAATTCGTGCACAGCATGGCTGGTCTGTGGCGAGACGAGACCAAGCGCCGGAAACGAGGGATGCAGATCACAAACCCAGGCAGCAGTCCATTTCCTCCCGAGGTCCTTGTGTCCATGTCCGCTGACCCCCGTGAGTCCCAGCCCCAAGGTTGGGTTCACGAAGAGCAGTATGTGGAGGATATCAAAAGCCTTATCGCCGAGGAGGCGAGAGTCAACAAAGGCACAAAACTGTCTTTCGAAGGTTTTGTACAGCCTGTGCCATTTGAGGACTCTGTAAACACAACGCTGCAGTCTGTCGAGGATCTCTTTCCACAAAACTTACTGCCTGCCTTGGGCCAGTCATCTCAACTTGCCGAACAGGACCAGAACCCCGCCAGCAGCGTGTCAGTCGACGAGAAGGGCATCCTCGCAGCAACCCAAGAGGGCGATGCGGATTTGTTTCCGGATGATTCAGACGAGGAGCTTCTTCATGCAGTGACGCATGCCCAGAAGGCTTCTGAACAGGCGGCAGAGTCGAAGGTGGAGACAGCCCAAGCTGAGGAGACGAGTCCCAAAACGACAATTAACAAATTGTCCACTTCCGGGGCTTTTATGAGACGAGCCGGCCGCGGATATGCCTCGAAAGCCACTGGATCTGCCGTACCACGTACCGTTGAGGGCTTGCCTAAAGGTGTCTGCTTCAGTGGCCAGAGAACCGGCCAGCTGCCCGCACTTCCTGTCACCGAGGACTTGATTGATGCAGCCGACAAGGATGGCCTCATCAGTAAAGATCCCCTGAACCAATCAGCGCCGAAGAGTGCGAGTCTCCCCTCGAAGCGGCCAATTGAGCCAAGTACCGAGTCATCAACTGCCAAACGACCAAAGATCGACTCTGGCGTTGCATCAGCCCTATCGGGGACGATGCCACTTGTCAACGGAGACTGGAGGGCCTCAGAACGTCGCCCAAGTACAAATACACAACGACATGGGAGATTCCAATCCTTACAGACAGCAAAGCACCCCAGGAATGGTGCCAAGGTTAAAAGAGAGGAGTACCAGAGCCTGAGTTTCCCTGTTGTCAAGGATGCCAACGACCCGACCACAAAATTGCGCTTGAGCCAGCAGAGCAGCTCGCAGAAGAGCGATGACACCAAGGCAGAGGAGAAGCTCCACAAGCTTTCCAGCTCGGCTGAAGAGGCTTCCCCTGTGACTTCGAGCAGCGAGAAGTCCTGTGCGCAGCTGTCCCCTCCTTCCGCCATCAAAACTCCCGTGTCAGTTTCAGCTCAAGCCCAATCGGCCACCATACTTTCTGACCTGGGGAGTTCCTGGATCTTGGTCTCGTGTCACCCTCCGCCATCAGCAGTAGACGTTTGTGCAACCATGCAAGACAACAATTTGCCTGATGTCATTTACCAAGACGCATTTTATAGCCACGAGAAGGACGTGCCGCCAAGAACCAGAGAGTATGCCGGCAGAGAGTTTCGCCTTGAGGGAACCTCTCTGCCCTTCCTACCTGACTTTGATGCTACGGGTCAATCGCCTGCTACATACGGCCTGAGTGAAGAGGATAATCCGAACAGCAAGAAACAGCATAAGCTGGAATACCTGAAGAAAAGCCGGCAGTGCTCATTGAGAAGCTGGGAAATCGCGGAACCGCCGCCGTCATTTCAAGAAGTCAGTGGCTGGTGGGTCGCGAAGCAGAAAAAAGAGACATCAACTCGCGATTCTCCGAACAAAGAGGCTACTTCTGCCAAATCATTTCCTACACAGAAGCCCTTCCTCTCACAGATACTTGGGGCCACGCCAAAGAACAAGCATGACTTCAAGTACTCCCAGAAGAAGAGAACCACCAGTGTCCAGCATGAAGCTCAGTACATGAGTACTATGAGTCTCGAGGTCCACGTCAATTCTAGAGGACGGCTCGTTCCCAATCCTGAAGAAGACGAAATACAATGCATCTTCTGGGCCACCAAGTCGGATGAGAACTACCAAGATAGCAGCCAAGACTCAGACGGCACTTTGGCTGGCATCGTTGTGGTATCAGGGGGTGATGAAATTGCACAGCGTGTACGACGCCATACAAAGGTAGAGGTGGTAGAAGAGCCTTCAGAACTCGACGCCATGGTCCGAATGATTGAGATTGTCAGGACCCACGATCCTGATGTCCTCGCAGGCTTTGAGGTCCACGGAAGTTCCTGGGGCTATCTGGTCGAGAGAGCCAGGCTTAAGTATGACTACAATCTTTGCGATGAGCTCTCTCGTATGAAGACTCAGTCTCACGGTCGATTCGGCAAGGAGGCCGATCGTTGGGGCTTCAACACCACGTCGACCATCCGCGTCACGGGCCGCCACATGATCAATATTTGGAGGGCCATGCGAGGGGAATTAAATCTTCTCCAATACACCATGGAAAATGTCGTATGGCATTTACTTCACCGGCGCATCCCTCATTACTCATGGCGGACGCTGTCGGATTGGTACACCAACGGCCGCCATCGAGACCTGGCTAAAGTCTTACGGTACTACATCACGAGAACAAAGATGGACATCCAGATACTTGAAGAGAATGAGCTGATCCCTCGCACCAGCGAGCAAGCTCGCCTGCTGGGCGTCGACTTTTTCTCGGTCTTCTCTAGGGGCTCACAGTTCAAGGTCGAGTCAATCATGTTTCGGATTGCCAAACCTGAGAACTTTCTCTTGGTTTCTCCGAGCAGAAAACAGGTCGGCGGACAAAACGCGCTGGAGTGTTTACCACTGGTCATGGAGCCTCAGAGCGCCTTCTACAACAGTCCTTTACTCGTCTTGGACTTCCAGAGCCTGTACCCCAGTGTCATGATTGCTTACAACCTATGCTACTCCACCTTCCTCGGACGAATTGTGAATTGGCGAGGCACAAGCAAGATGGGCTTCACCGACTACAAACGCCAAGAGCGGCTGCTCGAGCTACTACAGAACTACATCAACATCACCCCAAATGGCATGATGTTCACCAAAGTTGAGATACGAAAGTCTCTCCTGGCAAAGATGCTTACCGAGATCCTGGAGACCAGGGTCATGGTCAAGAGCGGCATGAAGCAAGACAGGGAAGACAAGACGCTACAACAGCTCCTGAATAACAGACAACTGGCCCTCAAGCTGCTGGCAAATGTTACGTATGGATATACATCGGCTTCGTTCTCTGGACGTATGCCCTGTTCCGAAATAGCAGATAGCATTGTCCAGACTGGCCGCGAAACCCTCGAGCGCGCCATTGCATATATTCACTCGGTCGAGAAGTGGGGAGCCGAAGTCGTCTACGGCGACACAGACAGCCTCTTCATATACCTCAAAGGGCGGACCCGCTCGCAGGCATTCGACATAGGCGATGCGATCGCCAAAGCCGTCACGGATATGAATCCACGTCCGATCAAACTCAAGTTTGAAAAGGTCTATCACCCTTGTGTCTTGCTAGCCAAGAAGCGCTACGTTGGCTACAAGTACGAGAGCCGCAACCAGGTTAAGCCTGACTTTGACGCCAAGGGCATCGAGACCGTCCGCCGAGACGGAACGCCCGCCGAGCAAAAGATCGAGGAGAAGGCGCTGAAGATACTCTTCGAGACGGCGGACTTGAGCCAAATCAAGAGCTACTTCCAAAGCCAGTGCGACAAGATCATGCGCGGGCAGGTTTCCGTACAGGACTTCTGCTTCGCCAAGGAGGTGCGTCTAGGAACGTACTCTGAGAAGGGCCCGCCCCCGCCAGGTGCGCTCATCTCGACAAGGCGGATGCTTGAGGACGCGAGGGCCGAGCCGCAATACGGCGAGCGCGTGCCGTATGTGGTGATCACAGGCGGGCCCCGGGCGCGGCTGATTGACCGATGCGTAGCGCCCGAGGACCTGCTGAACAACGACCACGTCACGCTGGACGCGGAATACTACATCACCAAGAACCTGATCCCGCCCCTAGAGCGCATCTTCAACCTGGTCGGCGCCAACGTGCGCCAGTGGTTCGACGAGATGCCCAAGGTGCATCGGATCCGGCGCGTCGGCGCCCAGGCCGCGGGGCCCGCCGCCGCGGCCAGGAAGAAGTTTCTCACCCTCGAGAGCTACCTCCACAGCGCGAGCTGCGTCGTCTGCGGGGCCAAGGTCAAGGCCAATAATGATAACAATAATAACAGCGGCCGCCGCCGCGATGACGACGGCAAGGGGGTCGCACTCTGCCGCAGGTGCCGGCGGGACCCGCCCGGCTCGCTGCTACAGTTGCAGACGAGGCTGAACACGGAGGAGCAGAGGTACATGGAGGTCGCCAAGGTCTGCCAAAGCTGTGCGGGCCTGTCGCCGCTGGACGACGTCCCCTGCGACAGCAAGGACTGTCCTGTTTACTACACGCGGAGGAAGCAGGAGGCAAGGCTGAGGAGCGAGAGGGGTCTTGTCGGGCCTGCGGTGAGGAGGCTCGCTGCTGGGGTGGGAGAGCTGGAATGGTAATTGTCGAGGGCTTGACGTGAAACGCCACGGCTGTTTTATTTCGTTTGGTTTTTATGGCTGAATGACTGGAATAGGATAGACTTGGAAGCTGTCATGGCAATGATACCTTAGGTGCACACGGCATTCAGAAATAGTCATGGCTACGGTGTTGCAGGGCGGCATGGCGTGCAGGGCATGAGGAATCAAGAGGTCGTTGTGTCAGGCACAGAAATTCAAGCGCCCGAGTTCACGACGAGCGAGTCCACAATGTGCAATTTATAGGATCATCATTTAGTCACCTAAGACAGTGGTCTGCCTAACATCCGCTGCTGCGATTACCAACGGGACCACCCACCACCGCCCATCCTGTCCTCCCTTCTCCTCTTTCTCCTGTCGCAATGCAAGATGACAAGACAATCACTTCCGAACCTTGTGGTATGATAGAGCAGCAGAGAAGGGATACTCCATAACTGTTTCCACCCCAGCAGCCTGAAACCGATGTAGCAAGAAAAGAGACTCAAGGAAAGCAAGTAAATATAGCAATGGGTAATCCTCGACAGCACTTTACTCCGCAAACTCCCCTTTCCAGGCTGCGCCGTCATTTCCTGTGTGCATACTGGTACAGTGGGAAACTTGGTGAGGTTTGTCCTCCGATCAAGTCTGCAACACAGACACTCGGGCAGCGAGCGAAAGCTTAAGGTGGGACGACCAGTGACGAGGTCAGGCCCACGAAGCATCTTTATAAAGAGTTCGATGTGAGAGCAGTCGATGGGTAGATGCCAAATGAGGTTTCCATGCCGAGACAAGCAAAAGAAAATTAGGCATCGTCAATTTCGTAAAAAGATTTTTTTTTTGATTTTTGAGACGTAACGCTCGTTGTAGGCGGTTTGGATGTATTGCAAATGGCAGTAGTCATAGGAGCGGCGGGATTTGGACCGCGGTCGATCTGCAATTTACCATCGTATGGTCGGTTGACAGAAAAAAGGAAATAGAATCAGTGAGTGACGGGGAGACGATCAAGACTGGATGATGACTAGATCATGATCCAGATCTGATCGCTCCTAATGAGGGGCCGGGCGTACTCGCTCGGGATGGATGAGAATGGATACTCGCGTGGTCGTGACCGTGCTGGGAATGGCGGCTGCCCTTTTTGCGTGTTAGGGTGCCAACATCATGCCTCCCTGTTCAGTTCATGTTAGCGACGTCGATCTACAAACTTGTCAACATGCATATTGTCTCCGCTTACCATCACAGCACGACCGGACGTTATCCAGCCTGTCAGCCTCTCTGTCCTGCCTCTCGTACATCAACCTCAGTTCCTCCGCGCTATCATGCACCTCATCGTTGTCGTAGAAACTGCTTTGGTCCTGGGGACCGCTGCGGCTCTTCAAGGTGCTGATCGAGTCCTGCGTAGACTTCCAGTATCCGCTGAGCCGGCCAGTGAAGGACGGCCGCGTGATGCTGGCCGAGGATGAAGCTTTCTTGTGGTTGGGTGTCAGGGTTGGCACATCAAGGTTCATCGCAGAGTGGCTGCGCGTTCCCTGGGAGGTGTACGATGAGATGGAAGGCGGGGCGCGAGGTCGTGTGCCAGCTGCTGTGCGGCGCCCGTATTGTGGGTTGAACTCGTCAACATCCTCCTTGGTGATGCCGTTCACCATCTCCTCCGTGTCTGCTTGGCCCTCGCTATTGGTCCGGAGAAGCAGGTACGAGAGGGCGTTGAACCACGTCTCGTGCCGTTGACCTGTCGTACAGGTAAACTTGACGCTTCGACCTGGTGAAATGATGACCAGACTCTTGCGGTGCAGGCCAGGAGGCATTGGGTTATCGTCTGTAACGACACGCACCGCCTCAATCGGCACGCTCTTGGCTCGAAGCTCGGAACGGCCAGCGTTGCTGGGATCCCGATCACTCCAGTACAGGGTACGGGTGTAAGGGTGGACCCAGAAATAACGGCGGTGTCTCTTCTCAGACATCTCGCCGCGGCCTGCCTTGCGAGTGTACTTCCACAGATACTCGCCAATCATGGTCTGAGTGATGGCTTGAATCATGCGGGGATCGGTGTTGGGTCCAAAGCCGTGCGGGCCCATGCCCATTCCACCAATGTTCTGGAAGCGCGCATCCACCTCGGAAGCGAAGCTCGAGACGGACGACTTTCGGCTTCTCGCCGTGAGCCTGGTTGGTGAGTGGACCTCTGCAGTGCCGTGCGCAGAGTCCATCCTGTCCTGACGAGGTGTTGGAGTGCCCCTGACGCTTGCGTTGACAGACCTGGATGACATCGGCGTCCTAGGCCTGGTCAAGGGGTTCTTGTAAGCAGACGCAGGGAAGAGCGGCGGGCCCATGCTGCCAGCAGTGCCGGTTCTCGCAGCCTCAATGACCTCCTTGTGGTTCGGCGGCAGCGGTGGCGCGTTCTTCAGCGAAGGCCGAGCACTGGATGCGCTGTCAGGTCTGCGAGAGGCAGCTTCGGCAGCAAACTCGGCGCCAGCATCCGTGGCTTTGCTCCTGGGTTTGAGAATACTGTTCAGGCTTTCATGGGATTGCTGTACGCGAACAGTGCCGGGTGTGCCGATGCTGCTTGCACTCACAACAGAATCGGACTTTCGGTGGCCAATATGTGCTTGTTGTCTGCTCTTGGCCTGGAGTATCTGATCAATGGCATCGGCTGTCAGTGAGGTCTGAGCACCCGAGTCGGACATCTTGATGTTCTCTTTGTGAGCAGGCTGTGCGTTGCTTTTGGCGTTGGCCGAGATCTCCCGGAATGGGAGTTGCGATTCTGGCGTTCCCGTCAAGGGTGTGTCTCTTGGCGATTGTCTGGTCTCATCTTCGGCGATGAAGGGCGTCTCGGGCTCTTGGCCCTTGGCCCGTCCAAACAGAGATCCAAAGAAACCCTTTGATGGAGTCGACGGCCGCTCGTCCTGGTCCCGCGGGATAATGAAGGCATTCCTCTTCGGGCTTCTAGGCGAAACAGGTTCTGTGTCCAACGACTCGATACGGGAAAAGCCAAGTGGAGCAATGGCCTTCCGTCCGACGATGCTTGACTGGGCCTCCACCGGTGCGGTGTCTAGCGACTGTATTGATGAGTAGTCGAGCGGGGCACGTGCAGGCTTTCCCGCACCGACTTCATTCTCGCTTGGGTCAACAGATTGAACCGGCTCAACGTGCTCGGAGAGGATGGATGATACGCTCAGCGGTGGCGGGAGCGTCTTCGGTTCTGATCTTGGCTCAATGTGCTCGGAAGCAATACTCGAGACAGACAAGGCAGGCCGAGACTCAGCTCTAGGTTCAACGTTCTCTGCCACAATAGAGGACATTGAGAGAGGGGTTGGGAGCGGGAGAGGCTCAGCTCTTGGCTCCACGTGCTCCGAAGCTATTGTAGACAGGGAAAGCGAAGGGAGAGGAGTCTCGGGCTCTGCTTGTGGTTCAATGCCTTCGGCCACGAGGGTGGAGAACGACAAATCCGCTGGAGGTGGCTTTGGCGCCTCCACATACTCCACGACTTGGATAGTTCGTGGCTCTGGTTCGGGTACAGCCACAGGCTCAACTTCTGTTGAGGCAATTGAGGAGAACACCAGTTCTGCAGGAGGTGGCTTCGGCGCATCCACGTACTCCACAACACGAACTTCTCGTGGCTCAGGTTCAGGAACGGCCACGGGCTCGATCTCAGCGGTAGAAATCGAAGAAAACGCAAGTTCTGCGGGTGGCGGTTTTGGCGCGTCCACATATTCCACAACACGCATGATCTGAGGCTCAGGCTCGGGCACGGCCACAGGCTCAACTTCTGCGGTGGATATCTGGGAGAACGCCAATTCCGCAGGAGGTGGCTTAGGGGCTTCCACATATTCCACGACACGGACGATTTGTGGTTCAGGCTCCGGCTCCGCCACAGGTTCGACGTCGGCAGCGAGAATCGGGGACATTGCCAACGTGGGCAATGGCTGTTCCGGCTCTGCCACTGGCTCGACGTCTGTGGTAAAGATTGAGGAGAAGGCCAAAGGAGGCAGCGGCTTTTCTGGCTCAGCCAACGGCTCAACATGCTCCGCGACTACCGATGACATGGTCAAAGTAGGAGGAGCAGGAGGTGGTACTTCCGGCTCGGCGATCGGTTCCACATCCCAGGCGACCAGGCCGGAAATGCTTAATGTAGGAGGCACCATCTGTGGCTCAGGAATGGGTTCAACGTGCTCGTAGACCACGTCGGAGAGGCCAAGCCTCGGAGGTAGAACAGGCTCCGCCAGGGGCTCAACCTCCTCTGAATGTACAATGGACATGGTGAGCCTCTGGGTTGGCATCTCGGTCACCATCCCGCTATCCACCATAATGGCCCTTGGGATGCTGGGCACAACTGGCACGGCAGAAGCCAGCGACGCGGTCCGCCCTGTTGCGGTCGAGCCTGGTGTGACAGAGCGAAGGCTCCTTTGGCCAGGTGTGTTCATGACGGAGTCTTCGTCACTACCTTCCAGCTCATTAAGCTCGGCAAACAAGCTCTGTTGTGGCATTCCACTTGGTCCAGAGAAGCTGCCGCTGGGGTTGGTGGCCGGGCTGCTTTGTAGGGAGGGCCCATCACTCAGCTGTCTTGAACGTCGGGACATGGTACTACGGCTGGAACGCAGACGCATCAAATGAGCTGGTGAGTTGGGCGTCCTCGTGGGATCCATGTAGTCTCCCTCGTCCTCACTTGCAGACGTCGAAGCAGTGCTCTCATATGAGTACTGCTGGTTAGCCGCGAGGACAGGTGCTCGCTTGAGAGCGTTAGCCCTGACTGTAGCTCTCTTGGAGGGACTCTCAGTCTCGGTGTCAGAACTGAAGAAGTCCTCGGCGCCAGTCTGGAAGTCGTCGGTTTCAGTGCCACGCTCATGGGCTGTCTCGAAAGCGTCGGTAGTCTCGTGCGCCTCATTGGCCGTTTCAAACTCATCTGTCTCAGTGGATTGGAGCGCTATGTCAGCCATCCGGGCCGAGTGGCCCATTGGTGGAGAGCCCTTCTGAGTCGCAACCTCCTCCCACTCGGGATCTTCCAAATGCAAGATCTCGGCCTTGACGGCGCGCGAAGTGCCCAGCTTGTCGAGCTTCGCTGGCTTTTTGAATTCTCGGGACTTGGCCTCCCTGGCACGCCTGTGGTGAGGTCGCTCAGCAGGATCGCTGCGCATCTTCTCAATTTCATCTCTGGCGTCCTGGAGCAGTCGCTTCAGCTCAAGCTTCTCGGTCTTCTCTCGGTGAACGTTGGTGCGGAGACTCTGGATCGTGCGCTGTGCATGCTGGAGAGAGGTCTTCAGAGTCTCGCTCTCAAGCATCGAGTGTCTTGGTGTCGGCTTGATGGGCGAAGGAGGAGGGGAGTGCTCCGGGGTCAAGTTACCACCGGCGTTCTCCAAGTCATCCTCGCTACTTCCAGATGGTGTGTTTCGTTGGCTGGTCCGTCCCCTCTCCAGCGAAATAGCCTTGGCAAGCTCCTGGTTCTGGCTGGTCAACTCGTCGATTTTGCGCTGCATCTCTGCGCGCTCGCCCTCGGCTATCACGGCATTGCGCTTGGCCATACCAAGCTCAATATCATGGTGCTTGACAGCTGCTGCATGTTCGTCTGCAAGCTTTGAATGCGCCGTCTTGATCTCGTCGAGCTCCCGTTGGGTTGAGTTCTTGTCGGCCTGGAGCAGTTGGAGTGAGTTGGTCAACTTCTTCTCCCGGTCGGATGCATCCTTTTGCGCGGCCATGAGCTCTTGAATCTGCGTCTCCAGGTTCCAGTTCTCGTCTTTGTAGCGCATCTCGCTCTCATCCAGGTTCCTCATCCGCTGCTGAAAGCCTTCCACCTCTCTCTGCAGGCTGGACTTGTCTGACTTGACATCTTTGAGCTCCTCGTCCCTCTCCTGAAGGAGGGCCTGCAGGTTTCGGACCTGGGTGATGAGAGATGTGCTGATTTCGGCGGCAAACTCGATGTCATGGATGCGGTTGGCAGGCTGATTGCGCAATTTTCGGTTCGGCACGCTGAACTTGCTGGGCGATCCAGTGGCTAGAGTTTCGAACTTGTCGAACTTGGAAGGACTGGCAGATCTCTGAGGAGAGTATGATCAGCTGGTGCCACATCTGTACCGGATTGACGCCGACTTACCCTGACTCCGCTCTTATCCGGGGTAAAAGGCATGCCCACAGTCACCTCATTGCTAGGGAGTCGCTGCTTAGGGAAGAAGGCCCTAGCACTCTCTCGCGCAACCTCGTTGAAGTCCTTCTCGATGCTCGTGAGTTTCTTCTTGAGGTCCGGCGACAGTTCCTCCTCGGCCTCGAGCTGCTCCACCTCCTTGAGCCGATCTTCGATTTCCTTGCGCTGCTGGACCAAGGCCGTGCCGAGCTTGCCGGCTTCTTCCATGCGCCTGTCGGTGTCGGCAAGGTGCGCCTCGAGTGCTTGCTTTGCGGACGTCGCTGAAGCGCCGGGGCCGAGCGCGAATGAGTTCGAGTCGAAGCCGGCATGTCGTTGGGTGGTAGGAGTGCCGGTGGAGAGGAAGGGGTCGGGCTCTCCCTGGCCAAGGACCAGGGAGGGCTTATCGGAAGCCATCGAGGTAGCCATTGTGTTCTAGCGACACAAAAAGCAGCACGATGCCTTCGAACAACGAGGCGTTGTCAGACCATGGACAAAGGAGTGCGAACTAGAGCGTGGAGGTCTGTGGTGGAAGTGGTCGAGTTGTTGAGAATTGCCCGATGGGGAACTTGTCCGTTCCACCCTACAGGAGAGACCCCGCGCGGGATCCAGTCCGCCCAGATGTAGGAGTAACAAACACGTGAAATGCTATTTAAGTGATTGCAGCCAAAGATATGAGACAGCACGCGAAGGGGCGGGCGGGCCGTGAAGAGAAACCGAGACGGCAAAGAAACGGCGACAGTCTGCGAAAAGACGCACGACTGGTATGAACGAGTGAGCCGCGTCGCTGTGTTGTGCTGGTCCCGGGGTGTGTTGTGTCGTGTTGTTCGTGTTGACCTGGGCCAGTCCTAGGCTCCGGCTAGCAAGCGGGCTCGCGTGATAAGCAGGAGGGGGGGGGCGCCACTGGGGTTCGAGCTGGGCGTGCAGCTGGTAGCTACCTAGCCTGTCTTGTGTGGTGGCGTGTGGTGCGGTGCAGCGTCAACAAGGGGCCCCTCAATCCAGGTCGGCAGGTCAGAATGCGGCAACCTGCACTGCAGCAGGAAGATCGGAACGCAGTTGGGACGAGCCGGGATGTTGCAGGGCAACGACAACGAATTAGGGGCGGTGGCCAAAAGGCGCGACAGAACAAGGTAAGGCGGGCGGGCAGAATTGGACGAACTGACTCCGGTCGAGTCGATTAGAAGAATTATAAATCGGTCTTCGGGTTGCTGCTGAAAAGCACCGCAGTACTGGCCGGTTAAGACGACTGTGGTGGGCAGGACAGGACGGCAAAAGTCGGTCGCAACCGCTGCTGCTGCTGCTGCTGCTGCTGGTGGTTGAGGG
The DNA here is from genome assembly GCA_021399435.1 of Diaporthe sp. PMI_573. NCBI lineage: Eukaryota > Fungi > Ascomycota > Sordariomycetes > Diaporthales > Diaporthaceae > Diaporthe > Diaporthe sp. PMI_573. The sequence goes on along the minus strand of JAJTUP010000069.1, from coordinate 120,701 downwards.
AGTGGATGGAGCAGCGGCTGAACAGGGTCCCGGCTCGTGGTGAGAACAACAGCAACAAGGTGCAAGCAAGCAAGCAATAACTTTAAAAGAGGGTCAAGTAAGATAAAACAATGATACAGTACAGCCGCAGCCCAGCCCAGCGTGGAAAGCAGAGTCTGGCTGGAGCTACGGGGGGGCGAAGGGGAAGGAAGGGGAAGGGGAAAAGGGGACGAGTTCGAGGTCGAAGGTTAGGGTGAAGGAAGAAGAAGAAGGCTGGCCTCGACTCGGCTCTCTCACTCTCTCACTCTCTCTCACTCTCTCACAACGGTGTCTCGGTGAGGGAAGAAGGGGCGTGGGCGAGGAGCAAAAGAGGGAGAATAGAGGGAGGGGGGGTGAGATTGAGGGCAAGGGAACAGACCTCACGACCAGGGCCGGGAGAGCAGGGTGGAGATCTAAACGAAATCGCCTGCTGAGCCTGTGATCCACATTTTCACATTCACCAAGGCACACAGGGGGGGTGGGCATCGCCGAGAGGACTCGTGAGCCCGGGATTGAGTTGGGGCGGTGGTCTAAGATACACGTACACAGTACACAGTAGAATTGCGAGCCGTCAACCCTCACTCACCTAACCAAATCACTGCCACAACGCGGATGCAGGATCAGCATCAACATCGTCAATGTTCATGTAAACACAGGCCAGACCGGGGTGGGAACAGGCGGGATGACAAGATGAGTAATTTGGTGCAGGGAACATCCACACAGCAGAGCGCCGAAACAACAGCTCGCAGCTGCCGCGCGATTGGATACCGACCGACACAAGCGTTGACGGTTCGTTGCTTCCCGTCCTGCCGCTTAGCAGTGACAACCGTCGCAACCCATTCCGACGCACAAAGTACGTGCCAATAATAAGAGGGTGACGTGCATCGACTTTAAGTTGTCGGCCGAGCCTGGGCCGGGTCTCGTCCAAGGAGTCTGGCTCCGGCTGCCACGTGTGAAACGTGCGCGCTCAGAACGGCAATCTTCATAGGTGTGGAGCAGGCATCTCCGGCAGCGAGAGCATTGGCGCATTGTGATCGAGGGATGCGTTGTGCAAAAGATCCCCAACACAGCTGTCTCTCCTTCGCCATGGCAACCAGTGCGACCACACCCGCACCTCTTGTCCAGCCCAGACACGCATATCAACTTGCAGCTTTGTAAGAAGCAAGTGCTTATTACCACACCATCGCCGAATGCGCTGGCAGAAGGTGAGTCAACCAACATCTTGTGAATGCGAGTAGCGCATAACAAGCAATGCTCTTCTCATTTGGGGCGCCAGGGGTTTCCCTGCGAAAAGCTCGGGCCTTCGCGTGCAATCGCGCACCGCAATCCGGCACTGACAGTCTGTGCAACCAGCTCGAGGATGTCGGCGTTCCCTCGTGGTGGAATAGGAAGAAAAAGTCTGAAGGTTAGTAGGTAACATGTAGCAGGGTCGTAGTAAGGTGCCTTGAGGCTCTTTGGGACGCTTGAGAATGGCTTGGACAACTTTGTATTGAATTTGAGTGGGCTTCTGTCAGCCCTCCTCACACACCCTCCGACATCGTCTCAACCCTGGGCACGCGTGGGTTGGCTCTGGTGCAGGAATGGCGAGGCCGGAAAATTCGGCCCTCAGACCCACCATCTTTGGCTTTAAATAACCAGCCAACCCTAACCCTAATAGTAACCAAACTAAATACAGATAAACTTCAGAAATCAGACTATCTAATGAGCTAAGTTACATGCTTTTTGGGTAAGAAATAAGGGTAATGCAGAGGTACGAAGTTAGGGTCTTAAAACAGCCCAAAAAATCGGCTCACGGCCACCAAACTCATCTGCCGGCGTGCACGCCCCATGGGCATTTAGACAAAATCCAGTGCCAAGTCTAGGGTAACTCCTTACGTGCAGCGCCCACACAAGCGTTTCCGTTTAACAGTCTTCTTGAGGTTATAGGCTAGTATAGAACAGGTGACGTTGACACCTAAATATAAGCTCTCTGGAGTAGCTGCCAAGTGCAGCATGTTGCTTTTAGTAGTTATTTCTAGTGTAGCGGCTATTTCGTTCAACAGCTAAGTTGCTTAATGTGCTGAATTTAGCTTTGAGGGCCTTAGCCAAAGCAGATATGGTCTACTCTGCATCACCCATAACTACTCAAGTTTGGGTATTAAACCTATGATAATAAAATATTAGTCTAGGTTAGCAACCGTATAAACAGTAATAAGAGCCCTAATTCTGCCCTCCTAGGTTTTTATCAGGAGCAGCCTTGACTTAAAGCTATATATAACGGTAAGAGGGTATAAGCAATGATGATAGAGGCAATAATAACGTTATTCTAAGTAGCAATTTAGACCTGCCCGCCTAATAGGCCCAACAATATAGTTGTGTGCAAAACAGTGTTACTGGTTTGAATACTAGCACCCAGGGTCTTTCGCCGGCTGTAGGCGGTAAGTAGATGCCTGTTGCGTAATGGTGCTGGCTATGATCACTGCTTGCGGACTAGTATGCGTGTGAGCAAGCAGTGCGCGGGTCGTGTTGCTGCGCAAGAGGATGAAAGGGAGGAGATGACTCGAGGTCTTGGTTTAGGTGATACGGCAGCGAAGATGGAAGTTAAGGTGCACGGACCCACCAGTTAGCACCTCACGTGCCAATCCCGGCCCTCGGCTTCTTATCAGCCAGTCTTACTGCACTGCCATACCAGGTATCTCAATGCTGACGCTCGCTCCCCCAGCAACGCCGAAGCCTAAATAAACATGTCATTGACCTGATGTCGGCATCTAACGACAACACCACAAAGCAGCACAATGTCCCGCAATGTCCAGCGTTGGATTGATTCCATCGATCTTACTCCACCAGCAGACGTTGTCCTCGACGACACACCATTGACTACCGATAGCGACGGCGACAAGCTACCCTATGCAAAACGTGTGCGCTTTGAAACAAGCGACTACGCCACTGAGAGCTTTGAGATAGCCTGCAACATGGCGGGTGCGCCGCTGCCAGATCCGTTTGTGGCAAGTCCTCGAAAGCGGCACCGCGACGACACGGAGATGGACCATGACTGCAAGTAGCGCCAGGGCGCAGATAGATTTGTGAGCAAGTGTGTTGACACGACTGCATAGTAAACAAAACCCCTACAGCGAAGGCGCGTGTTCCTCTCCCGCCACCATCGACCGTGAGACGCCGAAGGGCACCGAGCCCAATCAAAACTTCACACCATATGTATCTACTCGATAAACCGGTCTTCGTTAAGAACGTCCGTGATGGACGTCTTGCTGAAGACATCAGGCCCTTACACGACCGCATTCAGTACATCAATAACTTCAGGATTGAGGTCTTTCCAGGCGAGCTCCGTGCTAAAGTCGAAGCAGTCGAAACGCAGCTCTTACCACCAAATTGCTTCCGCGAGGCAGATCCAGGAGGCCCCAGCCACCAAACGTTAGCCACATTCGCTGGGCTATGCCGTATCATCGAAGCCGCTGAGAAATCCCGGAAACTTCGTCGATATGAGGATGCGTGGAACAACCTTGTACACACACCGCTTCTTGATCTTGCTTTCGGGCTTCAGCCTCTTGAGATGGAGAAGCAAGAGCAGAGGGAGGCCGTGTCTGTTCGGTTCGAGCCAGTCATGTCAGCTACCATCTCCTACGAATGGATTCCACGCCTCGACCGCGGGTCGACCTCGCAAGAGATCAAACAACAGACAAACCTGAGCGATCTAGCATGCTCAGTAACAGCCGGTAGCGCAGTAAGCTCAGCGAGCGAGGGTTCCGCGGATGCCAGCCATGTATCCGTGCCGAAGGACTTGATGCACACCCGCACAGACTCTAAGAAGGTCGATTATGTACTTGTGTTAGATGTCGCGGACGGAGTACCACTTAAGACGGTTATCTCTGATCTCACCCTGAGAGCAGCTTTGGACGTGGACGGGTTTCTCAGCAGGGACACACCACCGCCCCATGTGAACCAGACAACCTATCAGCCCATCCGAGACAGCCCGATTGCCGTGTCGATAGAGACCAAGCAGGACTACTCGTCGCGGGATCCTCTCCTCCAGCTTGGTATTTGGGTTGCCGCCTGGCACAGGCGCATGAGGAGCCTCTACTCCGCGCGTGCTCTTGCTCTCCTGGATGAGCAATTTCAAAACGCCAGCACCAGTGATGATCCTCCTTCTTCCGGTCCGCAGAATGCCGTGCCGGCGAGGCCGAAAGTGGTCTCGCTACCGTTGATCGTGGTGACGGGACATGAATGGCAGATCTACTTCGCCTGTGATCAGGACACCTCGATCGAAGTGTACGGTCCTCTGAGGATGGGCTCTACAGCAACGCTGCTAGATGTATATGCATTGTTGTCCTCGCTCTTAGTTGTGAAGGAATGGATCGAGACGACATTCTACCAGGCCCTGAGGGATTGGTTCCAATGTGGCGAGTAGCTGGCGGGCTTGCTGTACGCGAGGTGTGAGGAGGTATTACCTACCATGTGTGCTGTTGCCTCAGAATTTATAATGACTTCACAGGTATAGTAGCCACGTGTGATTGATCACATTATGGGAATAGGCTCGGTGTCGCAGTACTCCAGGAGTACTTATTTGTCGATATGCCCAATTCTTCCCACACAACTACATGCCTATAAGAACTAATGGAGGCGCGATGTTAATGTCTGGTATGGTGTATAGTCTTGAGGGCATACACCACCTCTTCGTAGCGCTGTAGTTACATCTTGTTTTGTAGCAGCATGACAGGTTTGCAGAGTAGGCACATCAGCTTCTCGCCATTAGCGAACATCTTTAAGTGGATTTCCTCTGAGTATCTCACCACCTCATACAGATCAAAGATGTGGCAGAGCCCACCCGGTTTTAGATCGTCCCAGGTTAGGGTCAGCACCCTTACATCACATATAAGGCACCTAGTCAGTCCGCAGCCCGCATCCTGGATCCTCGGTTTCTACACCACAGTGTGTGGGAGCCGTATTCTAGTACAGAGTACAGGTATTTATAAGGCCGCTGCTCTCCATTGTCGTTGCCTTCTATTTGCAGGATAGAAAAACCAGAAGAAGAGCCTGTCTGGACGTTTGCAATACAATGAGCAGCCTGGTATAAAGTCTGGTTCGGCAGGATGCCAAGGCCTTCTTTGCTGAGAACTGTGAACAATTATTCCGAGAGTGGACATCATTGTTGCAACGGACAGCTCTACCAGCTGGCATCACATGTGCGGACAAGCGCGTGCTGGACGCCTTTGAAGTCCTTAACGCCGAGATCGCACAGGGCTGCATCTTCTCGAGGCTGGCGTATGTCCGATTGGCGCAAACGTTCTCCGCTCTTGATAAAATCATAGAAACCGACAGAGAAAACGGCCGAATTGCTCCGCACAAAGGCCGTGGGAACGCCAGCACCGCCATTGATCTATATCTAAGCGCCCCCGGGACGCCATCGGCTGGGTCCCGGGGGAGGGACCGCGTCAACAAGCGTCTGCGCATCAGCAAGCGTTGGGCCGACTTGGGAGGATCATCACCACTATTGCTGATCACATATTCCAACCAAGTCAAGAGAATCATGTAAGGCATGTTTCGATTTCGCCTGTTCACATACTAATATCTCAAAGTCGCAGGTTTTCAGTCAAGAACACGACGCTCTCCTCTCTCACCATAGAAGATATCGTAGGTATATCCTGTCGAACTGATTCAAGCCTCGAAGACCCTTTCGGAGATGGCTCAGGCAATCATCGGATCGACAGACACACCTCAAATACAGGCCACATTATCCCAAGTGAAAACAGCACTCCAGTCTTCGACAGCGCCAGACTCCTGACAAGTCACGTGCACAATAGGGCCCGCGGCCCAGAACTTTTCTGGCTCCTTGGTTCATGAATTTCTATTTCATGGGATTTCTATTTCGTGGGATTTCTATTTCGTGGGATTTCTATTTTGTGGGATTTCTATTTCGTGGATTTCTACTTTATGGATTTCTGGTTTACCGATTCTTAATTCGTGGATTTCTAGTTCGTGGATTAACTGGTTCGTGGATATTTTGGCCTCTGGATTTAATAGATTTAGTAAATATGGCGGATAGGGTATATCCCAGCGCCTGGGCTAGTTAACTGGGTTGTAGATTTGCTAGTTTCTGTGGTTTACATTTACATGGATTCGGTGGATCCGCTGGTTGTGGCTGGTAGATCTGCTAGCTCCGGCTGGTGGTTTTGGTGGATTTCTGGTTTCTGGCTCTTAGATTTGCTAGTCTGCTTGACATCCCATTCCAGGAGGTACCCTGCCCGGACGCCTCTTACTCGCAGCTGGGTTGGCCTGACATCATGCGCATCCGGTTTTACGTGCCACCCCTCCCTGTCGATGCACCCAAAATAAGTGGTCGGTGGAATGGCCTCAGGTGTATGGGTGGAGTGGAACCTTCGAACCCCCCTCCATATTCACTCAACCATATCTTCATCAATCTTTATCCGAATAACTTCATTTTTTTCAGAATATCTCAATCAAGCAATGATGAAGCCATATAATGAATCTGAGGTTGCAGCAGCTATCGAGCTATCAGAAACGGCCAGTCTATAGGGAAGGCCTCCAAAGAATGGGCTATTCCTGTCACGGACCGTACCTCGAGTGGTTGCGCGGAGGGAGTCGTCAGCTGGTAGGGCACGTGATCCTTGGAGAAAGGCCATTACTTCCTCCAACCTCACGGCCCTCCAACTTCTCCTCCCTTCTTCTCTCTCCATAGCAGTATAAACAGTCCAATATAGCCTCATCTCGCCGCCTCGTGCCTTAGCGAATGCTATCTGTAATATAACGCGTTGAGGCCCAACTATGCGAGATACCAACGCAGGAAATGGAAACAGGCATCGTGACATTCCTCGGCTCGGAATGTTTTCAAAGTGGTTGCTACCTCATTATTAACTTCGCCTGCAAACGTCAAGAGTTTCCCTACGCCCTGTTAATCTGCTTAAAGGCCGCGGTCGCTGGCATGTTCGTTCAAGACCACCACAATAACAGCGTTTTGTTTCCGCGCCCTGCTGTAAGGCATATCCACTTCGGAGGTTTGCAGCTTATCTTACCTAGCGAGTGTCGCTTTACGCGGGAACTGTTATATTCATCGCTTCTTCACTTCTGTGGCGGTGGCTGCCTCTTGTGCATATGTTTAGCTAGACAAAGCTCTAGTCGCTGTCCCATCACGACGCAGCGTGCAGCTATCGTAGGGCTGACAGCAAGGACTTCGGCGCCATTCCGCCTCACTCAAAATCGGTCATCAAGTTGATGATACTCACCAACACTTCCTCAAGCACTCGTTGAAGCCCAATGCTTACCGACCACATGAGAAATCCATGCTATCGAGATCCTGCCCCGCGCATTTGCCCAAGGGAAGGCATCAAAGCTTATCTTCACGATGCAACCTGCACATGCAGCAAGGGCTGGCTGCGAGTTTGCCCGCTATCAGTCTTCTTCGGCGCCTCGAGTGTAGCGCAAGGTTTTCTACAGTGTTTCGTCTGCTGCAGAGACACGTCTCGTGGAAAACGACCGCTGACGCAGTGGAGGGGTAGTGAGGGGCAGTCGAGTAATTGTACCCTTCCATGGGCTGTCGCGCTTGAATTCTGACGGGGGGCCATTGGTGGTGGTTTGTCGGATGTGTCATTGGCAATTGAGTCTGGACTGGTCTCTGCAATGGTAAGATGCAGCGGGTTGCGTTACTATTGGTCTTCAATGCTCATATGTTCAAGGTTCGATCATCTCTTCTGTGAGCTTATCTCTGCCAGTCTGCGATTGTATTTGCCTATCCCTAACTGTATGAAAATCGAAACTTTGCTGAAGAAAGCAACCTCAGATTGTCCAACCTCTGCGTGCAACCTATCGCATGACGAACTCGAGAACGCTGAGCCAGACGAAGCCAACCCCCCCCCCCCAACCCCCAACACATCAAATCCAGCAAGACACCTAAGGATCGAAATTGACATACTTCCCATCGACGAATGTCATGTACGATGGCAGGTCATCGCCTTCTTCGACAAGATGCAGATACATCTCAGCGTGTGAAGACCCGCTGATGGCGAAACCTGCCGGGGAGCCATCTGCATGGCGCTCGTCGGTGAAGAAGAAGTTTCCATAAAACATTCGAGTGTTAGCGCTCGCCCGCAAGGGAAGCCTGTGTTTGGTACTCACCGTATCCCCTTCTCCTTGAAGACGTCATCTGCCGTGCCCATCCAATAATTGGCACCACTCTTTCCCATCCCAAGCGTTGTCATATGTGCTATAGGCATTTCTTTATAATCACTCTGCTTGGACACCCACTTGGGACACGCGTTCCCCGTCATGATGAACGTTCCCTTTCGTCCTTCCCTCGCCGCCCACCCCTTCACAGCCTCCCGTCCCACCAGGTACGGAGTCTTCACCATGATATTCAGATCCCGGTCGAAGTCGGCGTCCGGCACCGCGAATGGATTCGTTGGGTCCTCGGGGGAAGGAGGCGTCGCGGAGGCCGGGTTATAGACGATCACGCTGGGAAAGGCCCAGTCCCCGTGCAAGGCGAGACGGTTGAAAATCTCGGAGACGGAGGAGGGGTTGGATAGATCAGCTTGGATGTGCAGGTTGTTCGAGGATGGTGTGGTGGATTTGGAAGGGGAGCGTGCTACGGTTGCAACGCGGTAGTTGGCGGCTTGAAATTGGGAAATGAGGGCCGCTCCGATGTTGGAGCCGACGCCGAGGATGAAGGCTACACGGGCAACGTTTGACATTGTTGAGACTGTTGGTGTTGGTGTTGTTGAAGTTGGCTGGTGATGAGAATTCGTGTAACTCTTTCAAAGCTTTGTGCTGGTCATTCGTTGAAGACATCACAACCGGACTCTGTTTCTTCGAAATGTTGCTCCTACTTATAGGTAGGTATTCCAGCCAAGGCCGCTACATGCTGAAAGTCCACATCATGCAAGACGACATTCACCATTGATATCTTCGTCGGTTTAAGCTTGTTCATATCTAGAAAGCCTCACGTCAACAACGTAGGCCAAGCAGTGGGGTTGTCAGCTCGCGTCCAAAGCCCGCGCCTTTGTAAGTTGAGAGTTTGAATCGTCTTCTTCCCCCTTGTCCCCCCTCTGCCTATCCCTGTCCCGCGAGCCGTAACTCAGAGAACCGGACCTATTCAAGAACGCCATGCTCAATCGACTCACACGCAGTGGACCGACCACTGGAGCCCTGGAAGGAACGGCCAGTTGCGCAACAATAACGGCACCGATAAGTGGAGTAGAGAGGCCAGTGTAGATAATTTGATAGATGGGACTGTTCAACAGCCTGGGCGTAGGTAACAGTTGCGAACTAGGCCCGGATCCGAGGCCATGTTCGCCGCATCCGAGGCAGCTCTCCCACTCTCCGGGCATTGTGTGACGCGGACGCGGGCCAAAGAAGTCGACTGCAAAAAGCGGGACCGAACAAGTTTCCAATACCAGAGAATTACCAAGTACAATTAGTCATCGTCATCAGTTTTTCAGCATACCGGCAGACTGGGTGCGCCATGCGAGGCATGGTATGGCTGTGTTGCGGGATGTAACATTATATGCACGTTGGTCGGAATTAACGGGGGACTAGAAATACAAATGTCTGCTGGGGAGGGGAAAAAAAGGGGGGGGGCGGCGGATTTCCGACGTGACAAATCGCTAATTTCGACTCATAAGCAACAACAATTCGTCAACCAAGGACGACCTCTTTTTTTTTTTTTTTTTTTAACTCGAGGTATTTGCAGTACAATATACTCCTTGATAGACACACGCCTTGCTGAGGTACTTTGTGGTGAAATCCCTTGGGGGGGGGGGGCTGCAACTGGATGGGATTGGATGCCTCAGCGGAGGCGAGAAGTTGCTTGATGCGATTTCACATGTATGTGATGTGTGGACGTGGTCGTGAATGGGCTTTGAGTCGACGGCAACTTGTGAGTCTGTCGTGTCACCCACACCATCCCGGCCCCTCCATGCTCGACCAATGCGGCTTTTCGTATGTCCTACCAGGGCGAGCGAAAAAAGACGTTCCCAAAGTGCCGGTACGACTGGACGGCGACATCTTCCATTGGGCATTCTTCCGCGCACCGCACCTACTTTGGCACAAGCTGAGAAATGACTCATAAAGGGGGTTGGTTGGTTGGATTGGATCGCCTGGGATTCCTCGGTCTGCATCTCTTTTGGAATGTGAACGAACCTCTCTTCCATACTGTCACTATACTTCGCCACTGCTATGGGCCATTTCATCCGAAGCCAGACTTTAGTGGATGAGCTTTGCAGGTGGACATGGGCCCCGGAGCCTAGGTTAGTGAGGCCGCCCATGGACTTTTGTACTCGTCATCAGGTAGCAACTCGAAGGCGTAGACGGACGATGGCGGCTTTTCGCCAAACACACCAGACTACCCTGCGATGACCCAAAAGTTTCCCGGGGCTGAGTGGACATCGTCGATGAGTCGAACTGGTGGAGCGGCCTGAAGAGATCGATCGACAATGGAAACTTGCTTGGCCGTACTATGTATGTCCTGTATGGCTGAGTTACGAGGTCAGAGCTCAGGGCACGCCTTGTAAGAGGAGGACTGGAGGATGGTGCTGGCCCAGTAGGCAGTCAGGCAGTCACATGCTCACGCGTTCGAGACGGTGCTCAGCCACCTCATCCATGGATCTTGTCTTCAAAGGTTGCCACTGCCACTGCCACAGCATGGTCAAACCCCTTCACGGGATTTTCGACTAGGGAGGCTTCTAAGACTATTCAAGAGCTTTACAGCCTCAATCAAAGGCACAAGTCGCAACATCAACTACCAGGACTTATCGACCAATCTCAACGGAAAGAGGCCCCTTATGCTGACATCAATTTACAGTGGGGCATCCCAGTCCCTCCCAACGCCCGGTAATGGACCGGCGGTAGCCTATTCCACCCGCTACAAGTACAGGATCATCGGCAGATGCTAATGATGGAAGCCAGTCGCTTGGTCATCATAGCCAGAGTCGCCTAGAAAAACTTGGGTAACAACCTCGTGGGTCTTTAAATGAATTAGCTATGCACTTGTGCTCGATCTGTCTTGTTGGTAGACTCGCGAATGCGTATGTTGCCGCTCTGGGATCAGACGATGCGCAACCACGTCAGAATGAGGAAGGACTTACTATTTTCTAGTAGACCAAAACTTCGAGACGGAACTGCAATGTCGCGTCTGAATGTCCGCGTAGGAGTCGTAGACACGTCTTCCAGCAGCATTCGCGCTCGCTCATTAGCGTTCCGCAGCCGTCTGTCGTTGCCGAGGGTCACGGACAAGTATGGCCTGGAGGAGCTCACCAAGCGAGCTTTGATGACGTTTAGCTTTATCGACCAGGTTATACCCTCCTGAGTGAGAGTATTGAGGCAGGCCAAATGCTATCTCCAAATTGATAACACCCAGACTCCAAATGTCGACAGTATTCGTGTATCGTCCATTTGGGGAAGGGGTTCCTTGTTTCTTGGATGCAAGTTCTGGGCGTAGACTACTCTCTGACTCCTTTGCGGACGCGACCTACTGGTATTAGAAACGACCGAATAGAAATTACCACGACGTGATCCCTTTTTAGATCTCCGAGAGTGGAGCATCTTTCTTGGCGGTGGGCTCTGTCGATTCCGGCAGGAATAGTGGTTAGATAGAGAGAAGACGGGATCAATGCTGAGGACGTACGTCGAAGGCTCTTATCAGAACCACGATGTAAAGGCTGAGCGTTTGTCGTCGTCGAAGGAGCGAAGGAGGGAATAGAGAGATTGAGTTTATTTATACATATCTAACTCTTCGGCAACACATCCGGATCCTCCCGGGCGTCGCGAAGGATCTTCTTCATCGAGGAATACAGCTCTGGATCCGCCTTCTTCCACTTCTTCCCGTCTGGGAATACTACCTTCCTCAGTCGATTGAGCCATGGGATTAGCGGCTCATAATATTTGGTAAAAAATTCCGTCATAGTCTCCTGGAAAACATTCTCCTCAGAAATCGTGCCAATCTTTGTCTTAGCCAATTCCGTTACATCGACATAATTCCATTTGTCAAACTGTGGAATTACTCTGCCCTTGTCGTCTGGCCCGTCGTGGTGAATGCATATCCAGAACAGCACCCAGAAGAACGACTCGAGGTCGTGCATGAAGGAATGCTGCTCACCCAGAAGCGCCCCGATAGCCATGAAAGCCCTCGTGCCGGTCTTCCCCTTGGCTCCCGACGCGTTTTCCCGTGGCTCTCTGACAGCAAGATCCAGGTCGATCAAGAACGAACGCCAAGACGGATTGTCCTCGTCCTCGTTTATCATGAGATTATTGACCGAGATGTCTCTGTGGAGGACGCCGGCCTTGCGCAAGGACTCGTGGCCCTCAATGCAGCCCTCCAGTACGCAAAGCAGAGCCGCTCGGGAGCTTGCCTTGTAGATGGGCTTTCCGTAGTCACAGAGAACGATACGTCGGTGTACCCGATTTGGCAATGTACAAGTGCCTGCCTTTGTCGAAGATGCCGAACGGGGATGTTTGCTAGGCGGCAAGGGTAAGTGAGCTTGGCTGGAGGATCGCTTCTTGCCATCGATGCTGCCGCTCTGGCCATAGTTGCTCGCCTTCGTAATGTCCAGTCCGCCTCGCACATTGTCTTGGATCTCGTCGACCTCGCCCCGTACGTAGACAGTCTCGTGATGGTAGTAACGGGCTACATTGATCACACCTCCGTCGGTTGCCTCCTGAAGCAACTTGCCTTCCTCCTCACGCTCCGTATACTGCCAGGAGTCCTTGATCACAAACGGTATTTGTGGATTGTCTTCACGATGAGCTTTCCAGCACGTCGTAGCCCGGCCGGCGATGCACGGCGACCGCTTCATAAGCCTGTCGATAATGAACCGCTCCGTCCGGCCGTCGCGCTGGATCGTAATACAACATTGTCCTTTTCGAGTTGCTTGTCCGTCCTGAATAGGTTGTCCGTCCGGGGTTGTGATAGTAGGGTCGAAGCCCAGCTGCTCCTCATTCATCCAGAGGAACCCTAGGATGGTAGACACAAACTGCAGCCCCTCCTTGTTGATGTCAAACTGTTTGGACGCGATCCCCCCAAGCCGATCAAACTCCCATATCCTCATAAGAGGCCCGCAGAGAGTAAACCCCAGGACGAAGCGACGCGTATCTTGAGCGGCTAGGACTTCTCTTGCATACCTCCCCAGGTCAAGCCGTGCCTTGGAATGGATGTCGGCAGATGGATTGCTTTTCAGCTCTCCAGGCACGAGGATCTGTGACCAGTGGCATCGAGAATCTTTGTTAGAGTCGGGGTTGCTCACGAAGCCAATGTCCATCTTGCGCTCCCCTGTGGAGCCCTGGATCGGCTTGTTGGGCTGTGTCAGAGACTGTGTCAGTGGCCTTCGACGGTGCAACAGGGTCGGCTTATACTCTTCTGCAAATGCCACTAACTTCTCGTTTAAGTCTGCAAACCAACTCAACACGTCGTCTTGGTTTGCATCTTTTGGCCAGCCGCTCCACCCCTTATTAAAGAGTGGGCTGTCGCCTTCCCTGCACTTCTGGAAGACGGCTTCAGACGCTGCCTCTAGACCTGCCACGCCACTGAAGAATGTCTTGCAGAACCGAGGGAGGTCGACGTACATAGCGCCAAGCTCCTCTCGGAGGACTCTATCGATGTCCTTGCGGTACTCGGAGGAGTTCGCAAAGCTGCTCGTGTTGCGAATCCAGGGGGTCTGTTGGAGGGAAGAGGCTATCGGTCGGGGAGGGGGGGTAGATTCGGTGACGGCGCGGTAGACTTGATCCCAAATGAGCGCGTCATCTGGGCTGTCGGCAAGGGCGGCATTCAGGAGAGGCTTAATGCGGTCGAAGTCGAAGTCGAAGTCGTCGGAGTTGACGGCGGAAACAAGTCTCAAAAGATCGCTGAGGAGGTTGTTGCCACTCCCACGCGCGGGGAGCAGACGTGACGCTCGAAGGCCTTGCAGTGCCGACAGAAGGTCAAGGGCAATATTCTGGAGATCTATATAACAGTCAGAAGAGCCAACCGTAATACAGTTCAACTGGCCTGTCTTACCTTTTTGGCCAAGCTGACCGAGCGCGTCCGGAGTACAGGAGATGCCCCTGTCTTCACAAACCGATTTGAATGAAGCCTTAAAGGAATCAAGGACATTCCCAATAGGATTGCCTCTGATGATCTCTGACCGCGTTTGGTCCGCCATCGCAGATGTGACGACGCGATAGACTTGATTCCAGATAAGCGTATCGTCGGGATTGTCGGCAAGGGCGGCATTCAGGAGAGGCTTGATGCAGTCCGAAGTCGAAGTCGTTGGAGGTAATAGCGGAAAGCACAGGCGATGCTCCTATCTTCGCAAATCGAACTGAAAGACGCGCGAAATGAATCAATGCCTTGCCCGATAGGATTGCTATTGATGATCTCTAACCGCGGTTGATCTGCTATCGCCGATGTGGGTTTGAGAAGGGTCGGATGATAGGAGAAAGATGTCGCGTTTCGCGATATGGGTCTGCGGAATGCCCAGCCACTGACCGCTCAGCCATCTAACCGAGCCACCTGGTGGGGAAATTTCTTCGGGGGCTGATAAGTCAGCTTCCCATGCCGACGGCACAGACAATCAATCAACCTGATAATCCAGCCAATCACGACCCTCGACATGATCAGACACAGGGTTCAGAACACGACCATCAGTCCCAGCACGACCTTCATCTTCTACGAGCTCGAGGTCACGAGCATGAACGAGATTCACTAGCTGTCCGCGGTGTTGACCACCGGCGACCACTGATTGGATTATTGTAAAGCGTGACGATGAGCAAGAACATTAGGTTTTCCTTTAAGCAATGGCTGAATCTAGCCGACCCGCGGCTGTAGTGGTGGTGCCTGAATTATCTGCTCATTGCCCTGCGCTCCTGCGCTTCTGCCCGCGCTCCTGCGCTCCTCCGCTCCTGCGCTGTGAACACAAAATGGACTACAAGTTCGCAATGGAGTGAGTTCTGGGCGTAGATGATCCGCTCGAAGATGTTCCATTCTCGGAACCGAACGACAGCTACAGAGGAAAGCCCACTGGACTTTTTATGATCGCAGGTTGCCCGACTTGCTGCTACTCTCACGAGCGGTCTGGGTGCACTGTATCGAGTACAACTCCGTTTTGATATCTTTGCGTAATGCTTCGATCCGCATCTTGATATAACTCTGCTGGTCGGCTGGCCCTTTAGTTGCGCATTTGTGTGTCATGTATTTTCTTGCTTGCTTGAAGCTTGTCGAACAATACAGACAGAATTCGTCGCATCTGTAGTCTAGGAGCCATTGGTCAGTAACGTGTATCAATGGCTCAGTGACAAATTCAGGGCCTTGCGTATGGCATAATGCCGCGCAACATCTCGGTATCGTGAAAATGTCCTCTGTAGCCCTTTACAGTCGGGGTGTGGGCACTGGAAGGTATTGCGGTTTGCTGCAGTCCTCTTGATAGTTGACTGTGGTCGACTTATTGAGGATTTATACATCCAAGATCTAGAATCATTGTTAATAGTGTTGCCGCTGAATTTCTCGGTATGCCGTTCGGCACCGTTGTCGTCATCGGGAGACTGGCAATTGTTCCCCGGCTCATAAAGCTCGTGCAGTTTGATAAACAATGCCGAAATTTCGGACTAAGGCATGCGTCAGATAACTTCATTTTGGATACCATCGCATTCTCACCTGGTAGAACCAAACATGTCCGAGAAACTTCTCACGTATAGAAAATTGCCAGGAGCAAACAACACATTGATTAGCATCTTGCGTCGCGCTTTCTAACCCCAATTGAAAATGTAGGGGGTCCGCGACAGCCGTGGCATTTCGTGCCGTAGCATTTTCATGCGATTGCGTGCCGTTACATGAGCTATGATCCTGTTCCCCAAGAAACGGCAACATTGATATTGTTGACAATGGAGGGGTGTCCACGGGCAGATGAAAGACACTGTATGCACAGCTTCCTTAAGCTGCTGTGGAGATGCTAGAGATACACGCTATCATTTCAAGGCAAGTACTGTACAGGCCGAGATGGAAAGGAAAGCATTATATGCCTCAATAGAGATGGTTCTAGGAACCGGGATCACCGGTGCGCACTGATCCGGGCTCCGGGAACACGCACGAAGCTTCTGCAGAACCACTCCAGGGCTCCAGATTGTATTCCGAGCCCAGATTCCCCAAAGCGAGCGCAAGTTGACTCATTCTGATCATGTTTAGAAGGAACTCCGATAATTCTGAAACGGCACTGGCTGCCCAACTCGACACTTTCCTCCCGTTTCGGCATCTACCGCCCGAGATACGCCTGATGATATGGGAAGAGACCTGGCCGGGGCCTAGGGTCATCGAAGCTGGCTACACCGTAGTGCCGGGTACTGGAGAAAGCTCGTCAGAATTAAATGATGAGACGAGAGAGCACGTCGCGAGCTTGACTTGGATGAACTTAGTCTTGTGTACCAAGCAGATAAGCAGCAGCCGCACGAGACTCCCCTTTGCATATTTACCAAGCGGCAGTTCGACCCCTGTGACGGTCTCCTCATTCGTGTCATCATTACAACTACGACAGGTTCCGAGAGTGGCTTGAAGATGTCTGCGGCGTTCCGAAGCACATGCCTATCAATATTCCATTCACAGATGGCGAGGGCAAAGAGTACGACTTCACAATCAAGGACCAGTACGCCTTTGCAACAGCTTTACACCGCCTTAAATATGGTTTCGCTGTTCTTCCAGCCAATCCCCGTTCTGGCCTCTGCATGGTTATGTTTCCTTGTGAGGACATACTACCATCTGTAGAGAATGCGGCATCTGCATTGGAATCAGGGCCACTGAACAATCAGCCGCCTATCGCTCCGCCTATGCCAGACGTCTCATCCGCGGCAGGTCCTGACCTAATGCCTGATCGTGGCATTAAGGATCCGGCTCTGGATGAACAGCAGGCGAACGACAACCACAAAGGAGATCACCCTCCTGAGATACCAGGTGATCAGTCTGTGCGGGAGGAGCCAGAAGTCGTTGTAATTCCTGATGACGACGACAATGAGCAAGATGAGCCCAATGCCGGTGGCCTCATCTTTTTCGACGATGCGATTTTGGCAAAAGCTGAACGCTTTTTTCAGACGTCCAGGAATACCGACGGCAAGTATAAGGTCAAAGGCATTCGGCGGCCTCTCCATATGTACCAGCTGTACACAACATATGGTGTTTTAGCGGCGCCCTTTACGACCGGAGTAAACGGAGGCTTCATTGGCTGGGATGTTGGCTTCGGAAAGACTATGTTGGTTCTCGTATATCTGCGCGCTCGAGCAAAATTGGCCGCTTTATGGAGCGCAGTACGGTTGCAATGGAAGACTCAACCCGGTAAAGACGGCGACCATCTGGATAACAAGGAACAGCCGCCAAACGCTCGCTGCCCGACTCAAAACAAACTGATGGTCGAATGTCCCTGTGTGGCATCCTCTGATTCACGCCAGATCTGCGAAACTTACCTCACAAATACACCGGCTATGATCGTTATGCCGCCTGCTTTGGCACTCGGCTGGCTGAAAGAAGCACGCGCTGTGTATGTAGATGAGAAACGACCTGACCGTGTTCCCTTCATCACATTTTACACCTGTGTCTATTCGATAAAGGACTGCACTTCTCTCAACACTTCCAGCGATCCAAGACGATGGGCTTCGGTTATCGCAGATACACAGGCGGAGCTCGTTACCCAGAAATTCGATGACAATTTTGAGACCCAGCTCGACCAGTATGTTCAAGCTGGAAGCGGTACCGCTACGGATGTCTTTCTGGTCAGCAACAAATACGTGGAAACGCTTTACCGCAAATACCCGAAACCAGACGGAAACAAACCCACGCGCTTTTTTACTGTGGGCCTTGTCGTCATGGATGAGCATCAAACATACAAGGGCTCAGCGACCGCGGTCAAAGAGCTTCCCGAGGGCATTGACTCTGGACAAATGAAGCCTGGCGGTACACTTCCGTTCAAAGTACTTGGCAAAATTTCTCAGAACGCTAACCACCCTGTGACACTACTTACTTTATGCGGCACTACTCTGGAGGAAGGCCCTACCGCATGGGGTTTACCTATACAGCATTTCATGGGCCAGTGGGCTTGGTTCAAGCCGTGTGAGATGGATCAGTTGCGGTGTGCTAAGGGCAAAACGCCATGCTTCTTTTCGAAGACCTTCACGGAAATACGACGAACATATTTGACTATTGTCCGACAGCTGGCCAGTAAAGCTAAGACGGAAGAGCAGCTGGAGCCAGAGCTGCGCAACCTCGTCACGACCTTCAAACCAATAATATGGCGCCTCCGCCAAGGCCAGCTCCGTAGAGGCCAGGCAATTAACCCGTTGCCGCCTTGTCACAAAGAGTATAGGATTGTGGAACCTATGATGGACGAGACAACAACCACTGCTTTCAACAATATGGTCTCTAGTATTACCGTCTTAGTGGAGAAGAAGCTGGAAAGCCTAATCTCCCAGTGGAATGGCAGTGACAAGTCAGAGCCCCGACCTACAAAGGAGTCCCTCCTAAAGAATTTGGCGTCTTCGACCATCAAAATGGCCGCCAGCCACAATGCTGCTTTTCTCAACTTACAACGGTCCTCAATATACCCTTTTCTCGCAATACTGCACAACAAATACAACAGAGAAGTGTTCAAGGTGGACAGCTTCCAAAAGGCCGCTTCTAGATACCAGAAAGACCTCATCACCAGTGAGCCTCTAGCAGATGCACTCATCAGTTTGCACAACCTGGATTTTTGGACAGATCTCAACAACATCAAGAAGAACTCGGCCAAGTTCCTCAAAATTAAAAGGTTGATCACTCGCATGGTAGCTGATCAACGTCCCAAACGGCTCCAAAGGATGGCTCAGGAAAACGACATACGGTTATATTTCACAGTTAGGCAATCAGTGCTATGCTAAGCTACATCTTTATTCTGCAAGATCCCAACCTCCAAGGCAATGTAGAGCCGCTCTATATGACGTCTAGTACAGATAACACTGAACAAGATAAAATAGTCGAGAAGATGAACCAGGATTGCACGCCCAACAGTCGCAATAAAATCCTAATAGCTACAGCGAGTATAGCTGCGGAAGGATTCAATATACAGCGGGCAAATAATGTGTGGTTTCCTAAGCTTCCAATCACACTGTCTAAGAGGGAGTAGGCAAAGGGCAGGGTCTACCATCAAGGGCAGCAGATGGAGGTGGAGATCACAATGCTTATAAAGAGGGGCAACCTCATAGAGGAGCTCGGTTATAACGCGATGAAGGCAAAGGAAACTGTGGCAAAACTTCTTTATGGTATTTAAGACAGATGTTAATACAAGCCGGGGTTCTACTGGAGCGGACTTGGCATTAACAGCAAAGCGAGGGGTTCGAGATGTAGTGAATGATTCATAGATCTTATTGATGCAGGAAGGAATGTGGTTGTGTACTTCTGAATTTTCTATAGACATCTCTCCTCGAATAATATAGTCCCTTGTTGCTTAGCTACGTTAATCTACGTTGTAAGTGCTATAATGTTTTAATGCACATAGTAATGCTCTCTATATTTAACTCCTATTTTATTTGAAAGGTATTAGCGAGGTATTTCTATAACTAGCCGGTTTGCCCCGGACTGGGGGTAATAAATAGCCAAATAAACTAATATTACAGGGTTATAAAGTATAGGAGGGCGAGAAGGCTAAGTAGAACCCTTTTATTTTTTAGCCATTAATCTCTTAATATATACATATAGTTCCTAAACTTACTCCTGCCCTAAAAGAGAGCTTAGTAGCGATTGTAAAAAAATTAGTTTGAGATATACTTCCTAAATAGCCCATTGCCATCTATATATTGATTATAGGCAGCATCTAACTCCTCTTTATATAGACGGCTGTCTATCGATTTAAGAGCAAAGCAAGAGGAAAAAAAAAATATATATCTACTATAGTAGTATAGAGTCTACGTTATTTATATAAAAACCCGGTTTCTTCTTTTTAGATATCTCTAAAGCCTTGAGTAGATATGGGTAAACTGGGACTGTATGTTGGTTATACAGGCCTCTAGATGTAAAGCAACTGACAATAAAAAAGATATGATAGATAATAGCCGTTATACTAAATAAATATTAAATTTGTAAGTTAAATAGCTGTATTTATATAATAATATAGTTAGAAGAGCGTTATCTATATAGACCTAAAACTAATGATATAAAGAAGGATAATTAATGTATATATGTGTCAATATTAGTAAAGGCTATTTAGGTCTCTGTTCTGGAGACTATTTCTTAAGCCGCCTAATAAAAATGAAAAGGGGACAGTATAAAACAGATAAGGTAAGAATGAGATATTATGACAGGAATAGAAAGGTGGTGGCTATATTAGAAAAGTAGTAAATAAGCCTTATATAAGTCTGCTTAAGAAAGCTAGCTTTGTTAAAAAGCTACTGTAACTATTAAATATATAGTATAATTGCCTGCTGCCCTTAGCCCTGCTAAGTTAACAAGTATATTTAATCCGATAGATATACTATAGTAATAAAAGCTTTACATAGCTATTGCTACCTGGCTTTTTGCCTATTATAAATTTAATATTATAGGTTATATATATACATAGTCTTGGTACGTGTTTTTGTAACTACTTGTCTATTGCTTACTAAACCGTGAGGATTCCTAATGCTTTAAGATTATATGCCCTATTCTTGACTTTGCCTAGCTTCCGCTACTAGTAAATCTCTATATAGACTTTAGCAAGTATAAATACTAAGAATAGGAAAAACAGCTAAGTAAAAGAAAAATATACGCCTATTAAAAAGATAATAGCCGAGCTTAAAGCTAGCGTATCTATTGTAACTGCCTATTTCCCTGGCTTCTAGGCCTGGTTTTTAGAGAATATATTATATAATATATAGAGAAAATGTAGAAAAATATTAAAGAATATACAATATATTAAAATCAAAATATTCTAAATAGCTTAAATTTTAAAACAAGCTAGATAATATATTCTAATACCAATAAATATAAATTAAAATAGTAATATGCATATCAGTACTTTATATACTATATTATTCTTAAATCTATCCACCAGAGGCTAGATAGCTATTATATTGTTAAACGGAAACGCTTATTAGTAGGCGTGGGCGCTACACGTAGGGGGTTACCCTAGACTTCACGTAAGGAGTTACCCTAGACTTGGCACTGGATTTCTCTAAGTGCCTATGGGGCGTGCACGCCGAAAGATGAGTTTGGTGGCCGTAAGTCAATTTTTTGGGCTATTTTAAGACCCTAACTTCATACCTCTACATTCCCCTTCTTTCTTACCCAAAAAGTATGTAACTTAGTTTGTTAGATAGCCTGATTTCTGAAGTTTATCTGTATTTAGTTTGGTTACTGTCAGGGTTAGGGTTGGCTGGTTATTTAATGCCAAAGATAGTGGGTCTGAGGGCCGAATTTTCCGGCCTCCCTATCTGCGCACCAGAGCCAACCCACGCGTGCCCAAGGGTGAGACGATGTCGGAGGGACTGTGAGGAGGGCTGACAGAAGCCCACTCAAATTCAATGCAAAGTTGTCCGAACCACTCTCAATCGTCCCAACTCGTCTCTAGGCACTCTACTGCGACCCTGCCGTACACACACACACTGCTGAAGGCACTAACCTTCAGAATACTTAGTTACAAAAATGTCTTAATATTAAGATTAAAAAACAGAAGGCCGTTAATTCCTTAGCCTTTTATATCTCTGCCAATTATATAGTTGCCAAGATAGATAAAAAGTAGCTAGAAAAAGGTAGACTTTAAAGATAGCTATTATTGCTGCTAATTATATCTCTAATCTAACGGTATATAATTTACAGCATCTCTAGAGATTGCCCGATGTAATGACTCGTGGTGGAAGGTGCCACTGCGCTACATAGACCAAAAGATCAGCTAATATTCGAACTCTCTATTCGAACATTCCTTCCAACCGTACATATAGCTTACGCCTAGACCACGGGTCGTAACACCCGAGACGGCCTAACCGATATAATATAGGCGCATCATTACCTCCTTCCTCTATATCTCTTATACCTTCTGGCCCTTTTGTATAAACTCGCCCCCTCTCCCTATTATACTATCTTAGATACCAGTAATAAGAAGGCAAGATCTTATTAAAGCCGCCTTATATATACTATTGCCTTAACTAATTAACTTTCTCTTAACAGTTTATTACTACCTTGCTACTACTTAAATAAAATATAAATCGCTATATATAGAAGTATAGATCTATTACTAATACCTTCTCTGCTTTTTATAATATGCCTTATAATTACTAATAGCATTATAGGGAGGCTACATTATTCTTCCGCTTCTTATTACGCCGAATATCTTTTCTCTCTTATTCTTTAAAACTTATCTTAACTAAACCGCTTTACCAGTTTCATTTCTAGCTTGTCCTTACCACCCCTACCCGCTATAGCCTAAATTATTGCTTATAAATTAAAAACAGATAGCCGTCAAATTAGATAAATATCCCGCCTTCCGTATAATCTAATTTCTATATATTTTCGCTACAGGTATACTGGCAATTAGTTTAACTATAACCAATAAGATATCTAGCCTATAGATAGAGAGAATCTAGCTAAGTTATACCAAAAAGAAGAGGTCTCCTATTATCTCTACATTAATGCCATTAATATTTACAACATTTTTATAACTAGTTAATTTAGATAGGCTATATAATATATATTAAAGATATAACAAGCAGACTTAAAGTCAGCCTTACAGATAAAGAAAAGGCATATATTAGGCGTATAAACTAGCTAAATATCAGAGTTGTGATTATAAGTATATTAGCCCGATTACGTAAACAGACGTGCTTACGTAATACTAAATAAAATAGGGATTATAATAATATATATTACTTATATATAATAAACCCCCGAAATAAAATAAAAGAATAAAAAGCTTAAATAATAAATAAATAAAAATATTTCTTTCTTTAATAACTTATTAATTATTAGGGCTATAGGCTAAGACCTATATATCTCGTATACTAATAACCCATACTATAATATAAGCTAATAATATATGCTTACGTAATCTGCTTACGTAAGCCGGTTTCTAGAACCTTCCACCTAGTAGGTAGGCAGAAACTATATATATGCCTCGACCCACCTTCTTTGGATCTAGTCTATTCGACCTACTTCCAAGGAATTCTATATTATATAATAACATGCTATAATTATTAGCTAATAGATTACTAATTACTACTTGGTAATTAGTAATTAATAAATTCTCGAATATTCTATAAACCCTCTTTTAAAGCTATAAATAAGCGGGTCCTCTCTCGAGAATAGGTCAGACATTCAAGCAAGCAAGCAAGCAAGCAAGCAACGAGAAAAATCTAGCAATAATACTTTTATCTTTATACTATTATTACTTGATTACATAATCATCCCCTCGATCCTCACGTGATCTCTAAGAGTGATAATACAAAATAATATAGAAATATAATAATATAGGAATACAAGAATACAATAATACAGGAATACAAGAATACAAGAATACAATAATACAGGAATACAAGAATACAATAATATAGGAATACAGGAATACAAGAATACAATAATATAGAAATACAAGAATACAATAATACAGTATTATTATATTCCTGTATTATTATAATACAATAATATAATAATTATATATAAGATATATTTAACTTAAAAAAGGTTAAAAAAAAGAATTACTTTTTACTTATAACATTATTATTTATTTTAATAAACTAATAAACTAATAAACTAATAAACTAATAAACTAATAAACTAATAAACTAATAAACTAATAAACTAATAAACTAATAAACTAATAGACTAATAGACTAATAAACCAATAGACTAATAAACTAATAAACTAATAGACTAATAAACTAATAGACTAATAGACTAATAGACATAGTTGTGACAAAATTTGATACATTGTAGTAATACTACTATATTACTACATTTATACTGTATAAATGTAGTAATGTAGTTAAAGGGTTTTGTAGTTTTATAGTTTGTAGTTTTGTAGTTTTGTAGTTTGTAGTTTTTGTATAAAACTACAAATTTTATATATACCAAATAAGGTAAGTTATTTAATTATGCTTTAATCTATTATTTAATAACTCAATACTAATATAATAATATTATATAGTCGGACATATTTAAATTCTGGGAAATAAATGAAGAATTTTACCCTTATTTATCTATTTTAGCTTATAAATATTTGAATATACCAGCTACATCTGCTGCTATAGAAGAAAACTTTAATAGTAGTACTAATATTATTACTAATCGTCGAACTAATTTAAAGCACGATACTAGAAAAGAACTAATGATTATTAAATCAAATAATAAAGAAAAAAGTATATATAAAACTAAGAGATACCCTAGTTTAGAAAAGGTAAATAATGGTGAACAAGAAGCTTATTTTAGTGACGGGGAAGATAGTGATTTTAATTAATTTATTTTATTATTTTACTTTTTAAAGTATATTTAGTTAGTTAGATTTAGTTAAATAAATAATATAATACTTAATATTTACTACTTTTAAGTTTTTACATTAAAGCTTTTATTATATTATAATAATTAAAAGCTTAGATTTAATTTTTATAGTATATAATTCAATAGATTATATTAAATAATTATATATACTTATATATATATATTAATATATAAATATAAGTGTTTTATATTTTAATTTTAAATGAATTTAAATAAAACTATATATTTAATTTTTATTTTATTTATTTATTTATTTATTTATTTTAAGAAATAATTTTAATAATGAAATTTATATTATTTTTATATTCTTTATATATATATACAAATAATACAAATAATACAGGAATACAAGAATACAATAATACAGGAATACAGGAATACAGGAATATAATAATACAGAAATACAGGAATACAAAAATATAGTAATACAGGAATACAATAATACAGTATTATTGTATTCCTGTATTCCTAATAATACAAATGTATTATTTTTATCACAACTCTGCTAAATATAGGTATATAAGGTATGACAAGGAAAAATCTTATAAATATTGTAAAGAAAAATATAGCAGATCTTTAGCTGCTAAGTGTAAATAGAAGATAGGGCTAAGCCGTAATTATAATTAAAATTAAAATAAACTATCTTAAGTAAAGAGTGGTAAAAAAAGACATAGGTCTAGATGCAAGCTCAGAGTTGTGACACTTTTACTATACATCTAACTATACAACTATACACGTCTTTAATCACTAATATCTTTATAAATAAATATAGTTTTATAAAGAAATCTATATCACGTAATAGTTCTGCTTTTAAACTTTATAATGATATATTTTTTATAGGGTTAAGGGTATTATGTAATGCTATATACAGGGGTTAAAGTTAGTGAGTTTTTGTATAGTTGAGGTTCAATTTTCTTTGATTTTTACCCCCCTGTAATTAGCCCCCCCTATTACCCTAACCCTTGGGAAAAAAACTAATTAAATCTAAAAAAAGATTTTAATATTAGTTTATTATATTACTATATCTTTAAATTAATTATTTAAAGAAATAAAAAATATTTAAAAAAGTGTATAGTAGATGTATAGTTGAGTTGTCACAACTCTGTGCAAGCTAAACAAGGCATATATAGTATAAAATAACCGCGCGGTTTAAAGGCAAAATAGAAAGGGGAGATAAGGGGAAGGATATAGGGGAAATCTAGCCCCGCGAAACAAGGGGATTAGAGCGCGGCCGTAATAGTCGGCAAAAATAACAAGGAGAGGGGAGAGAATAAGGATATATATATATATAAAGAGAGAGAGAGAGAGAGAAGTTAAGAGTATAGGAAAGGGACGTCGGAGAGGAGGGCCCTATTTATGCTAGGGCGCGCCGGGCCGGGGGGTAGGCATGGCGCGGGCTGGCGCGACGCCATGCCCGATTGGAAAGGATGGGGAGGGCCGCTAAACCCGGCAGGTGCAGCACCGTATCTGCGATTACTAAAAACACTGATCCCATAAGCTACTTTAATGGATACCGAAGGTCTTTTCCTGGATCTCTTTTTTTTACAATTAGTTCTAAAAAGCCAATCAACATTTCCTTTTTCGCTAAATTAAGCACTATTTACTTAGCATTTATTTATAATCAACCAAATATAATGTCCTCCTTTTAATCAAGAATTATATAAAAAAACACCTTTAATTGCCTATACCTGTCAATATCAATATCACTATAAGCTATATATATAATAATATTTTCAACAATAATATTAACCTATTTCAAACTTTTAGTGGTAATTGGAATATATAATAGGCGTTAATATTAAACAAAACGTTTACTAATTGTAATATAATATAAACAATTACTATCAACAAAGGTCTTAGTATAATAAATATCATTTATACTGCAATTAACATAAATTCCTTTACTATTTATCTGTTTTTTAAACGCTTACCACTTAGCCTTAGCTTTTACTGACCTTTAACAACAACTTTCGCCAGAAATTACTCTTTTTCCAAATCTTCCTCACTTTAATTAAAAATAACAATAGTTTTATCATTGCTATCCTTAACTATAGCCTTTTTAATAAGCTTATTCTTTTTAGTCTTAATAACCCTTTTTAATAAATTACTTGGGCAACAAGTAAGTTTAAAAGGACGCTTTTTAATTATATAGCCTGATTGTTTATATTAAAAACATCTGTCTTTTTTAGCTTATTTCTCGATCTCCTTTTTATCAATCTATTTAACTTATTTTCCTTTGAGTTTTTTATTATTTTAAACAAAGGCGCTGTTTGCCTTAGTGAGCTTTTAATTTATTTAATTTTTAGCCACAGCAGCTTTTATAACTTCTCTGCTTCAATTCCCTTTTTTCTATTTTGGGGATAAAAAAGTCTATTAGGCTTTTCCCTTCCTTGTATAAGCCAAACTGTCTATTATAAACCCAATTGTTTAAATCGTTTAAATATAAGCCTCAAAATCATCTCTTAATAAATTGACCAGCCTTATAAGCCTGTTTTATATAATTAGGCTGAGAACTTCTTTAAGCTAGTTAATCTGCATATATACGGGCTATTTAACACCACCACTATCGGCTAATTCCTTTTCAAATCGGGAAAGGAAAGCAAAAAGCTTTTTGTGCTCTCTCTGCTGTAGGTAATAAAAATGGTTAAGTGCTTTAAACTGGCTGTTTAGATTATTATAAATATTAAAAAAATACTTTAAATACCGATTAGAGTTATATAGCCCATCTAGGCCTCTTTCGTTTATAAATGCTATAGTTATATTTTAAGCTAATTTTTTCAGCTTAATATATATATATAAAAATTAATCAAAATATTGTTTAATTGCTGTTTTATTAATTACAAGTTTGCTCTTAATTTCTATATATTATCCCCAAAAAACACTGCGGATACTATTGAATTTTAAAAGGTTGAAAAATAAGACTTTTTTTTTATATTTATATTTAAATCGGGGGTAATTAGTAAAGGCGTCGGCTTGTAGGGGGATATAGTAGGCATTGACCCTTGCTGGAGGGCGGCTAAGTTTTTTCTAGTCGTCGGATTTATTGTCAACTAGTTTCCCTTTCTTGCAATTATTTTAATTAAAACTTGGTAAATTGATTGTTTAACAACTTTAATATTTTTGTAATTTAAAGTTATTGCGAAGTTTAGAGGTTTCCCAACTAGATATCCCTTATTATATCATTAAACGACATTTTAATATATTTTCTTTAGGGCTATTTTTAATAATAAAAGTTAATATAATACCTCGGCTTTTAATTAATTTAAATTATAAAACTTTTATAGATTTATAAAACTATTAATTGTTTTATTTTTATTTTAAATATTTAAAATTTTTAAATATAAAAAGAGCTTTTTTTTTATCAGCTATTTAAAACTTTCGGATTGTAAAAAGGCGACAGGATTTTTATTTTGATTATAGGACAACTTTTTTTAATATAAAAGCTCCCTAAAAAGATCTGTTAACTTTATAAATTAACTTGTTTACTTTTAAACTATATATAATATAACCGCTTAGGGAGAAGGGGTTTTATTACCGGCTTTTATAAGGCTATTAAGCGGTAGTTTTATAGACCTAATAGCACTCCTTTGTTGATTAAGAGAGTTCCTTTATACTTTTATCTTTTAGCAGATTGTAATAAAAAAGTTAAGATAATGTAACAGTCTTAAGGCAGTATATTGCAACTAACTAGGCTACTTTACGAGTATTTTAATTTAGAAAACCGAAAAAGGGAGAAAACTAAGATGCGGGGGCTTCTATGCTATATCTTATTTCCTGATCAAAGGCGCCTAAACGTTGCTTAGTTATCTGGAGCTTCTGTTGTAGGTATAGCGGTTGCGCGGTCTGTGGCGGACTGCCTGTATGGCCGAGGGCAACCGAGTGCTATTACCTCAGGCCTCAGCCTGTTATAATTAGTAGGCTTGTGTAAATAGCTTTGTTATTTTAACTTTTATTTAAATTAGCAGCTATAAACTTAAATTTAGGTAATAATATTAGCTTACTTAATAAGGGTCTTCTTATAAGCTTATTATATATATTATTATTAAAGGACTAACTTTTCTTTTAGTTAAGACTACTTTTATAAGATGTAGTTTATATAGTCTACTTTATGATTAGTTGGTCTTTGCTGTATGACTGTCTTGCTATCCTTTTAGTCGACGACGCTGTTAGAAGCGATTCTTGCCAGCCTCGTCTATACGTCTATTATAAGGCTTTAGCTACGTGCTACTAATTATGTCTTTTCTTTACTATTATTAACATTGTATCTCTTTAAACGCTAAGTCTTTAAGCGTTTCCTACTATATAAAGGGACTATATATGCCTTTAAAGTATATAGATTAAAACGAAACTACCTAATGAAGATAGCTTATTTAAATATTATTATTATAATTTTAATATTATAACTTCTTTTTTTTTCTTTTTTTCTTTTTATTTTTATTTTTATTTATCTTTTTCTTAATACTCTTTTTTTCTTTTTATAATGTTAAATTATAGTAATCTTATCCTTATAATCTAAGTGAAAACTAAAACTATTAAAACTTTTAGTTTAAAGATTATAATAAAATATTACTTTATTTAGACTATATTTTTCTTTAAATTTACTCTTTAACTAAACTAGTATCTTAAGTAATAAGATAACCTAAAATAATATAAGTATATATTAAAAGGTTGTTAAGCTAGTATATATCCCTTTTATTTATAAGGTTCTTTTTAGTTTTATAGTAAAATCTTTATTAATAGCCTTAAATACCTTTTTACCCTAATTATAAAAGTTATCATTATATTTATTAAAAGTTTCTTTAGCTAATAAGTATTTACATAATTATATTTACTAAATTATATTAACTATTTATATTCTTTAAGTTCTTCTTATTAAGCTAAAATAATAATTAAATATCTTAAAAAACCAGATATAATATATCTTTTTAAATAAATATAATAAGTTTTACTTTATAAAGGTTTTCATAGCAACTTTCTAATCTTCTATACACTAATATATAGTTAAAAGATATATAGTATACTACTAATTATAGTATTAAATCATATCTAGTCTCTGCTACTATTTATACGAATACTATTAACAAGCTTATAATAATCACACTAAACCTTTATAGGGTTTAGTAGGTAACCTATAGGGTTTATATTAACAGTTTAGCATAGAGGTAATACTTAACTATTTAGTATATAAAAATACTATTATTTTTATTTTTAAGAGTATAATTACTAGCTATAAGGCTATTTAGTAGTTAGACTAAATACTTAAATTAACAACTAAAGAGTCTATTCTATAAAAGCTATCTACTATAGTGATAACTATATCTTTATATATTCCGACTCTTTAAGTGGCTCGACAAAATCAATAGCAAGCCTGTTAATCTGGTATTAGTATTGCTTAACTAGATCGATATCGAGTTTATCGATCTAGTTTAACTGTAGGTTCCTGACCCTGACCCTAGTTTTGGCATATCCCGTAACTCTATACTTTAGTACTAATCGTCCTGCGTCATGACATTCTGTCTAAGTTGCATAAGTTACCCAAACGGGTCTCCTTGCCGCTATATATATTAGTTTATAACATTGTTTCCCCTCTTGTATCCTTTGTCCTTAAAGGTATTCCTGTGGGTCTCTCGCCGTCCTTTGTGCATTTATTCATACCTTCCTAATTTATCATATCTAGCAAAGTCTTTAAATCTTACGTTGCAAAGCCCTTCTCTAAGTCTAAGTAAAAGGCTGCCCTATTATCCGCCGTCGCTTCCCTTGGCACTATTATCTCAATGCCTTATTCCTATTGCAAGGAGCATAACCTAGGCAAAGACTGCCTAGTTGTCAATTCCAAGTCGTCTCGCTATCTTACATATATCCGACTTAATCTGTTAAACTATAACGCGCGGGGTCTTTTTCCTAATCAGCTAAATAAGATCACCCTAAAGCACTGTTGTTTAGAAGAAGAGTTAGAGGCTGTTAAGAAGGAGGCGCAGTTATTAAACGCGAAAATACTTTATTTACAAAAACAGAAGCAGATATAGTATAAGAAGATAATATGCGTGGTGTGCCGAGATATTAACAATGTGGAGGAGCTAGAGTGTATGAAAAACAAGGAGGCTAAGGTTAAATACAAGCATATTGCCGAGCAATCCGCTAAAATTATTCGTAGTAGCTTGCCTAGTTCTAGTAGAATGGAGCTTCAAGAATCCTAGCTTCGTGTAGGTAGGGATGTTGGTGTTTTTAATTAGAGTTCTATGGTAAATAAGGGTATAGATTAGTCTATATTAGGTATATTTAATTTGAGTAGAGGTATATTATTTATTTATTTATTCTTACTCTGATTACCTAATAGAGGTATGTAGTACTCCTACTATATAAACCTGTATAGGAACTAGAGTACCTAGAGAAAACCTATACGCTGCGTTTAATTAGCCCGCTAGAAGTATAGTTGCTGCGTTTACTATGCTAGAAAGGCAAGAACCTTATCGTCTAAGCAGATCTAAGGGCACCCTAGCCCTTTTATTTATTGTTACTATTATACTGTCTTCTCTGCTATACTAGCATAGCGCTGTCTTAACTTCCTTCTTTTATATATACTATATTTCTTCCCCCTTTACCTATGTTACTGCCTTTAAGTATAGCAGCATTTTCCTAGATTAAAGCAGCTATCTAGCTATTAGAGCTGCCTCTTAGACTAAGTCTAGCCTATGGTCAAAGTCTCTATATAATACTAGTAGATATAGCGCAAGTATACTTTATAGGCGCTTCTAAGTCCCTTTAAGTTTAGAGTACTTTACTATAATATAGAAGGCCGTTTCTTTAGTATAGCCATAGCTATAGTATAATATAGTAGTATTAGGTACCTTTTGTAGGAACAGGTAGGCAGCAAGGCTTATTACGCCTATATAGACCTATATAAGTATTAAGGCCTTATGTTTCTATAGGCTATAATATCTCTCTAGTAGGTAGGGCTTAAAGTAGGGGCTTCTTAAGGTAGCCTTGGGAGTACTGCAGCTGTACCTTATCTGTATTGCTTCCTTCTCTAGCTATTTTTCCTTCTATTTTATTACTACTCTATTATTACCGACCTCTCTTTTAGACTACTCTCTAGCCTACTTAGTATAAGCTTATATACTGTAGAAGTAGGGCTGACGTAGCTTTCGTATAGTATTGATTCTTATACTTATCTACCTTCTTCTTATAGATTTCTTATTATCTAGCTATTTAGTAAAGCCCCTAATTATTATGTATAGCTTCTTTATAGTGCTATTAATGTCTATATATATTTTAAATATAGTAACCCTAGAGTTAAGGTATATATCTAGTAGTAGGCATCCTGCCTCTATATTAAAGATATAGGTAGGGGTTTTCTTATATACTCTAAGCACCATTTAAAGGCATAATAACTATATTATATCTAAGCGGCTTGTAAGCCCTATAGGGCCCTCTCTTCTTAGCGTATGCTATATTGAGGCCCTATATGCTATTGTGCTTTAGACTACTTTTATATAGATTTTCTTTATATAAGTAATACTATAACCCTATATAGATACTGTAAGTCTAGTAAGTATAAGGGTCTATTTTACTATCTTAGCCTAAATCTGCTTATAGTAGCAGAATTATCTAAGCTTTCTATCTAACTATATCCTAAGAAATCTTGCTAACTTAATTAGTCTTACCTTAATATCCCTATAGTATATTCTTTATATTAGCATAGTATATGCTCTTATAAAGTATATTAGTTTATTCTTTCCTATATTAAATTATATACTATAGCATATTGTCTACTTTTTATATACTATATAGGTACTATATAGATGCTAGCAGTTTTCCTTAATAATACTACTTAAGGTAATTATGTTTATATTATCTACAAACTTAACTACTAATAGGCCGGCCCTCTAAAGAGCCTTATATAGAGAGGTTATATAGAGAAAGAATAGTATTAGAAAGAGGGGTAATTTTTATAGTATACCTACACTAATTATACACTATACTGTCATTATACCTTTAAAGCAGAGTAAGACCCAGTGTTTTTCTATAAAGTTCAGTATCTATCAAGCTGCCTATAGGGGGTACCCTAACTAGGCTATTATATAAGCTAGTTATATAGGATTTACATAATTAAAGGCGCCGCTAATATTAAGCTGCAAAAACAATACTATAATTTTACACTACTATAAGATATATACTATTTCTATTACTACTCTAATTACAAGCTCTATAGATCTGCCCAGGCAGTTGCCTATCTAGCCTTTAGGTAGTAGCCGCTATACCTCTGCTGCTTATATAATCCGCTTTACTATTACTTTTTTTACTACCTTTGCTACAGCCTTAATTAGAGCAATAGGCTAGTAGGCACCTACTATTACTTTTTCCTCTAAAGACTTACCTGGCTTTAGCAGAACCGCCACAATTACATTATACCAGCACTATAGGTAGTATTTAAGTATAAAGCTTATTTCAGCTATCTTCGCAAGTACTTAGTAGAGTAGCCTACCGTATATCTTTAGGAAACCCATAGGAAGCTAGTTGTCCCCCAGGGCTTTCTATAGCTTTATTTCTAGTATAACCTCCTTTATATCAGCTTTTACAACGCTTCTTTACAGCATAAACGCTCCCTTATACTATACCCTCTCTAGAGCATTTCTCTAGATATCTAAGAGGTTAATCTTAGGGATAGAGAAGAACTTTACTGCTAATATGTCTGCCTTCTCGTTATAGCTTCTCGCTATAGGCGCTATATTACTGCTATGCTTAAGCGGCGGTATTCTAGAGGCATCTTAGAGTAGGTGGCTCTTAAGTTAAACCTAGCATTCCAGGCGCTATATAGTAGTGTTATCTTTCAAAGCTATTACTACTACGTGGCGCTACTTCTTTGTCCAAGCCTCGCAGATAGCCTTTTTCTATTTCCGCGTTTATACTATAAGTATACTAAGGGTAAGCTTATTAAGTATAGCTTAGGCGGCTTGGTATATACATTTTATATTTTATACTGTATTATTTACTTCCTTATTCTACTACTTTACTTATCTTAATAAAAAGACCTTATATTTTTAGGCCGCCGTATCTATAATATATTATAGCTGCTTATAAAGATAGTCTATATACTTATTAAGCTTCTTAGCATTATTAAAACCGTTAGGAATATAGATCTTATATACTTTTACTATAATTAGTATCTTATTGGCCTTCTTTTAATTCTATTCTGAGAGGGCGTTTTTTAGACAAAGTATAGCTATTATATCCTTAATATATAGAAGTTATAATATATAGTCTAAGCCTTCCTAGTCTGGCCTATACTATAGTTTAGCTATTATATCTCTTTAGGCCTACGCTAGGTCTAGGGTTAAGGAGAGGTAGTTATACTAATACTATATAATAGTTCCTTTAAACGTTACTAGAAAGAGGCTCTAGCGCTATACTAGTATTAGGAGTTTTTCTATATACTATAACTATTAGTACTCTAAGTTTTAGAGTAGGTAGTATATATTAAAATTTCCTATAATAATATTATATCTGTTTGGCTCTAACGCTACAATCTTAAGGATAAGACTCTGCCTATTAGGACTACTATTAGGTTTAGTATAGACTGACTATACTATAGTATTATAGCCCTGTTTATTCTTTATTATAACTGCTGCCTAGTTATATCTTGTATACTGTTCCTATACTCTATCTATAAAGCGCTTATTAATATAAAGCATTGCTTATCCCGTCTCTATATATATTAGTGTAAATTAGCTTAACTCTAGGTAATAAACTCTGCCTTGTTTATCGGGGTAGACCTCCTATAGTATAAAGATATTATATATACGGCCTTTGCTTAGTATTAGTACTGTGTTTTCTCGACTCTCTATAATATTCTAGTATGGGACGCTAAGACTTATTAGGAGATAGTTATATCTATAGAGTCTATATTAATACTATTCTAGCATAGTATTAATAATGTATATAATAGCTGCGTTTAGATGTTATCTAGTCTTGTCGGCAGCTTGCTTCTCTTTAGCCGCTAGTTAATTACTAATATAGACCCCTTTTGCTTTGTACTTCTAAAGATAATCTTAAAGCTTTTATTATTGCTAGGTACGCTTTATAGGGGTATAGCTAGTGTGCTGCTAATATGAAACTAGCGTAAGTATATAGTGTAGGCTTTTCTAATATACTTATACTATTTTTATACAGTATGGTAGGATCTTACCTATGCTAGGTATTTACCTATATAGTTGTAATACTTAATGTATATTAGG
The DNA here is from genome assembly GCA_021399435.1 of Diaporthe sp. PMI_573. Lineage (NCBI taxonomy): Eukaryota > Fungi > Ascomycota > Sordariomycetes > Diaporthales > Diaporthaceae > Diaporthe > Diaporthe sp. PMI_573. The sequence goes on along the minus strand of JAJTUP010000069.1, from coordinate 86,003 downwards.
TTAGACTATAATAGGCACAACCTTTCTCCCTACTTATATATAATACCCGTATACTGCTCATATTGTATATATATAGCGTAGTGTTTTGTAATATACTTAAAGCTATAGTAGTAAAAATACTGCCTTATTACTATATCCTATAAAAAAGGCTTGCAATTAAAGATCTCTGCCTACCATATTATACTATTATAGTAAAGCTGCGTAGCTACCTCTATAGAGCTGATCTATACTATTGCTGTAGCTTTAGGGCCGGCCTTAAGGAAGATTACCTACAATTTTGTAATTAACTTTATATTTACTTCTTAAAAGTCTTAAAGAAGCTGCTTAGGCGCTATATATATATTCTAGAGTCGCATTATAGAGAGGCTATAAATAACTACTATATATTTTTGGCTTATTTTATATATAAATACTTTAAAGACGCTGCTTACTTACTACTCTAACTATTTATACTTCTCTGCCCTCTTTTAGAAGGTAAGAACTATATTGCTGCTCTATAGGCATTAGGCTACTATTATCTCTATAGCCTCTAGTATATTATTTACTGCCTTAACTGTGTCTACTGTATTATATATATATAGCTTCTCTGTCTATTGTTTAGTTTTAATTATAATCTTATATACTTATTAGGCAAAAACTACTAGCTTTAATTTCTAGACACTGGTACTTATATTACTTATTTAGTTTGTATTTACTATAGCGGTAATAGAGGCCTATATAGCTAGCTAAAGGTGCTGGTTGCCCTTAGATAATACCTTTATTACTGCCTTTTTAATAGCAGAGCTAATGTGCTTTTTAAGTATAGTCTCTTTATTATTCTTACTATTATTTTATATTGCTTTTAATATAGTAATATTGTTTTTCTATAGGAGGTCTAATACTGCCGATACTATCTATCTTGCCTTTTTGTAATTATCTGGATATATTAGATGTATTAGGTTCTCGATAATTAAATTCTCAACTTATTATAGTATATTTACTTTATTGTTGCTACTAAACAGTAGCAGTATTATAGTGTTTCTGTAGGCGCTAAGTCTAGTGGCGGGGTTGTATAAACTCTGCTTTAAACCTTTTGCCCTATTGTTAACAACTATCGGGAGACTCTCTGCTGCTATACCCTTGTTGCCAGAGTTGTGAGTATACAGCTAGTATACAGGTATACAAGGTATACAGGTATATAGGTATACAAGGTATACAGGTATACAGGTATACAGGTATACAAGGTATACAAGGTATACAGGTATACAGGTATACAAGACCACTAGGTATACAGGTATACAAAGTATACAGTATATTTGTATACCTGTATACCTAGGTATACAAGTATACAGGTATATAAAGTATATAGATATATAAATATATATATAACTATTATAATATTAAATTAATACTTTAATATATTAATATATTATATATTAATAGTTTAATAAACTAATAAAATAAACTATTATAATACTTTTTTAATTTAATTTAAACTATTTAATAAAATAAACTAATAAATTAATAGTTTTGTAAATAAATAGACTAATAACTTATATATTTTTAAAAAGACTTAACTTAATTTAGTTGTATACCTAGGTATACAAGTATACAGGTATACAGGTATACAGATATACAGATATACAGATATACAAGACCCTTAGGTATACAGTTGTATACTAAACTGTCACAACTCTGCTTGTTGCGCGAAAGCTGTAAGGTTATTTTCCGGTAAAACCAGCTTTACTGATTTTAATTCTAATGTTAAAATCGTTTTTAGATATAGCGCCGTATAAATATTGACGGAACGCGTTTTTCTAGCTGTTTCTAAGTAGAGGTATAACTGGTAACAAAAATGTTTCTACTAGTAGGCCGTCTAATTTATAATAATTAACTGGTAGATAAAATAGACTGGTAAATCATTTCAACTAGTACTCTTTTATTAACTAGTAGATCTTATTAACTAGTAGAAAACTCTACCAGTAGCGTCTTTATTTAACTAGTTAAAGATTTCGTTAACTGGTAGAAGTCTTTAATTAACTAGTATAGGCTTCTAGTTAACTAGTCAATCATTTCTAACTAGTAGACTGTCGGTTTTAGGTAGTTGCTTATTGGTAACCTTCTTATCTACCGGTTGTCCCTTAGTCGCTATCTTAGGCTAGTTTTAGTTCTTGTCTTTATTTTAGGCCTAGCCGAGTTTCTAGCCTAGTAATCCCTTAAAAATCATTTGCAGCCGGTAAGATTATCAACTAGTTTTTATATATTTTCGCTGGTATTATAATCTTTCTATTTAACTAGGTACTCTATTATTTCCTAATGTTATTATAAGTTAATAATCCTTTTAACTTTTGTTAAACAGAAACGCTTATTTAGGTGTGGGCGCTGCACGTAGGGAGTTACCCTAGACTTCACGGAAGGAGTTACCCTAGACTTTTTACTAGTGGCGTGCGCGCCGGCAGATGAGTTTGGTGGCCGTAAGTCGATTTTTTAGGCTATTGTAAGACCCTAACTTCGAACCTCTGCATTCCCCTTATTTCTTACCCAAAAAGCATGTAACCTAGTTTGTTAGATAGCCTAATTTCTGAAGTTTATCTGTATTTAGTTTGGTTACTGTCAGGGTTAGGGTTGGCTGGCTGTTTGAAGCCAAAGATAGTGGGTCTAAGGGCTGAATTTTCCAGCCCCTCCATTCCTGCACTAGAGCCAACCGCAGCATGCCCAGGGTTAAGATCATGTCGGAAGGACTGTAAGGAGGGCTGACAGAAGCCCACTCAAATTCAATGCAAAGTTGTCCAAACCATTCTCAAGCGTCCTAACAAGACCTCAGTATACCTTACTGCTACCTAACTCCCATTCGATCCACCAACCTTCATAACTTTATATTCTTTATTATACTCATTAACTATTTTAATCTATATCTTAAGTTTTACGTTCTATAATACTGGTTCTAGTAATAAGATATAAAAGACTAGGTACTGTCTTATTCTTTAAGGTAATAAAAGTTTATAGTTAGTATCTAAAAGTCTCTTCGAAATTTTAAATAGTCTGATTTTTCTATAATTAAGCTTATCGCTAGGGCGCTTGGTTTTAATGTTTTATCAAAAAAGGTAGACTTTATCTCCCTTCTTAAAGATTAGTCCCTCAATTCTTTTCTAGTTTATATATTTAGCTATTCATTCCTATATAAAAGTGTCACGACCCTAATAAAAATAGGACCAACGGTTGGTTCTACAAAGGAACAACCCTACTAGGCCAGTACACCGGCCAAACAAACGGCACAAGGGACCAAGCCACAGGTCACATGATCACTAATTAGATAAGACAGATTAATTAAAGCGATAATCGATCCTAGCAATCTAACACTATGGAGCAATAGAAGCGACCAGTACTCCAGACACTCCCCTATATTAGATTACCAGGAGTAACTAGTACTCCCGGCAAGCCTTACTAAAGAGATGGACATATAAAGACACACTTGTTACTAGATAGCTAGATAGTATAGATAGCTCTTTAGTAGTCAATCTAAATATTTACCTTAAATAGCTTTTATTAGCTTGTAATTATTATTAGAAACCTTATTACTTAATTAACCACCTTATTACATATTTTAGATATAAACCCTAATCTATAGTTTAGAGGACCCAGGAAACCTTAATTATTATATTTTAACTACTCTTATTTATATATTATAACGCAAACTTTGAGTAATATTACGCGCAATACCTTCATAATGTCTAGATTTGGAAACAACAACTCCTAATAAAACCTTCTATAGGAATTAGACAACGCCATTAATAGCGACACTAGTAATAACACTAATAATAATAGCGGGATAACTAACAAATAACTCTAAGAGTTGGTTAGCAAGGTTAATTACCTCTATACCCTTATGAATAAGTAGGCCAAGCAGAATAAGAAAATGGAAAACCTCAAGAAGGAGGTTACTACCCTTTAGGCTGCCGCCACCATTGTCAACACCCTAATTCTAACCAAGGAAAGTGTTAGGCTTAATAGCCCGACTCCTTATAATAAGACCCTAGGCTAGTTATAGCCTTACCTTATCCAAGTCAAGGCCTACTAGTGTTTTAACTACATAGATAGCCAAGCAGATGGAAAACAAATTATGCATGTAGCCTCATTCCTTAAGGGAAGAGTGCTTGCCTAGTTCAAACTATACCTTACTGATTTCGTTAATATTAAGGAATTCGAAAAATATAAGTAGGAGACTTAAGAGATGTTTAATAGATACGAGAACTACGAAAATGCTCTCTAAGCTCTATTCTAAGACCCTAATAAGGAATAATAAGCTAAAAGGGAGTTGTTAAAACTACAATAAAAAGGCCTAGCCTTGGCCTATATAGTAAAATTTCGACAAATCTATACCCGAGTTAATTCTACCTACAATATTAAGATCTTCATATTTTATCAGGGATTAAAGGAAGAAGTAAAGGACGAATTAGCTAGGTATGATAGACCTAACGACTTCCTATAATATATTAAACTAGCTATTAAACTCGATAATAGGCTCTATAAGAGACAATAGGAGAAACACAATATTAATCCTAGGCCATTCTAGCAAAGTAACTAGAGAAATAAGTCTAATACTAGAAAAAGATATAACTATAATAATCCGACCTAATAAGGATAATAGTCAGGCCCTATAGAACTTGATACCATATAATGAAAAGACAAGAGAGACATTAAATACTATAACTGTAATAAGATGGGATACTTTGCAAAAGAGTGCTACGGCCCTAAGAAAAACAGAGATTAGAAGCCTGTACCCGAAGGCTCTAAATAAGCTAACGTAGTTACCCATACTAGCAGGCCACCACGCTTAAAGATATAGCAAGCCATCACTAAATAATACTGCTAGTGTAGAACAGAATAGTACAAACCGTGCCTAGTATACCTAGACCAGGTAGTAGAAGACAGAAGAATCCTATTTAGCATCACTCTCTAAAACTTACCTACTAATGATAAACAAAAAGACGAGTTGAAAATAGGAGAAACAATCTAATAACGACTATTATAGCTAATATACATAGAACTAGACAAGGCTAAAGAAGCTAAGAAGTACTCCTTACTTAGCTAGATAGCCTGCTACAACAATAACTATACCATATATTTAAGTAACAAAAAAGGAGCCAACTAGTTCCCTAAGGGCGTAGGATAACAACATACCCTAGCCGTGGGAGAATGAAAGAAACTCCTACACGACCTAAGGAAGAAGCTAGTAGGGAAAATTCCCCAAGATCTACTCGTACCTCGAGCATAGCAAGAGGACCCGCGGGCATACTTAGGAAGAGCACCCCTACTAGCCCCTAAAACTAATATCATAGAAGTACTAATTACAGGACAACCCCTTAAGTAAGTAACACGAGAACTAAAGAAGGAGACTAAGAAGGATAGAGACATAGGAAGAACGTTCCCTCGCCACGGTTACTATCCTAGTATTTCTTAGGCCTTATACATCTATAATGGATACAGAATCTATATATAGAAGAAAGCAAGCCACGACTAGTTCCCTTAGAGGTACCAAGGGCAAGACATCTAACAAACCTACGAAAAAGACGACTTTAAAGGATGGGAACTTAGAAAATAGTACAACAATATAGGCTATGTAACGTTTCGACTCGACCCACAAACCCCCTTAGCGTGTCTATACAACCCTACTAGATGGCATACCTACAAGAATAAGAAATATTAAGTACACATAGATGACAAGGTCAAAGAATAATACTAACTATAGCAACAAGGATAAATCCTTAGCCCTATAAAGCCTATAACATAGGATGAAAGCATATAATAACTTATGGAAGACCTATAATAATCATAGAGTATTATACGACGAAACATCGAAAGTATTGATAAGGTCCTAGGAAAGGATTATAGATAGCTAAAAAACTAGATGAGCTGTCTATAAAACCTTAGATAGCAGGAGAAATACCCACGAGGTACTTGTATATAATAAATACTGATAATGACTATTAATATTTGAAGATTAGGGTAGAGCTTAGAGCCTACTAGTACTATATACTTATCGATAGTAGAGTACAGAGGAATTTCATCTCCTTAAGGATGGTAAATAGATACTACCTTACATAGTATAAGAAAAAGAAACCCTACAGACTTAACATAGTTAATAGTATAGAGGTTACTTATAGAAACGGCATTATCAACATAGAGACTAATTACCTCTAGGTCTAGATCTAGGACTATATTAAGCAACTCTTGCTTGATATTACTAAGATAGCGGATTATTAGTTAATCCTAGAAATACCTTAGTTAAAGAAAAATAACCCTTGGATAGATTAGACTACTAGCTAGATTTACTAGGCAAACCCCGTCAGCTTAGTAAAAGGAATAATTATATATTGCAAGGATGAGTAGAGCTTAGTCCCTAAGGACGGTACCTAAATGTATGCTTAAACAAGCCTAGCAACTACCTCTTAAAACGGAGAGAAGGACTTAGTCCCTGGGTAGGTTTTAGAATAGCCCCTAAACAAGCCAGTACCATGACAGCACAAACTAGGTAGTTTGCCGCAGACTGATGAGAAAAGCTTACTATCAAGCTAAACACAATATAAACCTGACAAGGAAGGCGGTCTAATACAGACCGATATAAGAAAACGATAAATCATACTTATAGTATAAGAATACATTAAGGAAATCTAACAAGTGTTAAGATAGATACAAGAGATCTAGCATATGTAGTATAAAACGATACCCGTGGTTACGGTTACCTTACCTATAGGAACCTTACGACAAGTGCTAAAGGCCTAAAGGATTAGCTTAGTAAAGTAAGTTAAGCTGATTCTTTAATAATTTATTACCTACCTATAGAAGGCTAAAGTAGTGGAGAAGGATCCTTAGGAGTTTATACCCTAGGAATACTACAAGTACTTAAAGCTATTTTTAGTAATACTTGATACTAGATTACCTAAATATAATAACTAAGATTACAAAATACCCCTAGAACCTAGAAAGATACCTAAATTCTCTAAAATCTATAAGCTTAACGAAACATAACTTAAGGTACTTAGGGAGTATCTTGACAAGAACCTAGAAAAAGATTATATTTAACCATCTACTTTACCTACAAGATATCTAATCCTCTTTATATTAAAGAAAAACAGGAAACTACGACTTTATATAGATTATCGCTAGCTAAACAACATTACCATCAAAAACCATTACCTACTACCTCTAATCAAAGAACTACAAGACTAACTATAAGGAGCTTAATAGTTTACAGCCCTAGACCTTAAGGGAGCCTATAACCTCATTAGAATAAAAAAGGGCAAAGAATGAAAAATAGTGTTTCAAACATACTATAAATATTTCAAGTACCTAGTCATGCTATTTAGATTAACCAACGTATTAGTATTATTCTAAGCTATAATTAATTATATTCTTAGAGAATATCTAGATATCTTTATAGTCGTATACCTTGATGATATCCTTATCTACTCCAGAACACTTAAAGAACACAAGAAACACATATATAAGGTACTATAGAAGCTTTAGAATGTAAAACTTTTAGTAGAACTAGAGAAAAGCAAGTTCTATACCAAGGAAGTCGACTACCTTAAATATACCATCTAATCTAGACAAATTATAATATAAGTATCTAAAATCAAAGCCATCAAGTACTAGCCTATACCTATAAATATTAAAGAAGTTTAAGGTTTCCTTAAATATGTTAACTTCTACCAATAGTTTATTAAAGGGTATAGAGGGCTTGTAAAACTACTTACAGACCTTACTAAGAAGGATGAGGAATTCTAGTAGATATAGGAGGTACAAGATACCTTTAATATAATAACCCAGAAGATCCTAGAAAAACTAATACTAGTTAAAGTAGACCTAAGCAAGGTCTATAAAGTCAAGATAGACACCTCTAACTTCACAATAGGAGGGCAACTCAGCTAACAGGATAACCAAGGCAAACTATACCCTATTATATTCTTCTTAAAGAAACTTAATAGCCTAGAACTCAATTACCCTATATATAACAAAAAACTTATAGCGATAATTAAAGCATTTAAAGAATAGTAACATTACCTTATAGGAGCTAGGTATTAAGTTTAAGTCTATACTAACCACAAGAACCTCACATACTTTATAACGACTAAAGAACTTAATAAATACTAAATTAAATAGGTAGAATTCTTATTATAATTTAACCTTAAGATTACCTACTACAAGAAATCTGAGAATAGATAAGTAGACATACTTAGTAGATAACTAGACCACCTATAGGAGGTTCTACTAGAAATATAGAGTATCTTCCAAGTCACCCCTAACAGAGACTTGTTACAAGAGCCTTGATAACTAGCAATAATACTCCGAGCCAAGGTTAACCCTAGCTAGGAAAACAAGCTTAAGACAGCCTACTAAAATATATCCTTAGGAGCTAAAAAATAAATAGTAGAAGATAACAGAATGTTATATTAAAGAAGACAACTCTTTATACCTATAGACCTATAAAAGAAACTCATTAAAAGAATCTATAAAGCTCTAGCGTATAGATATTAAGGAATTATAGCGATAATTAAAAGAATTAGACGATATTACTATTTTCTAAAAATAAAGAAGGAAGTCTAAACAGTCATCTAGAACTACAATACATACTGTAAAAATAAGACCACAAGGTATAAACCTTATAGCCTGCTATAGCCTCTACTAGTACTTAACAGACTATAGTAATCCATTAGCCTAGACTTCATCGTTAAACTACCACTCTTAAAGAAACTAATAATAGGTACCTAGTATGACAGCATCCTGGTTATCATTGATAGATTCACAAAATACTCCTACTTCTTGCTATATAAAGAGGTAAGTAATATAGACGACCTAGTATATACCTTCTTACAGACAATCATCAGCAACCATAGTACACCATAAGAGATCATCTTAAATAGAGGAACAGTATTTACCTCAAACTTTTAGTAATTACTCATAAGACAACTCGGTATAAAATCTAAGCTATCTATAGCTTTCCACCTTTAAATAGATAAATAAACTAAAAGATTAAACTAAATTCTAGAATAGTATCTTTATAGTTATGTTAACTATAAACAAGATAATTAGGTATAGTTATTACCCATAGTATAGTTTACCTATAATAGTATAAATACAGGTACCACGAAGGTTTTACCCTTCTATACAAACTATAGCTATAAACTAGAAGCCTACAGAGAACTAATCTCCAGACTAGAAGCACAATCAGCCACAGAAAGGGCAACCAAGATTAAGCATCTTTAGAAAGAGCTTTAGCAAGAACTACTCTTTATATAAGAATAAATAATAACCTATACTAATAGAAAAAGGTTAAAGGAACTAACCTTAGAGGAGGAGGATAAAGTCTACCTACTCTAGAAAAACATTAAAACCAAACAACTAAACAATAAATTAGACTACAAAAAGATTAGACTATTTAAGATTAAAAAGAAACTATCAAACACCAACTTTAGACTCTCATTACTAACAAAAATATAGATATACCTAGTCTTCCATATATTACTCTTAGAACTAGTACCAGCCAACACACGGCTCGAAACACAGATTAAACTCAATAATAATGAAAGAGAATAGGAAGTAGAGAAGATTCTCGATTCCAGAACGTATAACACTAATACTAAATACCTAGTTAAATGGAAAAGCTATAATAATAAAGACAATACTTAGGAACCCCTTAAGAACCTGACGAACTACTAACAGGTACTATAGAATTTTCAAGGTTAACTAAAAAATCGGCAGGTACCCCTAGACCATCTAGATCTAAACCCAAGAAATACTAATTAGAAATCCCCGTGGCTCTAAAAGAGTACATATCAATAATAACCTAAGCCTCCTCCTTACAACAACGCTCCGACTCAGCATCCTCCTCATCTAGCAACTAGATACTATAACAGAATAACTCAGAAGACCGCTCCTTAGCTTAGTGTTTTTAGTAATACAAGTAGGCTAAGCAACCCACAGTAGTCTATAACTTCGTTTAAAGTAAAAATAACTCCTCCTTAGCATTAATCTCTTCTTTCTCTAGACACTCCTGTTTAGATAACAGGTGTTTTACTATAATAAATCAGTAAAAAGAAACCAGGGAAATGGAAAAGAAACCTATAAGAAGCAGCTATATTGTTTCCATTACAAGACTTCCTAGTACAGACATACTTACTATAATACAAAGACTCAGGGGTAACGCAATACACGCGATTTATTCTAAAATAACAAGAATAAGGCATAGTCTCAGATACAATACCTTTCTAGTTAATAAGGTCAGCAAGGGCAGCTCGTTCCTCTAACTTCTTTAGATAAGTCTTTTCGACCCAACCTCAAGCAATACACGACAACATAGCAGAAAGAACGTAATAATCAGAAGGAAGGATACACAAAGATACAAAGGAAACAGAATAGGAAACTTACTCAAATCTTTAGGGATAAAGAAGCATAAAGGAGGGGAATAATGTTACAACCCTGATAGAAATAGGACTAACGGTTAGTTCTACAAAAGAACAACCCTACTAAGCCAGCACACCAGCTAAACAAACAGTATAAGAGACCAAGCCATAGGTTATATAATCACTAATTAGATAAGACAGATTAATTAGAGTAATAATTAATCCTAGCAATCCAACACCATAAAGCAACAGGAGCAACTAGCACTCTAGGTACTCCCCTATACTAGATCACCAGGAGCAACCAGTACTCCCGGCAAGCCTCACTAAAGAGATAGATATATAAGGATATACTCGTTACCAGATAGCTAGATAACATAGACAGCTCTTCAGTAGTTAATCTAAGTATTTACCCTAAATAGCTTTTATTAGCTTATAATCATTATCAAAAACCCTATTACTTAATCAACCGCCTTGTTATATATCTTAGATATAAACCCTAATCTATGGTTTAAAGGACCCAGGAAACCTTAATCATTACAAAAAGAAAGTTTTTCTTAAATATCCCTCTAAATTTATCTAATTCTCGTTACTTTCTATTCTGCTAATTTTATAACTATTTTGTCTAGTAGGGCTTTATAGTAAGCCTAAGGTTTATATCTATAGACTATAAAGAAAGGTAACTATTTAGTTATACTAGTAGTTATACTATTATAGACAAACTATACTAATAGTAGTAATTTAACCTAATTATCCTATAATTAGTTGATATAATATTAAAGATATTATTCTATGATTTAGTTAATTTATTCTATTTATCTGTCTGTCTATAAGTATATAGTTGTTAAGAGCTTATATTTTACTCTAAGTTATTTTATTAGTAACTTCTAGAAGTTTAATGTAAATAGCTTATTTCTGTCTGATATAATTTTATATAGCATTCTATAGTTACTTATAATAATTTGTAAGAATATATATATAAGTTCTTCTACTATACTGGCTTCCTTATATAGTATAAAGTATATATACTTGCTTAGTCTACAAACTACTATTAGAATACTGTCGAATTATACCTTAGTTAAGGATTCTTATAAGAAAGGTAGCTTAATAATAAAGTCTAAATTAATAGATAACTATATAGCTGTAGGTACTAGTAGGGGCTTTAAGAGTCTATAAAGTTTATGCTGCAAAGTTTTGTTTTTATTATAAGAGTTGTATTTCCTAATAATTTCTTTTATTCTTTGTCTAAGATTTAGAATTTAATAGTATTGCTGGATTCTATTAACTATTACCATTATACCTTAGTGTCTATATACTAAAGCTTTATACGTTTCCTTGATTAATTTATTTTATTTTTCTAGATCTTTGGGTATTGTTTTAGATACTGTATTAGCCCTAATTATAACATTGAGTTCTTAATTAAGTATAAGGCTTTTGTCTTCTTAAGTCTTAAATATTATCTATTACCTAAGTGTTTTCTTATCTTAATAGTCGGGTCTTCTACTAAGTGTATCTGCTCTAGTATTTTTTATACTATCTATATATATAACTTTAATGTTAAATTATAATAAAAATTCTATATATCTAACCTGCCTTTTATTAAGTTTTTTTATTATTATAAAGATTGTTAGGTTCTTATAATCTATATAGAGTTTAATCTATTTCTTGGCTTTAATAAGGTAGTATTACTATTTCTAAAATATATATACTATTGCTATAAACTCTTTGTCTAGTATAATATATTATGTTTTTAGCCTATTAAACTTTTTGCTAAAGTTTATAATAATATATACTTGTTTTTAATTGTCTTATTGTATAAGTTTACCGCCTACTGTATTGTTTAAGGCATCTGTATAAATTTTGAATTCCCTAGTAGAATCTGCTTCTTCTAGTACTAGGTTCTTAGTAACCTAATTCTTAATTTCTTTAAATACTTGCTATGTTTTGTTTGTTTATTTAAATGTTTGTTCCTTCTTTGTAAGGTCTGTCATTAGTTTACAAATATTACTATAGTTCCTAATAAACTGTCTGTAAAAGTTAGCATAGCCTAGAAATGCTCTAATGTCTCTAATGTTCTTTAGTATTAGCTATTCCTTAATTACTTAAACTTTGTCTTTCTGTATCTTAATGTATCCTAGTTTAATTATATATCTAAGATAGTCGACTCTTTAAATATAGAAGTAGCTTTTCTTTAGTTCTACTAAAAGGTTTGCATTCTAGAGTTTCTAAAGTACTTACTTAATATATTTCTTATGTTTTTTAAGAGTTGCCGAGAAGATAAGGATATCGTTGAGATAAGTAATAACAAATATATCTAAGTACTTATATAGGATATTATTAATCATTTCCTAAAACGAGGCTAGTATATTAGTTAGTCTAAAAGGTATAATTATATACTTATAGTATCTGTAGCATATTTGAAATACTATCTTTCATTCTTCTCCTTCCTTTATTTAGATAAGATTATAGGCTCCCTTAAGGTCTAGGGCTATAAACTATTATGCTCCTTTAAGTCGGTCTTATAGTTCCTTAATAAATAATAGTAGGTATTAATTTTTAATAATAATGTTGTTTAACTATTAGTAGTCTATATAAAGTCATAACTTGCTGTTTTTCTTAGGTATAAATAGGATTGGGTATCCTGCTGGTAATCTTAAAGGTCAAATATATCCTTTCTTAAAGTTTTTGTCTAAATACTCCTAGAGTGCCTTAAGTTTTTCTTTATTAAGCCTGTAGATTTTGTAGAACTTAGGCGTCTTTCCTTCTTATAGGGATATCTTATAGTCGTATAGGCTGTGTTTAGAGATTCTTATATTGAGTTCTTCCTAAAATACTTTCCTGAATTTATAGTATTCTCTAGGGATTCTTTTAAGTCTTGCCAGTATACTTTATTCTCTATGCTAATACAGATAGAGGAGGTACCTCTTTGTCTCCTGTATATATATTATGCTATATGCTGATCGACTTCGGCTCTTTCTTAGGGTCTTCGAGTAGTTTAATCCTTCTCTGTTTTCCCAAAGCTAAGTCCCTTCTTAACTACTTCTAGAGATATCTATAGATTCATTTAAGCATGCTTTTTTGCTATCCTCAATAACTAAACTCTGTCCTGCGCTATTAATTGCAACCTTCTCCTAGGGAACAGCATTATTCCAGTAAATCTAGCTAGTAGTCTAATTAATTTAGAGATTCTCGGCTTTTAGCTATAAAAGTCCTATAATTAGTTTGTAATATACTATATCTATAATGTCTTAAGTAATAGAGGTAGTATAGCCTTAGATTAAGACTAGTAGATAATTAGTCTCTATATCGATTATACTATTTCTATATCCTACTTCTATTCTTTCTATAGTACTAAATTAATAGGGGTCTTCCTTCTAGTACCATAGTATTTAATCTCTATTAATAATTCTTGGCAATATAAAGTTGCCCTAAGCGCCACTATCTAACAGTATACTATATATTTTCCCGTTAATTTCTACTTTTAGAATAATGTATTTATAGTTTACTTACTGTGTAGCACATAGGGATCTATAGTTCTTAATCGGCTATTGTCCCTTTATAGACAATTATTATCTTTTCCCTACTACTCATACCACAATTCTAGCTTGTCTATACTATAGATAAGACACATAATTAACCTATAATCTTATGTTTATTGTCGTTTACATAGACATTCTAGAGATAGGTACTGGTTTAGCCTAAAAATCGCATAGGCTTTGTCTTATCTAACTTTGCAAATTGACCAGTATCGTAGGTTATCTTCCTTATAGGGTCTAGTAATTAGTCCTGCTCTAAAGCGTCTGGAAAAGAAAGCATATCTAGCCTTAGCTCGGAAGTAAATTTTGCATGTATGCTGTATGCATAAGACCCATAAGATCTCGTAGTAGTCGAGGTACGTAGGCCAGAGGCATACCTTGTCTCCTGCTTGTCTAGATTCTGGCGGGTAGTAAAATTCTAAGAAAGCTTTTTTAATAGATACTCCCGCCACCGCAATATATACTACGCTAGTTGTTGGTTGGGCTTTATCGTATACGATAGAAAGAAGTGTTAGCGAAGAGAAAAGGAGAGTGCAGACCAAATGGGTATTCCATTAAGTCTTGATGTGGGTTGGTTGTCGCTTCGAAGGGTGTGGCGAAGCCACGCCCGTAGGACGACAACCCTTTATAGTGCAGGCCCCGCGCTAGCCACGGGCCCTCCACTATTCACTTACAGACCTATTCACTATAGACCTATCAACCCCTATCCACACTAGTATCTAGGGTAATCGAAATATTACGTCTTAGGTAACGTTCTAGGTTTTCGTTAAAGTTCTCAGTAGGGTCTCCTTTCTTAGTTTCTTAGGCATCCTAAGAGTTACTTGCTCCTATATACTCAGTACTCAAACAATCCAAGTTACTGTCTTTCATCACTATATCATATAGTGGTCCTCGTCTTTCTATTACTAGCTGTCGTTCCTATTAAGGTTCCTTAGAAAACCATCCAGAGGCTTCTTTCTCCAAAAAGTATAGTACACACTAATTATTAATATAGAAGGTCTAATTAAAAGTTCCGTATTATTTATCAGCGTCCGCTACTTTCTTAGAAATAGATAGTAGGTCGTCTAGATCTTCTAGTTCCTGCTTATCAGGGTAGATAGGACATTCTACACAGAGGTTAGATTAACAAATACAGTTGGTTCTACCTTCCAAATATACCAAGCATTATTTATTAAAGGAACAGCTACACTATTTGAGTAGCTCTTATTGTTAAATTACATTAACCTATCATCGTCCTTTAGGTACTAGTTACTATTCTTTCTTTAGTAAGCAATAGTCTCGCATAAAGTATCCTAGCTTACCACAATTATAACACTTCTTATTATTACCAGGTTTACATTAAGCAGTATCAAGCTTTATAGATCCTAAATATATACCTAACACAATACTGTTGTATCCTTATTAGTATTAAGGTCGGTTATTACTATAAAAGTTATCTCTATATTAATACTTTCTTCCTATATTTAACTAGTTTCAAGATTTCCATTAATTTCCAAATATCTTACACTATCGTTCCTACCTTTATTTAAAGAAACAATTATTAATACATACAGCTATAACGACATATTTTACAAAGTCATCAGATCGGTCCATTTTAAAAATCTCATCTTTAACATCCTCTTTAAGTCCTTTGTAAAACTAGCTCATAAGTATGTCTTCAACCCAACTAATATAGGTAGTAAGCTGTTTAAAATACGCTACATATTTAAAGGCTGACCCTCCTTACTTAAGTTTCATAAGTTTACATTCAACAGACCTCTCCTCATCTAGATCTCTAAAAGCATCCTTAAAGGCTTGCTCGAAATAGTCAAAGCTCCTAAAAATCTTCTTAGTATTATCGTCCTAATCGCATTCTTTATTCTCCAGATAGTCCCTAAGGGTAGGTTTAAACCATACAAAGGCATTGCTTTTAAGTCAGATCCCAGTAAAGATAATCTTATCATAATAGATATTAAACTAGTATCTATAATACTTAAAGTAGGCTCGGCTCTAGGTAAGAAATCCCTAAAGGATTCCCTTGTCTCCCTTATAGGGGCCAGGTTTATCTATCTTATAAACCTTAGCTTACTAAACTAAGTAAAAAAGATTAATCTCCTGCTAAAAGGCTACAATCTAAGCTTCCATACTCTAGACATTATCGTTATTCTTACCAACATTAGAGATAGTAAAAATCTAAGGTACCATCATATCTTTATATTATTTAGTCGGTTAATCACATAGCTATTCTAAACAAGAGTCGTCAAAATATAATAATTACACCAAACCTTTATAGGGTTTAGTAGATAACCTATAAGATTTATATTAACAGTTTAGTTGTAACGACCGGGCGGAAGCCACGCGGAAGCCACAGCGTAGCCCCCGCAAGGGCCCTCTTAAAAGGGGCCCGAAGCCCCCATATCTCAGACTAGAGGGGGGCAAGAATTAGTCTTACACCAAACCACATACCTAATATACATATTGGCCTCCCCTACTTCACATCACTATCGTGCCCAGTATAAAGCCTATTACAATTCTGATTCTTCTCTATATACTACCTATAATACCACCTCAAAGCAGTAGAGGAAGAGGGAGGTCTCAAGGAAGTACTGATAACAGCAAAGGCAGCTCAGGAATACTTCAGCTCAATAACACCCTTACACAAGAACAGGAACAAAACCGACTCCTTCAATAAAGGATTAAGGCTCTAGAAGCAGCTTGATTAACTACTAAAGCCAAGCCAAAAGACTTGAAGTTAGCCAATATTACTTTATTACTAATAGCCTATACCTTACAGCAGTATAACAGCTGGATGATAGACCTAGAAAGGGCCTATATTTCATAACTGCAAACCCTCTATAACGACAAAATAAAAGTAATACATATATTAGATTATATTAAAAAGGAATGCTAAAACTATTAGAATACCTATATAAAGTCAAAGAAGAAAGGAGATAAGTCTATTTTCGACTACTATAAGTAGGATAAATTTAAGACCTTTAGTTCTAATTTTAAAAGAGACCCCTAAGGTATATCTAGCATAATTCAAAGCTTAATTAATACTACCTACTAATAAGAAAATCAAGACCTATAGACTTTCTACCAGTATCTAGAAACATTAGAATTAGAATAGGAAATAAGGAGTAATAGTTTAAGGGCTGAATTCTTTCTCTCGAGACTATTAGGATAGGTATTGCTGGAGATTCAAATAAAATATACTCTAAGTATGCTAGAGACTAGAGACAAGATAATTAGAGTTGCCTAAGCGATTTAGGTCAATACCCTAGAGAGGGTTAGAAAGAGAAAATATAAAAAGATAGGCCTAAAACAAGGGGAGACCAGTAAAACCTTTAATAAGAGAGGATAAGAAGGAATCTCCTCAGGAGGCATTACAAATATAAGGGGAGGAACTCTAAATAACCCCTAACTACAAGGCTAAGGCCGAGGCTGAGGATTCTGGGGCAGGGATTCCTATACCTAGCTAAATCAAAATACTTAGAAAAGTATCTCTAAAGCAACCCTAAAGCTAAACCCTCTAGATAAAATAGGTAAGATAACTATATACTATAAATATAGAAGCACCTACTACTATACTCTAGACTGCCTAATACTAGCAGAAGCTATAGTATTAGTAAATTAAGTATAAGGCTATAGTAACTATTAGTCTAGGGGCTACTAAGGTTAGAACCAAGGAAGAGGAGGCTAAGGTACCTCTCAACTATTTATAAGAATAGTGTCTAAGGTTAAGGAAAAGGACTAGTAACTAGAGCTAGAAGTAGAGGAGGAGATAGTTAAAGTCTGAGATACCTTTATAATTGCCGGCAAAATCACTATAAAACAGGGTAAAAGATATATTAAGATTAATCTAAATATATAGGTATAAGTAGACTTAGTTAGTATTTTATTTATTGAGAAGTTTAGTCTTAAATTATCTATAAAGTTATTAGTATTAATAGTAGGAATCTAAGAAGCTACGGTTTCTACCTATAGTATTTATTAAGTATCTTTATTACTTAAGGATTATTTTAGGAATTAGAAGAAGGAAATGTAAGATTATATTATAATTAAAAGAAAGTGTTTAGAGTCTATTTTACTATTAGGTACCCTAGGTTTAAAATACTTTTAAATTAGGCTAGAAAGTTATCTAAAGGATTAGTAGCTTTAATAAGATAAAATTTATATAGTATAATAAACTATAAAGTCTTTTTTAAGGAATTAAGAGAAGATCTCCTACTATTATATAATCTTTTCTACAGCTAAACCTTTTAACCTAGTAGGGTAAGAGGATTAATGAGAGCCTTAGGGGATAGATAAAGAGGAGAAGCTACCCCTAAATCTATCTTAGATATATCTATAATTGAAAGAATTAGAGGAATTTTTTATTAAGGCTAGAGTAAAAGAGTTACTACTAAGGAGGAAGGCTGATTATGTAATAGAGTTAGAAAAAAAAGACTTTACCCTCTTTTCTTCCCTATACCTACTCTCATTAGAGGAGCTTAAAGTTTTAAAGGAATAGATTAAAGAGAGTCTAAAGTTAGAGCAGATTATTCCTAGCAAGAGTCTTGCAAATATGCTGATCTTATTTGCTCTAAAAAAGGATAGAACCCTTTAGCTTTACATCGATTATAGGGCCTTAAATAAGATAATAATAAAAAATTAATACTCTTTACTATTAGTTTTAGAGATTTTAGATCAGTTATTAGGCATATAGTTTTTCTCTAAGCTTGATTTAATAAACATATACTATCAGATTTATATCCAAAAAGGTAATAAATAGAAGACTGCTTTTCATACTTATTATAGACATTATAAATTTAAAATAGTACTGTTTAGATTAACTAATATACCTACTATATTTTAATCTTTTATTGCTAAAGTTTTAGGAGATTATATTAATATCTATATAATTATTTACTTAGATAATATTTTGATTTTCTTAGGAAGCAAGGAGGAGTATAAGAAGCATATATAAACAATTATAGACTGCTTGTTGACAGCAGATTTATATAGCAATATTAAGAAATATAGCTTCTTTTAGAAGGAGATTGAGTTTCTAGGATTTTTAGTTAGAAGAAAAGGAGTCTAAATAGACCTTAATAAGATTAAGACTATCTAAGAATAGCCTATACCAACAACCTACTATAATATCTAAGTCTTTTTAGGTTTTTACAACTTCTATCAAAGGTTTATTAGAGACTACTTAAGGATTATACAACCACTTAATAAACAACTAAAGAGTATAATATATAGCTGGAAATAAAGGGAAATTAACCTTTTTGCCCCTAAAAACACTAAGGTATAAACAGCATTCAAAGAGCTTAAAATAAGGTTCTAATAAGCGCCTCTTCTCTAATATTACAACCCTATACTTTCTACTTAAATCGAGTCTAATGTATTAGATAGAGCTGCTGCATCAGTAATCTTACAGTAATATTACTATAAGAGCAAATCTCGATAATACCTAATTACTTTCTAGTTAAGAAAGTTCTTAAAGGCAGAGCTTAATTAGACGACCTATAATAAAGAACTAAGTACTATTGTTAAGAGTTTTAAGCATTAGTAATAGTACTTTAAAGGGGTATAAGAACTAGTTATAGTGCTCTCTGATCATAATAACCTCTATAGCTTTATAAAACAAAAGGAGCTAACCTAGAAATAGGTTTAATAGCTTATATACCTAGTAGAATTTAATTTTACTATTAAATATTACCCTAAGAAGACAAACCCAGCAGATAGTCTATCGAGAAGGCCTAACTATATATTAGGAGAAAAGCCTCTAAATTTAAGTTAAATACTAACTCTAGAATTAAAAATAGTTACAGCCATTAGGAAAGACTTATAATCCTATTTAGAAGACCAACAGTAGGCCTAATTTAAGGCTACAGTCAGAAGTACTAAAGTATAAGAGGTCTCAAAAGTCGATTCCTCCCTAATAGAGCATTAGCTTAAGTCTACAGCTCTTCTATAAGAGTAGTTTATAACAAGAGTCTAGGCCCAAGTATATATATACAATATAGGTACAATATACTAGAGGCTCTACTCTCTGCTATTAGACTTAATATACAAAGCCTAAGAGGAAGACCCTATAATCTAGACTATAATCAAATAGATTTAATCCTTAAATAGGGCTGTTTTAGATAGCTCTGGTTATAAGTTTTGAGACAGACTGCTTTACTAGAAGAGATATATATATATATTAAAACAAGAAGCCTTGAGACAGGAGATCCTATAAACCTACTATGATGAGCCGCTAAGCAGTTACTGGGGGCAGATAAGGATACAAATCCTAGTTGAAAGACATTTTTGCTAGCTAGGCTTAAGAGCCTCTATCGCTGACTATATACGCTCCTACACAACAGGCTAATATATATCTACAATACACTATTACCTATATAGAGAGCTTGCTTTGCTACCAATTCTATCAGACCCTATATAAAAACTTAGCATAGACTTTATTACTAGACTTCCGACTGCCATTATAGATAGCAAGGAAGTAGATATAATCCTAGTAATAGTAGATCGATTTACTAAGATAAGTTTTTTCTTTCCAGTAAACACAATAATAAATACTGCAGAACTAAGCAAGATCTTCTATAGGGAGATTGAATGTAAATAGAGACTACCAAGAGGAATTATAACCGACAGAAGCATAATCTTTACCAGCAAATTCTAGAAGACCCTTTGCTAACTAAGTAGGATTAAGAACTAATATACCACTACATACTACCTACAAGGTAATAGACAAACAGAAAGGATAAACCAAACCTTAGAACAATATCTAAGGATGTTTACAACAGAAAATACTTAGAACTAGCCAAATCTGCTACATACTGTATTCTTTACATACAATTCAGCACAAAATACTACAATCAAAATAAGCCCATTCAAAGCTCTTTTTAGCTATAAACCGTCCTTTACTATCCCTTACAACTAATAGCCTACTGAAGACAGTATTCTAAAGAGAGAGGCACCAGCAGCTGAGGAACAATTAGAGAAACTCCAGTAAATTTAGACAGATTATAAGGAGAATTAGAAATATGCAGCTAAGATACAAGCTTAAAACTATAATAAATAATATTAGCCTAAGCAATTTAAAATCAGCAAATAGGTATTACTAACAGCTAAGCATCTATGCCTAAAAGACAAAAAACTTGCTCTATAAAGGGTTAGCCTATTTAAGATTCTATCCTAAACAAACAAGTAGGCTTATAGCTTAGTCCTCCCAGAAAAGTACTTATAAATATACTATATATATTATGTGAGCCAACTAGAGCCCTAGGTAGCGAGAAACCTAAAGGACCCTAATAGAAGATATCCTAGGCCTACTAGACTTAGAGGATAAACAAGCTAAATAGGAGCTAGAAGAGGTCTAAGACTACTAGAAAATCGGGGATACTATATATTATCTAATAAAGTAGAAAGGGTAGTCTAGTAAATATAACTTATAAGTACTAGAAGACAAGATATCGGTAGATAAAACTATTATAAAGTACCAGAAAGGGAGAGGACTAAAGCAAAACCAGAAAAAAGGCCTAAGACTAAGCCAATAAGGACTGCAGAAAGCAGCTATAATATAAGTAAATAATAGGCTCATAAGAGCCAGGATAGACTTAATAACATCTCAATAAGTACCAGATAACTGGCCGATAAACTTAAGGATGTTTCGATAAGTGCTAGATAACTAGCCGATAAACTCAAGGATGTTTCAATAAGTGCTAGATAACTAGCTGATAAACCTAACATTGTCTTAATAAGTGCTTAATAAGTCTTTAAGGAAGTCGATGCTGACCTAAGAAATACTAAATAGATTTTTGATTAAGTAAAGGCCTAGTAAAAGATTATAGGGCACATTACAAGCAAAAAAGAAGGTTTTAGAGATTAGTATAATAGAATTAAAAACAAATAACCTTAGGAAAGTCTAGGTCTAGGGGAATCAGAAGGGTCCCCAAAAAAGCAACGCAAGGGTATTATTATCTCTACTCCAAAAAACTAAACCCTCTCTACCAGCACAAATTACCAAGCTACTGTATCCTCTAATAATTATAGAGAAAGAGTTGTCTGCATCCTATATATCATCTCCTATAGCAGCAGCAGAAAACCCTCTAGCCAGGCTCTAAAAGCATCATCTATAACCTATAAAACCTCTAAGAGAAACCCCTAAACCAAGCTGTGCTAGACTAAGAACCTATTATCAGCCAGAACCACATACAACATACTATAATAAGTATTAACTAAATCCCTTAGGATCTTCTTATAAAGATTATCTACTAAGTTGGCTAACCTAAACTATACTAGGTAAAGCGAGTATAAATTAGCTAGGGCTTACGACTAAAAGACACTAGCCTCTATAATAGCTGATTCCTAAATAGCTTAATATATAATGTTGTTTTAAGGTATATAAGACTTATATTTATAACCTTAATCTATTTCTTCTCCTTACTTCCTTATAAACTACCTTTATACTTAGGATTCTCTACTATCTTTTAGAATACTAGAGCACTGCTAAAGCTATTTATAGACAGGTTTATTAGGGTTTAGGCTAGACAAAGCTACAAGATTAATAGTTAGTTCTCCTATGCTATTGACAGTATAGGGTCTGCAGCCTAGGCAATTCCCTACAGAAGGGCCCTTGCAAAGTAAAGGTCAGCAATCGACCTAATAATTAGAGGATCACCCTAGGATAGTTAATAGAATTGAGATAAATAGAGAAAAGGATGCTTACTATTATGTAGGGTAAGTAATACTTTTCGATATATTGGTTATACTAAAAGCTTCTTAAATTAGTTACTATGCAGGATATATCTTCCTACAAAGAGGGTACATTCTTCTCTGCTTTCTTTAGGAAGCTGCATATATAGGCCTCATAGAGAGCTTAAGACTGGATTACCTAGCTCTAGGACTATACCCTCTCATCCTACCTAGATAGGTTATATAAGGATCAGACAATGTCTATAGGGCTGTCGGAAATATACTGCCGGCTAGGAGGCATTGTATACTTGATAGCCTCAGTAGGTATATGTAACTATACAAACTCTGTAGTCGAGGTAGGAAGATTCTAGGGGGTTTAAGGCACTTTCAGAGGCCTACTCTTTCTCAGATCCTCTAATAAGGAGGCAATGCTTACAACTACCTTATAATGAGTTTAAGGGGTTTGCAGAGTAGAGGCATGCTGCTTACTAGCCGCCTTAGAAGACCTACCTTAAGTTACTATTAAGATGTCGCTTAGTTTAGAGGAGGACGGCTCTGTAGAGGAAGAGGTAGTAAGAGATTTAGGAATAGGACTAGTATGATTACTACCAGTCCCCTTGGGATTCAAACCTAATAAGGCAGGGTGCCCTCTAGATAGGCTACCCAAGCTTTGTATAGGGGATAAATATAAGGAGTCTGAAAGGGCAAAAGAGTCAAAAGAAGGGGAATAAAAGAAAGAAGGAGCTATATACCTACAAAGGAGCCACAAAGCAGAGCAAATAACGCCTAATAAAGATACCTATAACTTAGTCTAATTACAAGACCCCTTAGGAGAGGAAGACTCCCTACCTAGCTGTCGGTTAGGCAAAAAGCTACAAAAAGATAAGTTAGACATAGCAGCAATAATGAAGGTAATATTACAAAGAAAGGTCTTCGAAAGCAACCTGAAGAGAGGAAGAAGAGAAGCTGCTATAAGAGCTTTAAGTAGGTTATAGGTTGAAGAGAGAGAGAGGTTAGAAGCAGCCACAAGGGTAAGCTATTTAAACTATGCTGTCTAAATTGTGCGCCATACTGCCTAGACTGTGTGGTACTAAAAGAATAGTATATAGGTTGGGAAGGCCTAGTAAATTACTGGAAACAGTGACCAGAAAGCCATGATGGAAGCCAGCCTAAATGCTATATAAAAGCGGCCTAAAGACAGGCCTCTAAAGGGAAGGTATAATTATAACGACCGGGCAGAAGCTATGCGGAAGCTACGGCGTGGCCCCTGCAAGGGCCCTCTTAAAAGGGGCCTAAAGCCCCCATATCTCAGACTAGAGGGGGGCAAGAATCAGTCTTATACTAAACCATATACCTAATATATATATTAGCCTCCCCTACTTTACATCACCGTCGTGTCTAGTGCAAAGCCTATTATATTAGTATAGAGGTAATACTTAACTATTTAGTATATAAAGACACTATTATTCTTATTCTTAAGAATATAATTACTAACTATAAGGCTATTTAATAGTTAAACTAAATACTTAGATTAACAACTAAAGAATTTGTTCTATAAAAGCTATCTATTATAGTAAAAGCGGACGCGGTGCTGCACGCGCCGGGTTTGGCGCCCCTCCCGTTTGGGCCTAGCCCGGCCGCGGTGGCCCACCCCGCCCTGTGCCATTGGCCCGCTCGTCATGTCACCCTCTGGCCGGCGCCATAAATACAGCCCTCCTCACCTCTTGTCCCGGCGGTGTACTCTCGACCTCGATGTCTCCTTCATCTCCTCTCTCGAACCCATCTCGCCCCCTGACGGCGCCGGGCGTCGTCAGCCTATGGCCCCCGTCTCGCCCAGCGACCACCTTCTTCCAGTCCCCGACACACGCCTCTGTCTTCGTCGCACCGTCGCGTCGCCCGACATCCCATACCTATGGATCCCTCTGCCACCGCTTCCTCCTCTGGCCCTTGGCGACTCTGCCGGCCTTCTTCGATCGCGAGCCGACTTGGCCTGACCTGACCTGACCTGCCTCGCATAACCTCCTCCTCCTCGACCAATTCTGCGTCGAGTGGCGACCAAGCACCATGGCCCCCCTGCCATGGCATTCGTCATAATATGGCAATTGCGCTCCACTGGTCCCCCCCATCTACCAAACCCTATCCTCAAAACATTCTTCCGTTCGGCCGTGAGGACGAGCCCGTGTCTGCCTGGTGGGATCCTTGCTTGGGACACAGTGTTGCCTGGTCCACACCCCCCTCCGTCCCTAAAAAAAAAAAAATGCCGCGCTTGGCGACACATCGATACGAAGACGACAGCAGGAGGCCTCCCTCCCGGCACGATTCAGCGCTACCTAACATGTCCTCGCCTCCGTGGGAAGGATGTCTTGTTGGCTGCAACCCGACCGACTTCTGGCAATACTTGCGTCGGACTATGCAGGGGCGGCCGGGAGGAGTGGGAGACGAGGCGTCCATGGCGGAGCGATAGGATCGGACTCGGCCTCACCGCGGTGGAGACAACACAATGCTAGGCATCAAACTGCAGCCTACGATTTGCGCGCAAATGGAGGATGACTCATGCTCGGCTAGGCTCTTTGAGGCAGAGGCGAAGATATCGTCACCATGGCCGCAAATCATGTGCCTGCATTGGAGGCCCATGGTCTGCGGCGTCTCAGCACGGCTTAGCGGATGTGATACCGGCCCACACCGTCACATTTCGCGTGGGCCTGCCCTCCCTCCCTTGCCATCTCCTGTCCGACGCCACCAATGGACGCTTGATGTCTCGCTCAGACGCGTTCGACTCCGCGTCCGAACTCCTCCCCGTGTGGTTCATCTCCCGAATCTGCAGTTGCGTGGTTGGCTGAATACGAGGTTGTGGTGCTTTGGAGGAGACGCTGTGGCTCAACTCTTCGCGACTGGGCTATCCCACCTGCTCTGCCGCTCGGTGCATATAAAGCTCGCCCTTTGCGACCACTGCGTCGAAGGAGGCCCCCTTCACTGCTCATACTAAACGTTCGACACGAGACCCGGCTCGAAGTTTGGTTCCTCCAGCAGTTCAGCTGTCCTCACGCTCGCAAGTACAAGCAATAACATGGCAAAAATCTCTCTTGACAATCAGATCTTTTTTTCAGGCGGGCAGCCCAAGAGCAAAGGTCATTGCCCTCGGCGTGAAGGACCCCCGATCGCCTCGTCTAGAGGCCAGACAACGCTGCGGCAAGATGCACACGACAGCCAGCGCGGTCCTCCGGCACCCTCGCTGGTCAATGTGATCGAGATGACCAGCGATGGTGAGTTCGATTGCGGCGATCTTGGTGAGGGCCGGCTCGATACGTCATCCCCGCGGATCGACGAGCTCTCCCCACTCGTCACGCCCGAACCCCAATCGGACCGCGATGCAGGTACTAGTCCGTAACGAATCACTCCACCCTTCCTTTCGTAGCATGTTGCGCTGACATTCCTGAGCAGGCAAGAGCCCCAACTCGCGAGAGCCATCAGTCACCGAGATTGCTGCATGTCGTGGCCTCGCTTTCGAGAGTGCCCAAGACGACTCAGAAAAGACACCTCTCGCGGGGCCAAGCTGTGCGATCATGTCGAGCCGGTCACAAGAACCTAGGGGACTGGACACCGTGGCTTTTGCATTACCGTCGTCGCCTGGAATCTCATCCTCATCCACGCGCTTAGAGGTTGGTTCAACACACGGCGTGGATGATCGATTTGGAGCCCGCCCTGCTCGCGCTACCGACGTTCGGCACAAGACCGGTTCTCAAGATGCCGTAGGCCAATATAAAACAGAACTCGTTGGTCTTCACGGGTCTGGATCGGACCGTGATTCTCGATCTCCCCCAACATCAAGAGAGGAGTCTCGGCCGCGAGACAGGCCATCATATCTCGACCCAGTTTCCCCGGCCGAACGGTGGGGCAAGGAGTACCCGCTCTCCCCTCGGGCATCCAGAACCCGCCTGCGGCATCACACTCAGCTCGATCAGCAGGAGACATACATCCCAGAGCATTTTCCGGCGGCCCCTGCCACAGTCTTACCGCGGCGACTGCCTGGGTTGACGGAGGCTATGGTAGAAGATGAGCCGGCCTCACAAGACAGCACCTCGTCCGAGGCAAGAAAAACATCCCGCTCTGGAGACAATGCAGGCGGCACGGTCGCCACGGAGGGAGCATACCCGGTACTGCCGGTAGTGGAGGCTTCGGCTTTGCGGTTGGAGGATGGCACTCATCGGGAGAGCAGGCCAACACGTGTCTCACCAAGAGGCGGCCGCGGTAACCATTACCGCGCCAAGCAGGAGGGTGCTCGTAAGAGTGCAGCATCCCGCCATAGCATCCGCGATTCTGTCGATCCCGATGATAACAGTGCCGATGCCGACAGTGTGCAGCAACCTGTTGCAGATGCGGGCGCATCCCCGCAACGTCGCAAACGACGTAGAGTGAGCTCTCGACGTGAGGGAAGGCCTCGACAACGGGATGCGGAGGAAATTGTTACTTCCCCTGAGGACAGCGGAAGTGAATGGGACGGTCGGCCACCGAAGCAGCGCCATAGACGTCATGCGACAGCCGCCGGGCGGCAGACTTCGAAATTCGAAATCGCTGAAGACCGCGGACTACGGCCTTGTGCTGACCCAGAGGCCGTCAAAGCACTATCTGCAAAGCTTGCAGAATCGCTATTCGCGACAGCAGATGTTAGGAGCGCGAAAGTGGACGGTGTGACGGTGTTTCAGATACGATTCAAGCAAGACCTCTACTGCTCGGAACACAGGCATACTGTGCTCAGCAACCCGCAGCCTGCCTACACATCCAATTCGCCAGCCAGACGGCGCAGCTCGAAGCCAGGCCATAGCAAAAGCCAAAATGAAAGAGTCATTTCCAGCGATGCTGCAGATGATCCCAAAGACAAGGTCAAAAAGCCGCAACGCCGGCGTTGGGAGCCTTCAGAAGAAGAACAACTTTCTGCATGGGTTGAGCAGGGGAAGGAGTGGGGATGGATTGCATCTCAGTTGGAGCGAAGCCAGCCGGCTATCATGCAACACTGGGGAATCATGAAGCAAAACCAAAAGACAATCGAGGATAAGAACCCTTTACCTTCGCGAACAGAAAACGACCAAACGGAATATGAGGTCGAGAAAATTTTAGATGTCGAAGAAAGAGGAAACGGGCGGGCACGTGTTAAATGGGCACACTTTGAAGAACCGACCTGGGAACCACTGGAAGAATTCCTCGGGACGGAAGCACTGCTCGCCTATGTGGGGGAGCATGGGCAGATTTCACCTCGATAAACGGACACAGGTCACTTAGGCTAGGCTCTGCGGGGGTGCCGCCATGCATTACGACTAAAGTTGTCGCTGTATTCTATAGTGTAAGTCAGCTGCAAAATATACTTGTTATCACTGACAGGATGGACAGCCTCGCCTGGATTCAAAATAAATTCAAATGAGCCGCAGTGACATCGAAGAGCAGCCATTTCGCCTCTCGGCAGCCCCATAGCCTCTCCCTGACCCTATTTTCGTAGGCGCTGCCACTCCTTAGGTACGTACCTTTTCTGCCATTCAGTACGTACCTTTTCTGCCACCAGTCAGCACGTACTCCGTACCTTTTCTGCCAGTCAGTACGTACCCTCTCTGCCTATAAGTACGTATCTTTTCTGCCAATCAGTATGTACCCTTTCTGCCATCAGTCAGTACGTATTTTTTCTGCCAGTCAGTACGTACCCTTTCTGCAAGTTAGTACGTATCTTCCCTGCCAATCAGTACTGCCCAAAATCGTTTCATGAGTTGACAGTGCTTGGCAGCCCATGGCAGCGGCATTTTACCCCACTATCCATTGTGGATCGCCAGTCAATAGAATTAAAAGACGCAAAAAGTTGTAGCTACAGAGTCGCTGATGGTTTAGATATGAGATTTCATGCCAAGGATCGAACTGCGATTTTCCAAAGAACGCCGATTAGGAGCTATGGGGCAAAACGATGAGCCCAGTCGAATACGTTTCCTCAAGGCAAACACCCAGAACAAGATGCGTGTTGGCGCCAAGGCTGCTGTGGACGTTACCGCTCGAGTATCTGACCGCTGAGGTCCTCGAGCTCGCAGGCGTTAGCTCCGACAGGCTGAAGAAAATGTCCGTGGGAACTCGTTCCGGGCCGGAGACGATTGACTTGCATTTTTGTTGCTTATAAATCTCGAAAGCTCTTGGCTCTTCCATTGGCCCGTGTCTCAAATGTTTTGCCGACTTCTTTAACGACTTCTCCCTTGGTTTTCTTTTCTTGTACAGCGAAGTAAAAATACATAAGCTCGAAAGCACTATGCAGAATAAATACATTGCGTGTAACACAATGCCAATCCGTGACTGGGTATGTGGACTCCGTGCGAAGCCATTATAGTAACTATCTCTGGACGGATTCCACCAACGACGGCTTTATTACACCATTAAGGAACAGGGAATTGATGACGTCTCTTCCAATCTTTGTTTTCTCCTTGGCGTCTCGTACTTTTCATGCTGATGGGTCTAGGCTAACAAAGTCGCACACTCATATCGTCTCCGAGACTGTCAATGAACATGAATAGAGTCCCAATCTTTGCTGTATTCAACTAAATACAAATATTTCAAGCTGTAAGGTACTTCGCGCTCTGAGACGGGAGACCGTTTGTCAAGACGGCGGCACGGAGATTGTCAATGTTGCCTCCGAAGTCGGTTAGTGCCATTTAGACAAGAGTGGGTCGAGAATGCAGACCGTGGAGAAAGTTGTCGCTGTATTCTATAAGTTGGCTGGAAAATATAATCACCGTGTTTATTGTCCCCGACAGGAGGGACAGCCTCGCCTGGGTTCGAGATACATTCACAATGAGCCGCAGTGACATCCGACGGCAGTCTGACGTCAAAGCCCACTTCCGTACTGCCATGGATCGTGACGTGGCCACCCTAATCCTGGCGGCACGTATATAACACACGTCCTTGAAATGGTTTTTCAAATCGATGCGCTTGGGGCACCGAACAGACATTTCGCCTCTCGGCAGCCCCATTGCCTGTACCTGATCTACCACTGCTTAGGTACGTACCCTTTTCTGCCAGTCAGTACATACCTTCTTCTGCCAACCAGTACGTGCCTTTTTCTGCCAACCAGGTACGTATCTTTTCTTTCTGCCACTCATCAGGTACCTTTTTCTGCCAACCAGTACGTACCTTTTCTGCCAGTCAGTACGTATCTTTTTAGTACGTACCTTTTCTGCCAGCCAGTACGTACCTATTCTGCCAATCAGGTACGTGTCACAGCCCTGGGCCGTGTCAAGGAGATACTCGCCTCAGTTCTTGTGCTTGCATAATTGGTATGGAGGGCCCAAACAAACTGGAAATCTTGATGTATAGCTTGCTAAAGCAGACACCACTCGGAACTAAGGGGGCATCTGCTGCCCGAACGGGTAGTTGGAAACAGGCTTGTATTCAGCAACGATCAAACCAAACTTCTTTCCATCTTGCGAAGAATTCTCGGGCTTCGTTTCCACATGAGTGTATTGTCGAGTTCGTGGGCCCAGAACCCATCCTTCTTGATAACGCTGGCCGAGATGATGTTGGTGTGAAGTTGGGGATGTAAGTAACCCGCTCGAGCACGAGATCGCCTATTTTCTCGCCCCGAGCGCTATTCAAAAAGTTCTTCATCCTTCTCTTTCCCCATCCAACAACGGTGACTGAATTTCCAACGAGGACGACGTGTTAGGCTTGAGCCTGGGAACTCAAGAGCATGATCCTAAAATTCGGATTTTTGATAGCGTGCATGGACGACCGCTGGCTGGACATACGCAAGCGACCGAATTGTCCCCAACGGTCCAACAAATAGGTACGTACTGGCTGGCAGAAAAGGTACGTACTAAAAGATACGTGCTGACTGGCAGAAAAGGTACGTACTAAAAAGATACGTACTGACTGGCAGAAAAGGTACGTACTGGCTGGCAGAAAAAGAGGAGGCTGACACCTTATTCGATCGGACATGGAAGAGGTGGTGGTTGGTTTCGAGAGGGCGGCAGAGAGGAAAAAGAAAAAAGACAAGAAAATTATCTGTTTTTGTAACCTCGGATTGATCAGGAGCCCCTCGCCGTGTGCCGCCACCGGTGAAGGCAGATTTACAGGCTTCTTCGGCGCGGTGTGCGGAAAGGGAATAAGCCCGTTGCATAACTCAACCCCTGACATATCGCCATCATTCCCTCGAAGGACCCATTTGTATACCCAGCGGAATACCACCCAAGAAATATATCTCCGATCGATGCGATGAGAACGGTGAGAGCCATCCTATCTCCTCGGTACAGCCGGGAGGGGACTGACCCCGCCTCTCTCATGGCAAGAGACCGAGCAGGAAAGCAAGCCAGACTTTCATAATGTAAATCGGCAGGCCAACACTGCCATGCTGGACTTTGGCTATGACCTGCACATCGAGGTTGCCTGTAAATGCAGGTAAACGCCTCTGCTCGGCGCGAAAGAAACTTCACGGCAGTACCTCACCTAATGAGGGGCTGGCTGATGCAGCCAGGCAGATGCCTTGTTCCGGAGCATCCTCCGCCCCCTTGCCGGGTTTATCTGGAAGCCCGCTGGCCGGACCCGCCAAGGACGCATGCCCCCGTCCAGTGGCTCAATATGACCCAGGGAAACACGGGGCGGGATGGATCCTGTGAAAATACTCAATACGTGCCGAAAAGGACGCACGCGCCTTTCGTGACGAGAATTTTACGACGCGTCGCTTGCTCTTCCTGTGGAGCATACTGCCATCTGTACAGTACGAGTTCAAAAAACATTCTCTCTTTCTTTATGCTCAGCATTGTAAAATCACTTTCCCGACCTCACCACTTCACATGCTCACTGCGAGGATGTACTCTGTTATAAATTAAGCTGCCATCCATTTATCTCATCTAGCTGATCATTATTCCCATCCGAACGAGGCTCTATTGACGTATCACCACCACCACTGCGGCTGGTCACGATATGAACCTCCTGCACCAAACCCTCCTTGAGTAGGAGCTGGTGGCCCTCTAATGGAAGACTCAGGAGAGCGTTCTGGATGTCCACCGAAGCCCGCTGGCGCCTGTTGATGCGACTGTTGCTGCTGTGGCTGACTATATTGGGTTTGTCCACATCCTTCGTGCTGAAGGCACGCAGTCAGGGCGTAGCTTTGGTGGTAACCTCCTCCGTATGAACCGCCCTGGTTTTGATCGGGGTAGAGAGACTTGATCATCGGGACATTCGTAGCCTCCCCGTGCGCACGTCTAGTGTTCGGTGAACCAAAGTAGGCCTCAGCGAGCTGTCTATCTTCTGGTGGTAGCTGCATGAGACCGGTAGACTTCCTCCTCACATACCTCTTGATTCGTTCCAGATCTCGGCCGTTGGTAGTATCCATGCGATCAGAACGAGCTAGAGGATTCAAGTTCTGAGTGCAGAGTTGCTGACTCAATTGTTGGAAGCTCTCCTGCTGTGCACGTAGCGACGCATCGCGGACTTGTCCCCCTGTAACATTCTTCTTGATCCCCCATTTTTGGAAATAACCTTTATACATTCTCTGCGTTGCCACGAAGTTGTAATTTTGTTCCATAATAGCCACGACCTCTTTCAGCGGTTTTTCCCTATAAAGTTTGGTGATCCGCTGCCGGTGGCGTGCCCAGTCATCTTTCTTAGCGTACTTGCGAATGCTTGCTTGTTGAGGCGCCGAGGTGGATGCAAGTCTGAAATCCGAAGTCGACACTGATGAGGTGGCTGGATCGGGAAGACTTAGATTGAATACAGCCTGTGAGGCGGCCGCGCCTGGCTCATCATTCTGATCAATTGTGAACAGCCTGGGGTCTAGGTTGCCGCTATATTCGCTGTAAACATTATACCATCCGGTGGGGTCAGGATCGGAGGGCCCTGGACACGCCATGGTACAAGGAAGGTCAGTTGACGTGTGACACAATTGTTCTGGGACGCTGGTAAAGGGATCAATTAACAGCATACATGATACACTTCCAGAGGATGTTCTGTGGTTTCTCTGGACATTGATTGTGGATTTATTCTTGCATGATTTGATTACAGCTCTGTTACCAAACCTCATTCTCTGCAGACTAAGGTCTGGTCGGCGGGGATCCTGTACCAACATGCGTACTTTCGTTGTATTTCTGCGAAAGACTTTTGATACAATAGCCGAATTAGTGTAAAGCAGTTACTCTGGAATGTTGCGCACATGCAGTTGGCTCGGTCAATCACCTGCAAGGTGTTCAGGATGTTGGATCAAGGATAGCAATAACCAGCTGGGTGGTAATGTCTCTAATTGGGCCATGGGGGAACCTCGCGTCTTTCCCCAGCCGTCGCTTAGCCATTGTCTAGCAAGTTATTTAGAAGAGTGTTGGGTTAGGAGTTCACACCGCGTCAACTGTCCTCTAGGTGCTCAACATTAGCAATATGTACGCCACAGGCTAGCAGTGGATTAGGAGCCCCCTTACTAACCTGCACACATACTGTCGGCACAAATCAGGGCGGCGGGCAAGAAGACACAATCCATTTGGGTACTATAGGACTCGGGTGCAGATGGAGCAATAATATGAAGAGGGCTGAGTGTAGACTGGGAATGCATCTAACCCTTGTCAGATCCTCCTACCAGCCAGGGGCAGTTACGCCCCAGCCTCACATGACCAACTCCAGATGCACACCACGCAGTTAGGACCCATACAGAAGCAAGGATTCTCCGCTGCATACTATAAATATGGAGACCCACATAACGTCACAAATACTAGGAATTTCATACTGTGAGTGGCCACACAAGCCCTGCGATTATTCTAAGAGCAAGGGAGATGGGATCATTTCCATGAAACCCGATTGAATCGTTGCATCCACGAAGCTCTCGACGATCCCTGTTTGCGGCCGTGAACTCCGTTTTGTTTCTCTCCTGGCGGCGCGTTCCGTGGACAGGGCGCCGACTCCGTAACCGAAGTTATTACCACATAGCTGTCTCTTGCTGACGTGATGTACTTTCTTCAGGTTCTTTCGACGAGCGGACTCTGTTGTGGCTCGCAGGGCTGTATTAGCGTGACAGACAGTTGGTAACCAATTATATTAAAAGTTTGCATCAGGAGGTCTCGGCATTGACTTCATTGGTTGCCTTTAGAAGGATTCAATGGTGGATAGGCAGCAGCATTACATCCTAAACGGGTCAGTGTGTTGCGGATGGTGCGATCGATGCTCAGAACTCGATACAGACACCGGCGTTTATACGCAGTATTGCAAAATGCTCAGGGCTAATCTCCTTTACATTACGACGGTCACCTTGTCTCTACAAAAACCTATCTTGTACATCAACCGGCTGCTGGTGCCTTGAACAGGCTGGCGAATAGGAGGACCTGAGCAAGGGTCGGACACATTTCCTGTCCACGCTAAGCCCTATTTACACAATTGTTCCGTCTGCCCCAGGCCCTGCCCAGTACCCTAGTGACCAACGTGCAATGCTACTGAATCCTACAGGGCCAAGGCTTCTGATGCATCCATTAGCAGGCCAGTGCAGGGGGGCTGAAGCTCAGTACCCAGACTCTTGTACACATGAGCCGCTGACCTCTTGCCTATTCTAATGAATTCCATAGACTACGTCTCACATCTAAGCCAAGAGAGAAAGCGATGGGGGATCGGTCTATAATAAGACCAATACAATGGGTAAGAGGACTATTCAAGACACCGGGGCGAGGGCAGGGCGACCAATGGTGAACGGGCAAGACGGATCGAGATCCTTTTCGGGCCGTGTACAACGGGGCCAATCGGTCCGGCGAGGTATGGGAGACTAACAGGCTTCATCATCT
Organism: Diaporthe sp. PMI_573; assembly: GCA_021399435.1. NCBI lineage: Eukaryota > Fungi > Ascomycota > Sordariomycetes > Diaporthales > Diaporthaceae > Diaporthe > Diaporthe sp. PMI_573. The sequence goes on along the minus strand of JAJTUP010000069.1, from coordinate 51,650 downwards.
TCGTGCATGTGAGACCCTATAGCCGGGCCGAATTATTACTCGATGCCGATTCTAAACTCGGGCCGTCGAAGGTTGCCTGCTTCTGAGAAGCGTCTGCCTTCACATGACCAGTTGAGATGCGGGTCATCCGATTGGGTTCCTAAGAGTGAGCCAAGGATGTTCTTCTGCAAAGGATAAATGGAAAGATCCCTCATCTTGCCAAAAATACCTGGATTTTGTTGGTTCGTTTGACATGAGGGTGTGAGTGGAGACGACCAGCCTAGGGCAAATGTGACATTCGTCCTGCGGCTGCCCAGTTCAGTAGCGATCGGCTGGCAGTAGAGCCTGATGAAGCGCCATGTCCGGCAGAATCGACTGATGCTGCTACGCTGCGCGGCTGTTGATGGTCCGAGGCCGAGTTTGCAACCTGCCAGACCGCAGGCGATGTTCGACGGAGTGCACCTCACAGGACAATTTCCAACACCCGTGGTGGCGCAGCCGTTGCCCTTGTTACCTAGAATGGTTGGTTGCATTTCATCTTGTCGAGGCTGCCATGTAACTGTATCGTGACTGGCCATGACTGGTCCCTTGCTGCTACGACCCGGGACGGGAACAAGATCGTATATCGATACTAATCAAACGGGAAGTTCGATTTAGCTGCTTGTATTTATATTTTTCGAGTGGCCACTGAATGCCGCTATTCTTAATCAAGAATACCCAATCCTTACTACATATTAATTTCATACACTTGAGTCTGAAATAAAGGTCGCGCTTGAGGGACCCCTTGATATTGCTCAATTGAACTTCATGACTTTCAATCGACAAACTGGATTAAGGTGGGCCAAAACCTTAATCAGATTATGTACTACGAGCTATCTCCAAAGAAGTCTACTTCGAGCGGATAAGGCTTTCTACACCTGATAGGCATTGTCGATCCGGTTTCGGTGTTAACACTAAATGCAGCCGCAGCTGATGGGGAAGCAGAGCAAAATGGGCTGCCCAACGTTACAACTGGCAGTTCTCCGTCTGGTTGGCTACAGGACGATGAGGCAGATGAGATATACGGAGGAAGACTTCGCTGTTGACAGGGCAACTTGGTGTTGTGCTCATACGAAATGTTGCCCTGTCGGTAACAGTCTCAAAATTATCGGGCCCGAAACGGTGAGCAGGCCGATGTTTATTGGGGACAGGAGAGAAATGCTTGTCGGATTCGTAGATGTAGGTCTCAAGTGTATCTCAAATAAAGTTTCCGAGGTGAATGTCAACGGCCGGTAGCCGATGGCATGATAAACTCCTTGATGGGGCAATTTGGCCAGCCCTTGCTGATAATGGTTGTGACAATTTCTGGATTGCTGCACCCATCTGACGAGGTGCCCCCGAGGCCTCGCAGGCAAGCCTACGCTGCAGCCAGTATCGACCAGTAAAGGAAAGTTCTACGTCTACCCATGCAATAAAATTTCGCCGCCGTTTTTTTCCCACCAGACGCGGCTGTGGAAAGAATCGGCCACAGCCTCCGTGATGGTACGGTCCCTGCAGGGCCCACAACCCAAAAGAGAGGTTCCGTGGAGGGGTCACCTGCCCATTGCGTGATAGCTTGCTGGATGCGGATTCGAATGCCCTCCTCGAATTTCCTTTCAGGGCCTGTCTTCGCCGATGGGATGTAGTCTGGGACTTGTGCCGTCGCCGCAACAACGGATAATTGAGATTTAAGCGATTGGAAAAGTCCTGAGATTGTGAGCGATTCGCTGGCGTTTATGCCTGCCTTCGACGCATTCAAGGAATCTCATCTCCAAGCCCTAGGGGTGTAGAGGGCAGGAAGTGGTGAAGAGCGGTCTATTCTCTTTAGAGGAACGGACTGCAACATGCTGTACAGCATGGAACATTGTTCTAAGTGCGCACTCCAACGTCACGACATCTAGAGAGCTCGGGCCCGGGCTCTGACACGTACTGACCGGCAGAAACTGGTACGTACTGATTGGCAGAAAGTGGTACGTACTGGCTGGCAGAAAACGGTACGTACTGACTGGCAGAAAATGGTACGTACTGATTGGGAGAAAAAGATACGTACTGACTGGCAGAAAACGGTACATGCTGATTGGAGGAAAAAAAGATACGTACTGACTGGCAGAAAATGGTACGTACTGATTGGGAGAAAAAGATACGTACTGACTGGCAGAAAACGGTACATGCTGATTGGAGGAAAAAAAGATACGTACTGACTGGCAGAAAATGGTACGTACTGACCGGCAGAAAACGGTACGTACTGATTGGGAGAAAAAGATACGTACTGACTGGCAGAAAACGGTAGAGTACGTCACCGTGCAGCCGGATACACCCGGCAACCGGATGGGCCACGATCACGGCCACGAGAACAAAAACAACGATTGCACACTCAATTTATATGCTATAGAGTTATCTCAATACTAAACTGATGCTGAAGTTCATCTTCACGATAGCTAAGCGTGGTGTAGCTGATTTCTCGTGGATCTGGCACGTGACCGGCCGTACGTCGCCGTCGTCGTGATAATGGGTCATCATCGTCGCCAATAGCCCTCCGCACGTCAGCAAAGACTTCATTCGGCGCCTTCGGTACCCGTTGACGCTTTCGAGGTCTGAGCTCCTCCACGAGGGTATTCAGACGTTTATTCTCGTCCTTGAGAACCGCAACCTCCCCTAGAGTAGAGTCTAGCTTCTTGCCCGTCTTTACCACTAAGGACTGGACCTCTCTTTGGACCTGATTTGTGCCATCTACAACCCGGTTGGCCATAGCAAATTAGTCAGCGGCCTTCTGAGGGGTTGATGTTTAGACTGATAGGTATCTCGAGTCTTTGTGGTGTTGACGGCCTTTCTTCGGCTTGAATGTCCTCCTCTACATCATCCACCATTTGTAGCCGACGATATACCTTCTGTGGGTTGAACGGCACTATCCCAGTGCAAGAGAAGCCGCTCCGGATGTTTTCTCGTGAGAAGGCCTTATCCGAGGCTTGTTTATAGCACCGAATCGCTAGCCGTTTGTTAATAGGCGCCGTCCCGGGCACAAACGAAACACGTGACGATTCGTCACGATAAAACCTCTTCAATGGCGCAAACGGCCCTTTATCACACGACTGCGAGAGGTGCGACGTATGTGACGGCAAATAGAGAAGGTATACTCGATTGTACCAAGCCCGTGCCATTACTGAAGTCGACGTATACTTTAAGTACAATATCAGGGACATGGATCACATTTCCATCACCACCACTTGATATTTCTCACTAACGACCCAACGGCGTACTGTACTAGTCGCGCTAGCTTGACCTTCATGTAGCATTTGTGTGTAGTCAACAAAAACGTAATTTATAAGTATTTTGCTCATTAGGCGTGCTCAACAAGATACTCTTGATATTCGAAGGCATGAATACGATACAGATTCGAAAGTACCTGCTCGTCTTCCCTACGAAGGATTCGAGGCATATCTGATAGAGTACGAAGGGGAAAACTCACCCTTTAAGGAATATTCTGGATTAAGCAGGGAACAAGATGGCCACCGGTGATGTTCGTGAAAAGGCGTTGCCCCCAATACCATTACCCGGAGGTCAGACCTTCGGTTGCCCCCTACGGGGTTGTCACCCGAGCGTTTTCTTTTGGGTGCAGAACCCCACCAAATCCATAACCCGAGCATGATTACACCACAACCTCGTCGCCACCACATCGCACACTTGAGGAATCTGCAAAGCTGAGGGTATTCCCAACTTTCAGTGGCAAAAATACAAATAGTCCCTGTTGGATTCGAACCAACGGCCTCCCACCAGTCTGCACGAGCTACGAAATGGTCATTTGGGGTGGGCGCTCTGCCTCTGAGCTAAGGGACTGGGACCAAGTCGTAGCAAGTGCGATAGGAAGCCCTCTCACTTGTTGATGCCTCGCCTTCAAGTGTTGGAAAACACCAACATCCATAGGCTGAAGCTTATGGGTTGAGTTTGGGGGTAAGAAGATGATGAGGATGTTAAATCGATAGGCGTAGGTCACGAGCTGAATAGAATAGTGGCCTGCGAAGCCGTCAAGAAAAAGCGCTCGCCAGATCGTGCCCTCGGAAGCCCGTCGACCCTTCGCCATCTCTGGCGGGTCCTCATCGACTTTCCAGTCAAAACAGAAGGCTTTGTCAATGCCAAACCATTCCTCAAGTGTCACGCCAAGCCGCTCGAAGTCAGCATGAAAGCCTAAGGAGTGTCGGTTGAAGGGTCATTGGTCATTGGTCGTAGTGCGCTTGCCATGCACATGCTTCAAGCACACCCGACGGGATTACATATGACCAGGAAGAGCGGCTCGAAAGAGAGGACAAATCGTACATGTCGGAGGACTTGCGGTGGTTTGAAATCTGGGACATTATATTTCCGCACATCGCGCGACATTCCTCTGCATGCTATTCCGGCGAGCGAGATGTGGCCATTTGCGCTTTTCGGAAGTTTTGAGGGGGGATGGGGAGCAAGTTTTCGCAGAATTCCTCGAGGCCAGCGCATATCAGAGCTACAGGATACTGAACGAGGAGAGGACGTTGCAGAAGATATATGACTTTGTGGAGGAGAACGTGGTAGAGAGGATATTTGAAGACTGTCATGAATAAAACCTTGTGCGACTGCACTCTGTCCATAGAAGTACCGGTCTCCCATTTCATGGTTATAACTAACCTTTTTTGATCACCACTTCCGATTGAAAGAGGCCTTTGCCAGGGCCTCAGCTTGGATTTTCCAGGTCTCGCGGCCCAGCCGCACCAGCTCAGGACCGAACTCGCTCAATACCAGATCCACGTCACGTCTACCCTGTAGAGATGCCGTAGTTACTGATAGACTCCCAAAACTCTTCATCGCTGGCAAAAGTCGCCTGTTTCCATTGTGCCTTTAAATTGCTCAGCCTCACAAAGATTATTGATTTTGAGCAAGCATTTGCAATCAAGCAGCTTAATGCTCCAGGCCTTGTTTTCACTGGCTAAGTTTCATTCAGTGCATGGTCAGAACGTTGGCCTTGCAGATCTTGTGGCCAGACATGCTGGAGGCGTTGTCGATGTAGTGAGAAATGATGGGCGTAACGACAAGCGCAACGCGCATGTAATTTTGTTGTAGAGGTTGCCCGAACGTGTTCTTGTTGAGCGCATTGTGGCTATCGTGATTGAACATGACTCCGCATTCGTCCCAGCCGAAAGAGAATGGTCGGCAGCTCGTCCTCATCTTGGCGCTGCACTCAATGGCGACACTGGTGATGGAGTACAGACTGGAAATGACGTTTCGCTGCTCAAGCCCGTCCCGCATAAAAGGACCAGCGATACTCATGATTCCCTCGGCCTGTTGATCCATGTGGAAGTCGGGGAACCCCAAGCATCTGTGATAGATCGAACGAGAAGCATCCGCTTCTTGATTCAATATGTTTTCGGCGCCATCATACCGTCCCCTGGCAGTCGAGGGGGTGATTGCATTTGTTTCCTGATGATGCCGCCGCTTCTTTCCAACGAATGACGGATTTGCTGCGCTTTGCGATTGAGTCATGATGAGGATGACGGGCAAAATGAAACTTTGGCACAGACTATTGTTGTAGGTTCAGAAGGAAGTTGGGTGTTTTGTGGGGAAGAAGGTGTCTGGGGCAGGGGACGGGTGGGTGGGTGTGTTGAAGTGGGGAACCTGTTGCCGTGGACTATTTGTTGCAAAAGAGACAAAAAGCCTTCACCAAACGCCGAGCGGTCTGCCCCCTCTGGATAGGTCATACGCGTTGAAAGCGCGTCAACAGCAGCCTACGACTTTTAAGCGGCAGCGGCGCAGCCGTTTCTCCCTCGCTCGTGTATTTATACGCGAGCATCACTCGCCTTGTCTGCCTCCTTCACTTTTGTGTCTGTGTAGTAACAGCTTGGTTGTCCCTTCTTTAGTTCTTGGTTTATGGGTCATGTGTATTTAGCGAGTCGCTTCTCGTGATTACTGAGGTCTTCACCGTGCAACATAGGGCGAAGCAATCAACAACAGGCCCGGGGATTTCGGGCTATGCCTTCGGTCAACTCCTTTCCCAAGTTGGCATGGAATTTATAGTCCTGTAAAGTGATGCAATTACGCTGTGGTTGATTTGTGTTATCAACATGTTTCCTTCTACTAGGTTGGAACCTATAGGAAGGAATACATAATATGCTGAGCTGGCGCCACACAGCGTTTGGAGTCACGATGAGCTCATGACTTGGTCAGACCTTGAAAATCAGACATTCAAGTTGACGACCAAATAGCTGCATCGATTTCAGCTTATCCTCCTGCCTTTGCTTCCGAAATGTCTGCTTGGTGATAGCTTGGTACAGAGATGGATCAATGGTTTCGCAAAGATCAATAAGATCACATAGTAGATGGCCAATTCCGAGCTTGCGTCTGATGAGCCAGGCGAGCTCAAACGGCGCAATGAGGTCCTTATCCAGCGGTGTGCCAGAAAGCAGCCTGAAGCATATCTGGCCCCTGCAAGCAGGCTTGGTAATGAGTCCAGTGGTAACGGTCTGAGATTGATACGCCCAGATTAGCCAGCGACGCGACCTTGGAAATATCGCCGGCCAGAATAGCCATAGCAAGCGTGGTCGACTGGTTATCTGAACCTGCTATCCAAGCGAGGTTTGACCGTCTTATACGACAAGTTTTCTACATTCTCCATACCCTTAAGTTTCCAAGATAGTGGTGATCAACCGGGTTCTCATTGCCGGCATTAAATGTTTCACTTCTCTCAGCGACATAAACTGCCTACCTCTAATCATAATGTTATTGTTTACGTCATGTAAATAAGTACCGTGGTTCTTGGATACAATGTGTTGTTTATTTTTCTTGTGGACTTCTATTCTAGACCTCCAGGCTCACAATCCCATTTGAATAACACTGAAGCAAAATGACATAGGTCCTCCTCGTCTTCTGCTCGAGATCAGCTCCATGCATCAAATGCCACTCGGCCGGTCGGTGTTTTTGTAGCGATTGTATCCGACAAAAGGCCCATAATCTGTATCCAAAAATACTCGCAATACGACGGCCTGCCGCACAGCACTGCATTATGTCTCGATTCCAGACAGCCAATCATGAATATGTATGCCGTGAGTGGGAGATAATCCCCTGCCTTTTCCCTCGAGATCCTGGTATGAATAGAAAAGTAGAGGGTAACGGAGCACATAGTAATTGCGGTTCCTGTATTGAACAAACTTTCCGTTCATTTTCTGGATTGCCTCTTTCAGGATACTCTGAAGCTCGTTGACTCCGTAGTGGTCAAGGATTTCGTTGACCTCCGCCACGATGTTCTGTACCAGGTTAGCTTGGCATTTTAGAGGGGGTAGTGTAGATACTGGATGACCCTGTGAAAGTGAAGTGCTTTGGATCAAATTCCTAAAATCACCATGTTGATCTTCAGCTCAAATCAAACCTATCATAAAGAAAGACCTTCTAATATATATTCCTTGACAACTAGCATTTCAACTTATTCTAACGTACATCAGAATAAAGTCTCTACCACTTGTATGGCCCGTGCATATTGAGCACACCTCGGGGTACGGGGTACCTCGTTCCTCCCAGCCACCGCTGTGAGAGTTTAGCTACGTAATCATGGTGGCCAACTCACCCCAACACGTTTCAGGGTCCTGATTTTGAGGATGCCCTGAGTGGCTGTCAAGCCGCTCTTGAGGTTGCCCGGGCGGACTCCTTGGACTCAGCAACCTGGTCCTCATATTGTATTACCCCATATAACAAGGGGCCATATCGCATTTATTGAAGACCTGGTGAAGTCCGCTCTGCTGTGGTCACACAGGTCTTCTTTCTCCCGCTGTACCCATTATCGTCTCCGGATTCTATGTCGCCTCTCATGCCAGTATGCAACGGGATCTCGGGTCTCGACATGCTCGCCGTCATTAGCACACCAAGACTCGTACTCGTCGCCAGAAATTCGCCGATTCTGCTGCTGGGGCTGCTTTCGACTGTCGTTATGGTCAAACGGGTCGAAAAACTTGCGCCTTTTTGGAGGCGGCGCTTCCTCGCCGTCATAATCATCAGCCACAACGAGATCTGAATAGTTTTGCTGCCAAACTGCCTTCACCATGGTCTTCGCCGTCGAAATCCAAGTCGGAGTCTGCTCCCATTGCTGCTCAAACCATGCCCAGCCATAAGAGGGATGGAGCGCCAAGGCCGTGTAATAGACAGGTGTTTCATCGAGTTCTTAGATGGTCAGCTTTGGCCATATAGCCACCAAGATAACTTACTATGGTAGTACTCGTCCATCTTCTGCCATGCTAAGTTGATACCAATCCTGAATTGGTCAGGATCGGGAAAGTCCTCGGCCTCGGCCTTGAACTTTTCAAGCTTGGCCATAAGCCTCTCAAACCCTAAGATGACATCCCATATGTTGCCGTAAGAGCCGACAAACCCATGCTTGCGTTTTCGAACTTGGCCATCACCCTCCAGAGTTTTCACCACTGTTTCAAACTCTGTTAGGATCTCCTCGAGCCGCTGGAGCACATCCCAGTCATTTTGAGACAGCTGTGATTCATCTCTGACGATATGAGGTACCTTAGCACTCTTCCTGAGTTGCTTGGTGCGTTTGGTCCTGTTCTCATCCTCCCACTCCTGCTTGAATTTGAGGATGGTGAGCTCGAGGTGTCTTCGAAGTTTGAGCGCTCGACGGATCATGTAGAGCTGCGAGAGCCAGCGCGTGTCGTTGTCTCGAATGACTTGGAGTGGTTTTCTAGCTCGTAACTTGGCCCTTGATGCCTTTTTAATATCATCGGCTTGGATGTCTCGGAGTAGATAGGATAAGCGTTGCGCACGATAAATGTGATGCACAATATTATGCAGCTTGCCTAAAACATCTTAGCGAAGGAACCCAAGATTCAGGGTAGTTGACACACCAACAGGCCCTTTCTTCAACCACCTTTCCCATTCGACATCAGATACGACACTGGCACCACTGAATGGGTCGTCCAGCTCGAGAGCATCCGCACACTTGCCGAAAAGAAGGGCTTTCGCTGCAAGATTGAGGGTATGGCCAAAGCAGCGCACGCGTCGGCGCTTACCCTCAAACCCAATGAGTTCACCAAGCGAGTTCATTGCTGTATCGTTATTGGGAGCATTGTCGAGGGTTGCGTACCCTACTTTGTCTCCAATGCCAAATAGATCGATGATTGTGAATACCTCGGCCGCAATGTTCTCGCCGGTATGCCGTTTCGATATCTCGGGTAGACCGAGGACAATTTTCAAGGGGCGATTCTGCTCGTCTCTGAAGAAGCATGCCATCCCACACAGGCTCTTTCGATTTCGAGCAGTCCAGCCATCAAAAGAGATGTGCACCAAACCAGGGCAGCGACGCAGAATACTGGTAATGGTATCTCGGTGTTTGAAGTACTCTGCAATGATCTTGTTTCGAATGGAATCTCCGGTTACATGGGCTTTCCGCAATGCAACAGATGGATTCAGGTATTCGAAGATGGCGCGTAAGTCAGGGTCCTCGGCATCAGTGAAAGGTCTGTTCGTATTGACAGTCCACTGAACGATCAACCGATGGAAGTGGTCTCGGTCGAACCCCTTGATGAAGGAATTGGCAATAGCTTGCTCACGAGGCTTGGTTGTGTCGAGGCCGAAGTGTTGGCTAATAGACTTGTGTCTGCCACCTGTGCCGTCACTAGCTGCCTGAGCCTCTGCCTTCCGCTCTGCCGCCGATTTAGTCTTCTCTCCTGCAGGCGCGCGGATGTGGTGAATAAGAAAAATGTGCTCCATTGCATTTTGAATACCGACTGACTTTATAGAAGTCGGCTGCGGGCGGTTCTGCTTGATACAAGCTCGGCAGACCCATCTTCTTTCCGTCCCGTTCTGGATATCGTAGAGCTCCAAAAGGCCCACTTTTGTCTAATAACAGGGACCAGATCCTTCAAAAAATCACCCTGATACGCAGATATTGGCTCTTCAGCGTTAGGGAAGAGCACGTTCCAGATCTGATACCACTGTTCCTCTTCGCTCATAGTCCGAATTGACCTCTCGCTCAGCTTCTTCCGCTGGTCCTCGTTGATACCCATAAATTGCTCAAAAGATGGATTATCCACAGTCTGGCATACTCTCTGCCGGCTGTGTCTATCTCGATTCACAGCCGTATCAAAGATTTGGTAACAAGCAGCGCAATAGTATTCGGGATTGGAATGGCAGCGGTAGACGTGCTGCTTCACATCTTTGATCCGTCGCAACAGAGCTCCGAAGCATCTTTGATGCCTGAATGGATCGCTTTTCTGGAAAGGACAGGCAAGTGTGGCCGCTTGATCAATTACACCGGTTTCCAATAGTGAAGACTGTCGAATTCCCGAGCTGGTTTTGGCTGGCATTCGGGGTGATTGTCTCGGGGTAGGACTGGTCACATCATATCGCGCTTCAAACTCTTCTCGATGCTTTGACCTCAAGTGTGGTTTGATGTTGTCCGTCTGTCTGAAATACTTTTCGTCCTATGCTTTTAAGATGGGGAAAAACAGATGAAAGTACCAAATCTTTACAAAGGTGCCCAACTAATGAAATGGGACTCCGGGGAGTATGGTACATAGCGGAAATACAAGCACTCTGCCCAAGTGCTTACCGAGAGCTCGCGAGTTTGAATATTAAAGATTTGTCTCCAGTAGAACGAATTCTGGACTTGGTCGTGATTATCTTCGTCGAAGTGATTCACTGTCGTCTTCTCTGTAACTGAGACAACATTGATGATGTCCACTGCATCGACATGTCAGCGCTAGACCATTCGACTCACTTATCTTCCAGTACTCACTATGGTTGGATGCAATCAATTCATCCTCCCCATGGTACGGTTGGCGACCTTGAATTTTATCCCCTCCGTCGACGGTAATTTGGGGAAGCTCGTCTGGCCGGTACATCCAGTAGACCCGGGCGTAGACGTGGTGTTCATCGCTTGCGCGTATCTCCAAAATCCGGGCAACCCATTCCTCCTCTTTATTGGCGAGAACTCTCCAGCGGTCGATGCTGTTCTCGTTCGAGACGAAGATATTGTCGTCGATTATGAATTTGCAAGCATTTACTAACATCAGCTGAGTCAGCGCTTTAAAGGTTAGCTTATTGTGACGGGACAGATGGCTGCATACAGACGAATACGGTGGGCGATAGGGGGCACTGTTGCATAACCCCCCGGTCGTTTCCTTTTGGGTTTAGGCGCTCAACTCCTTAGTCATCTTGGTACTTTGGGACGCCATGGGATATGTACCGCGGACTAGCAGCGGGCTCGCGCGGTAGCATTCGGCCATTGACTTTCATGCTCACCACATCAGTCGATAAATGGTGGACTGGTTGCTACTACCAAAATAGTCACAAAATATGTCCAGAAGATGGTTCTGACAATCTGAGTTGGCCTCGAATCCAATGCCGTTTTCTATTTCGCCATTAAAATGCACCTATTCCAGAAATCGCGAGCGCTTAATTACCCATTCATCTTGACCTCCGGATAAGGAACAACTTGGTGAGCCTACAGAGGGTCACCGCAGTGATCCCGCTCCTAGTCCGCAGCGGATTAGCGCAGTAACCTCCTGCTCAAATGAGTCTAGCGACTTCATCCACCATAGGAAAGGGTGGTCTTGATTATTCTTGTTAAATTAAAACCTCAGTGGGAACCAGATTCACCCCTTTCTCTCCTTTCCGACTTTCACCTCCTCTCTTCAACCGAAATGAGCCCTCCAAAGATTCCCCCCGAGCATGTCTATTGCGTCCAAGCCGGAAAGAAACATCATGAACTCTTCACCACGACGTATGTTGGCGCGAATTATTGTGGCCGTTGCGGCTTAGCCAACCCCTTTCGGCTCCAGCATCAAGCCAGGTCCAAAACTCCGGCACTTCCGGGCCCATACGATGAGGTGGTGGAGGTTGAGGACTCCCCGCCACGGCCAGTCAGTCCAGCAAGCCAGCTGCTGCGTGAAAGACCGAAACCCGTGTCATTCATCAGCATTGGACGCACGGCTCAACTGCTCCCCAACGAAGTGTCTGCTCCCGGCACGGTGAATACACGAGCACGCATACCTCCTCCTGAGGCGCCGGGCAATCCCCATTTCATGACAGTTGCATCAGCGGCCAGTCGGGCCATTCAGGATACAAAAACCAGTACCAGAAAGCCTATGAGGCAGCGGACGGGGTACCAGTGGGTACATATAAGTCTCCTGCTTGTGAGCTTGGAGACCAGGTATTTCAATGGGCTTGCAGTGGAGGTTCCGGAGACGGTGCTGCCTCTGAAGGATACAGTGGTCAAGTTTTCCTCGTCAGATTTACTGACTTGGCCCTCATTCACCGCGATTTTGTTCGACCATCTCCGTCCGCTCCCGCCCACAATCGATCTTACGAACAGAGACCTATGGAGCCTTTCTTACGCTTCGAGTTTCTCTGGCAAGAAGATCGTCACCGTTCCGAACACCGACAAGTACACAACCCCGTCGAGTATGCTCGCCTCGGGGCACTTCGGCAACAATCAGGCAGGACAGTTGAAGGTGCTAGTCGTCCTTACATCCACGGATGTAGTCGACAAGCAGGAGCCAGTCACACCGCTTAGGCCAGATGAATACTCCATGCCAGTCAAGGAAGAAAAGAAACGGAAGGTCAAGCAAGAAGACCCGAGTCCTGCGCCCCGGCGCAAAAGGCGCATCAAGCAGGAGGAACATGTCAAGAAGGAGAGTCGCACCGGGGACACGTACAAGGTCAAGCAGGGGGTACACATCAAGGTGAAGCCGGAAGAGCCTGTCCCGACTGCCTCCCGCCAGAGCCCAACGGACGATGAGCTTGAAGATATTGTTGAGGAGATCATTGTACACGAAGATGTGGCAGACCTCTGTGAAGTGGAAGATCCGCTTCGTGATCTATTGTTTGACGGCATCCCTGGCGATAAGGGGAGTGGAGGTATGGCAGGTGACGGAGATGTAGTGGACGGGGGAGATGATGAGGAGATTTTCGTCCCGGAGTTCGTAAGAGACTAAATCACCTCATTGCAGAGTCTAGTTCTAACACTACCAGGTAACCCGAGAGTTCATTGCTCAGAGCATTAATAGCGATCAAGCTCGACTGCCCGGCACTGATATCGATGAGGCGCTTCCACCAGCACGATCCACACGCTTCAAAGGGACAAAGATCCCTGCAACATTTGCTGTCCGACATAATAGGAAGGATTGACTACTCGGCTTCCTCATCTGAAGTCTCGCCATCCTGCTCATCATCACTTATTCCCTCCATATCGTTCCCTTCTTCGTCCTCATATCCTAGTTCAAGAAGTGGTTGCTCTGCTGGTTCCCCATCTCCAAGTTCATTGTGGAAAGCCTGATTTGCTCGGTCGTACAATGCTTCCTATATGCGTTTAGATTCGCGAACCCGCAGAGAAACGGCAGGGCTTACATATTCGGCAACGCCCCCTGTTGGCGCTTTGCGATATGCCAATGTAGGCTGTCGGCCACTTTCGATGTGCTGAATGATTCTATCTCGTAGGCCCAGGTAGAATCGCTTGAAAGGCCGCAGCTTGTCTGGCTCCTGGTGAGTCCCATGGACGACGTCATCGTAGCCCATTTCGACGAGAACTTGGCGACACCAATCCTTTGTCTGTGGCTCCAAACAACTGCTAATGTCGATATCAGCCAGTGGTCTGTGCAGTCCCTCTAGAACCGAGCGGTTAATGGGGATCCCCCAGTTGCATGCCTTCTCTGGGTCCGGGTAATGGTAGTTCATCCAGGGCTGACCGTGGACCACGTGCGGACGGTTCTTCTGAAGGCGGATCCGATGAATGTTCCACGCCTCCACAAAGTCGAAGAGTTCTTGGCGTAATATATCTTCGAAGACGGCATAGATGGCGATCTGATCCTCCAGCATGTCGCCGTCGAAGTCCCCGTCCCTGGCAAGCTCCCCAAAGTAGTCCACCCACTGCCGGGAAGATACATGCAGCATGCGCTCCCACCAACTTTCGATCTTGACATTCTTTGTGCTCGGTGCGGCCTTGTAGGAATCCTTTAGGCGCTTCCCTTGCTGGAAAACCTTCCCGTTCCACTCTACCCGTCCGTCTGCCGCCAAAGCAAAATTCCAATGAGCTGCAGCGATTAGCGGCGTCTCGCTACCTCTGTCTGCCTGCAGATACCATGGCCGGAAGCCGTATGTGTCGCATGCGGCCAAGTATTGCTTTAGAACGCTCAAAGCAGTTGTAGCAGAGTGGCCAACATAAAACCAGATAATGTTGCACGAGTAGGCGTCGATTGCAGCGTATATCTTGAATCCGTACGCCTTGAGCTTGTTATGACCATCAATGCACCACTGGTAGTTTGGACTAGGGACAAGAAAATGTCCTTTCTTTCTCCGAAACATCCTTTTCCGGATCTCGACCTCGTTCGGGAACATGATTTTGTATATCGCAAAGAGAGGATCTCTTGGTACCCAGAACTGCCTTTGCTGGCGAAGATAAGGCTGTAGGAGGCTTTTGCCATATCCGGAAATGGCATTGGAACGTCGTGTCATTTCGATAATAACCTTCTCTGTCTTTTCCAGCAACGCAAGGCGCTCCTTATTGCTATTAAGCCTGCGCACCTAGCGGCGGTCTGGGTGAAGCCTAATGTGCTTTAGACTTTGTTTTGTGATCGGCCAGCCCTGTTTCTGTAGAACGCTTAATGTCTGCTTCTCGCTAAGCCCAACGCGGAATATTAGGTCGCGGGTGGCCTTTATAAGCTCTGGACTCTCTTTGGTACGGGCTTGCTGGCGTGGGAGATGCCAGCTTGTGATTTGGCGAGAGATTGTGCTGAGATTGATGATGACGCGATGATGCTTCCGAAGCTTGTACTGAATCCTGCTTTGCGAGACGCCGTTGAGGTAGAGATGAGTGACATAGTCGCGGTATTTATCGATTGGGTTGGGCGGACGTGCTATGTTTGCGCGGTGAGGTCGAAAGAGTGTGGACGATCTGCTTCGTCCTGACAGCCAGAAAAGGGTGTGATGAGGCTGGCTTTCCGCACTGGTCCGCAGCGGTTTTGCAGCTGGCCTGAAGCGGTGACTGACCTGGAGGGGCTTAGCGTTAAGTTGCTGATTGGTGGAATCCCGCCAAACCATGGGGCAGGAGATCCTTTCCAACCCTTTTCCACCTTTCCTTTTGTATCATGTCCGTGGAAAGTCTCGTGGCCAACGACGGCGCCATGTCTACAGGCGATACAGTCGTTGTAAGTGAGACCACGACCGCTGGTACGATAGATGGGGACTCTCGTAGCCGGAACGCCCCAGTGAAGGGGAGCAGAAGATTGATCCAACCCAGTATCCGCAAATCCGCGGCGAAGATTACCGTACGATCCAGTAAGTCCTCATGCGAAGCGACGGATGCTAACTTGCCTGTCCGAGTAGAAGAAGAAGCAGACGAAGAAGGCCCCTCCCCGTGGTTCGGTGCGTCACTTTCCGTGCCGGCCCTGCGTCACTCGCGCCATAAGGGCTCCCGGCCATGAATGTGCCTCTTAAGACAGTATGCTTGGTTTCCCAAGGCCGTACACCTCCTACGCTGACATGCACGGAGTAGATACAGGTGCTGCGTGCTGGGACTGTGCAAAGACCGGCCACACATGCAGGCCGGTAAGACATTTCTGCTCTGTCAGGTAACAAGCCACTGACCAATCTGCGTTGCTAGGTCCCTGCTGCGGCTTATGCTGCTGTGCGTGCCTTTTGGGACCTGAACCGGCAGTTTAGTGGCGTGAATGACGATCCGGATGATGCCTGGCGTGCTGCTGCGTTGCGCGCCGCACAGTAGTTACGAGCTTGCGGTAGTGGTGCGGCTCCTCCTGCCGCTCCAGTACCAGCTCCTGCTTTGGATTCGTTTGGGGAGGTATTAGAGAAGAGTCTCGAGGAGAGAAAGGTTATAGCGTTGGAGGCCATCGCCGGAGCTGCTCGGCTCTGGGTTGTAAGTGTGATTAAAATCAACAGATGCAATGCAACTACTAACTTAATGTTTAGCAGCTTATTTAGCAAGGCGAAGACGATGAAGAGGAGGATGAGGACAATTGAGAAGGGGCATAAAGCTTAATGCCGCTTTGAACAGAATAGAAATGCAATCTGCTGGTCCGCTGCGGGCTCGCTGCGGCGACTGTATCTTCCCTGTTACTCGCAAAAATCAAGAAATTCAAGCTGAGGTACCTAGGCCAATGTACTGCGGGTCAGCGCGAATATGTCTCTAACCTAATTTGGCACCTGCGTGGTGATTTTGGGGGTTTTGCAACAGTGACCCCTATAGCCTGCCGTAAATGACAAGAGACGGGATGAGCCGTAGCAAGGATCGTTCACGAAGTGGCAGTGATGGTCAACGTCACGATCAGAAACACTGAGCCCTGGCTTGGGTTGACGAAGAAAATCGAAAAACCAATAATAAAAGAAGGACTCGACCGCGGAGGGAAACAAGACAAAGGGTGAGAGCACGTAGGTTGTGCGCCCTGACACATATTCTTAAGCTCTGACAGGCAATGTTGTGGTAGTAGTGATCTGTGTGGTTACTGTCTGGGTCAATGTGGACGTCCTAATACCAGACTCTGGCATTTCCAAGAGGCTAGAAATGGGAGGAAACAGATCGGCGCTATTATAACTTCCCTGTGTACTCGAGGGTGGGCTAGTACTTTGCGGTGACAGATTCGTGGACCCACTTGCATCCGTAATTGATACTACAGTCTGGCTAGTCGCGTCGGAGGAAGAGGCTGCGTCTGATGGGAGTAACATTGGTATAGTGTGATGCGTGGATTGACATCGTCTTCGTGTCCGCATGCTCGGCGATTATGAGCAATACCTGGCTGCCTTCGATGCGGCTGCCGTGCTTGTCCAAGAAAAGACTCAGCAACGAGTGGCTATTATTTATTATTACCGTCAAGAGTGGCTTGCGTCCCTTGCTTGGCATCTTGCATGTTTTATAAGTTGCAGAATAGTTTCATGAGCACCCCGTCGGGATGATAGGTTATACTGCACGGAGTCTGTTGTCAGAGGTCCACCGCTACCGGCAAGGCGCTTAAGTTCTGAGGTGATTGGTTACTGTAACATCAGAGTATAGACGACCATGTGCAGTAGAATGTAGATATTATAGGTTCGAATTCGTCTCATATCAAGATGTACGAGTGATTGGGTTACGACCTATGGACCTAGTGTACGGTGCACAATGGTGACCGCCCTAATGCAACGTAAAAGCCTCGAGAGTCACGTGGAGGAAGAGGTAGCCAGACTATCGGCCTGGAGGCGTGTATTTGGATTTCGCCTGGAATAAGAACAAAAGAAATTATTTCTCATGCCTCAGCCGCCACGGCAGGGAATCATCCCCAAGGCCACAATGCGAAAACAGCCACCCCGACACCAGCCAGGCATAGTAGTCCCTGTCAAGATAGCTTTTGTGGTTGGACAGTCATGTACAAGGCACATCCACAAACAAACCTATGCCCTATTTCCTATAACATGATTTTCGTCGCGCTTCTGACTGATTCGTTCAACTGAGATTCTCACAATATGTACGAACTCATCCGGAGGTTCGTGATATCGAAGAACAGGGGCAGGTGGCAGAGTAGGGGTGGGTGACGGCGTAGGGACAGGAGATGGTGTAAGAGACGTTGAAGACTCCATAATAATAGCATACAAGCAGGTTGTTTTGGACTTGCTTGTTTTACGTGAGTGGAAAACACTTATCCTTAACCTTATCCTTATCCGTGAATGTTCTAACTGCATTAGGCTAATATTCAGCCACCCAGATCTATTTATAGCAGTTAATGGTCGGACCGGTCGGACCGGTCGGACCATGGTCTCGAGAAATCGCCAGACCAGACCAAGTCTTGGCGGTCTAGACCAGACCGAGACCAAGACAGACCAGACCATTCCGATCACTGGCACAAACCAAGGGATGCTAAGGCAGTTTCAGAGGTTGTATACTGATTCCACTGCTCTTCTATTGCATCGAGGAGCCTAGTGCTACCCTCGCTGTAGTCTTCGTCATCGAAGGCCGCCTCGTTGAACTCTTGCATTCCCTGGATATAGTACTCTCGAGGATGCAGGTTTCCCTCGACGAGCTGTGCCGCATCTTCCACGTCGATGTCGTCGACATCTTCGCAGAAGTCGTCAATATCCGTCAGGTTGGTCTCGGAGCCGGCATCGTTGACATCGACGTCGAACACTTCGTCGCCGTCCTCAGACGCCTCGTCCGACGAAGACACGTCGTTCGCGTGGTCCGAATAGTTCGAGCCGTCCGAGTCATCGTCCGAGTCGTCGGGTCTGTAGCGGCGACGCGCCATCTTCGTCTGACTTCAGGCGACGCGACAAGAGACGGGCAGAAAAGGGAGTCAATGTTAAGCGTTGTAGAGGCGTGAGCTGGTATGGGATGGACTTGAAGTCGTCTCGACAAGAGAAATCCATCGCCGTAGAGGCGCAAGCGCGACCTCTTAAAGAGCGAGGTGGGAGCCATTTTTGGCCGCCTTCCAGCGTCCGGGAACGTGGTCGACAGAAAACAGAAAATCCGAAGGACCAGGTTTGGATCCTCGATGTTGGCGCCGGCTTTTGGATCCTCGAGTTGGCGGCGGGTACGGATGGTACATGCTCAGTACCTGCGGTACATGCGCGGTACCTGGAGCTTCCGAACGGGGTTGAGTCGAGGTGACGGTTGACTCGGCGGACCGCCTGTCTTTCTTGGGCCTGTATTTAGCGTGAGTCTTGGATCTTGTGTTCTTGTCTTTCTTCATGGGCGTGTTTGCACGCGGGTCTTAAAGACGGCATCACCGTACAGAGTCATGTTGCGTCTATGGCCTGCAAGGCGTTGACAGGTTTCTACAAATCCATCTCAAGATGTTAAGACCCTGTCTATTGTGAATGAGTAGAGAGTATCGCGGCTGTCCAGAATGACAATTTGAGCGTGCCAAATATGATTCCTTATATTAAAGCAACAGCGGTCCTGTGACTGAAATAAATATGTAAACAACCCTGAAAACACGGCCCAATAGCTGAGATACACCAAAATCGGTCTTAAGTTTTTGACGGCAGCATATTACGTATCGGCGGTATTACTGCTTTTGGTGGAATGGATAGGCGCATTTCGGTCTGAAATGGTGGTGGCTATGATTGTAAGCGATAGTTGATAAGATGGGAAATTTCTAAGGACTTACTGCTAAAGAGCTGTCCGTTGGGGTTGGCTTGTACTGAATATCCTGTCCGTCTTTCCTCGGGGCTTTCTCGATCTCTGGCAGTGGCAGTTTGAATACGCCGCTCTGTCGCCGCAGCCGTTTCTCTAGGAACGGCACAAACGATAGACGTGGATTAAGCTCTGCAGGCTTAGCAGATTGATTAACGTTGAAACTAAGGAGTTTTTGTTGAGTTTGACTATATATTTCACTATCCGCAGTCTCAGACACACAGATCGTAGAATAATCAATCTCTGATCTTTCGTCAACGTCTACAGGATGTCCTGTATTTATATCCTCTTTGCACCATGTATATTCGTTTATCGGCGGGTTGGAGGGCGTCTTCTCGTCCATGATAACCACGGATATTTTGTAGGCGGATAGCAGCTAGCGCAAAAAGCAATACGGTATTATCATAAGGCCAACTCCCTAGACTACTCTCATCCGTTAAATACTAATCAAAGCATGTTGGATATAGCACACGAGCCCCGACCCCCACCTCTACCCATACGACTTCTATGAGGCCGCCGAGTATCCGTACATGGCAGCACAAAGCGACAAAACCTGATTCATTGGCGCAATGGCTAATGCCGTTGGCCTGTTGGAATATGCCGTGTCTGAAACCTGTCCCTCTGGGTGTCTGTTAATTGATTACGCCTTGCGTCCGTAGTTCGGACAGAGTACACTTATGTAGACACGGCCATGAATCATGATGGAGCGTCATTGCATGAGACACAGCGCTCCATCCTCCGTCCTTCGTCCTCCGTACGTCCGGTGTATCTACGGATAGGGATGCCCAGTGAGTCTGTTCAGCAACTAGGCCGTTAGGAAGCACCAGTGCCAGCCACCCCAGCGCGCCATTGTGGTGGCCTGCTGGGCTCCTTTCTGCCCAGTCAGCGAATCAGAGTCCAGTTCGTGCATTTTGCCGTGTTCAGGAGGAACACTGAGAAATATCCTAGCTTTCAGATGCTCCTCCGAATTGGCAGGAGGCTTTGGCGCATCTATTACATCCCGATTAGTGCGTATGTTCAAAGCGGTCGATACGGAAAGTGATCACCCTACCTCCAAGCATCAGGACTTGGCGCGCCTCAAGGTTCCCTACGATATCGAGGGTTTGCATCAGTCATGAGTCTTGAAAAGCAGAATTAACATAGGATTACTCTTACCCTTGACAGATTTCAGTCGCTAATCATTTTATCGGTCGCCCATATAACCAAAAGAGTCGAGGTAAAAATCTCAAAACGCATGAAACATTGCACTGTGAAATGGCGGCAAGCATATCAATAAGATAATATTTGTTCGGGAGATCCAGTTCGAGAATATTGGGACCCGACTTTGTTTCAGGTCGCCTAGTTCCTCGAACAACTTTCGCGAAACATCAATAGTGCCTTCCTTGCAACCATTCGATTCATGGGGTTTCCATCAGGTCTCTGTGTGTTAAGTAGGTAGATCATGAAATCGTCCGCCATGAGGACTTATTGAGAATATTCGCTGTCAATTTCGAAGAACACAACTATGAGGCTTGAGACTGTCGCTGCAGCAATGGCCTTATATGAGGCTAAGGTCCACTGGTCCATATATCATATAGTACAAGTAAGTTCTTACCACGTTTAATTCCCAAAGAGACACAAGGGAGGAGGGGAACGTTGCTGCTTGCGTAGTGGCAGCATTGCAACACCAAGGATTTCGCAAACCTCAACGCATCACGCTAACATCTCTCCCGTTCCATAGGCTGGCCTATACCATGTTGCTGCTGCCTCAGAGTCTAGGCAATTGCACAAAAGTTGGGAACCAACAAAGGCCAGCAAAGCTGAGGGGAAGAACCCAAAGGGTTCCCGGAAGAATAGCATGTAATAATTCGAAACGGGAAAATCAAACATCCGAAGGTGTGCCTCTAGTCAAAAGTACCTAACGTTTAACGAGTACAAAGAAATGCGCCTCTCCATCGCGAGCAGGCGGCGCTTTTTTGTCCCTTACTCCGTGAAACTTTACTCTTCTGTCTCTTTTACCCCCGATGTTCGCAGCAGCGTCTTTCAACTTTGAACTAATAGTTTCGGGCCCTTCCTTCACATCTGCTATATGACGTAATTTTTCAAGGATAAGCATATTCATGAGATGAGAAAATACTCCATGCAACGGCTGCGTCGATATGCGAATTGAGAACTCGCTGCAGGAAGTCGAATACTCGTACCTGAGTCTCTATTAGATATCATTTCGGGATGTTGATGAACCCAAATACACCTACCGAAGCTGGTTTTCCTCTTTGTCCTCAGGTGTAAAATGAGTAGCGCTGAAACAGACTTCTTGACGAATCTTTACTTGCCAACGAGACTCCCTGATTAAATAGCTGCAACTGGACAATATGAATCCCAAACAATGTCATGGCCTGTTTTTCCTGAGATTAGTCGGTACTGCCGCTATTCTCTGTCGTCTGCTTCTTATATTTCTCCAGCTTACCCAACCGGCTCAATCCTTCCTATAGCGCCAACGAAGCTAGCGTCTTTGCGTCCCTGGCTCCAATAAAGCACCCGAATGTAAATCTCTACAGGTTTAGTCTTTCTTGCTCCGCGAGGACAGCCCCGTCAATAATACGTAGAGGTGGTTCTTTCCAATCTAAACCACCAATCTGTCCATTGTACTCAATTTGTGTGGAACTATTGAAACAAGGTGTGTCGTAGCGAACCGTAGTAAATCTACAGTATGGAAAGCTGGGGATGAAACGTCGACTGCAGGGGACTTCTTTGCCTTTCGCGGGCTGTCAATAGACTGACCCCGCTAATCTTACATCAGCTGATCGAACAGACAGATCTTAAGATACCAACTTACATTATTCCCAGAGCTGGGAGAGCCATCAGCATACCGACCGAAATGAGAGTGATTAAGAGCAAATAAGCCATCATGGAGAGCACAATACTCAGAAGGCTGATCGCAGCGCAGATGAAGTGATTCGATGAACGCTTCAAATTCATAACAGCAGCCCTTGGTGATAAGAACATCTTGTAGACTGCCAAAACTCCGCGGCGCATACCATGAAAGATATGGAAAAAGCAATCACACACCATCAGGCAAAAGAGCTCTTGCCTGGGAGCAATACCGTATCTACACATACTATATAGTCTGTGACGTGTAGTAGTGAAAGACGATAAAAAGATTGATGGGTAAGAAAGCCCGAGTCGCGTTTATGGCTAGAAATGCAGTAATTGTTAAACAGCCCCCACCCATCCCAGCCTATTTAGCCAATCTATTTTTGGCCTAGTCAAGATGAGTATTTTGTGGTTTAACTAATGGGCCACGAGGACTATAGGTCCACATAATGACCCTGATTTAGGCTTTTGATCAAGCAGAGCACACTCTTTAGTAAATCGTGAGACCGCCCAGAGAGGAAGTGTAGATATAATATGTAGGTCAAGGCCGAACTGGAGGTCAACTTTGATTGTAACTGTGTCATGATCCTTTCCGTAAATGTGGGCCCTTTCTCCCCCGTCGTCTTGTGGGTGATTATCTTCAAGGAGCTGCTGGGTCAGAGCCCATAAACTTCTCACGATCATTTTGATACTATTTACAGTCGAACGTCACCAGAATTTTCATGTGAGAAGGTACGAAATGAAGTCTGCCGCAATCGCAGCAGATTTTGGAGCAGATTGGAGCAGACTTACAACAAATCTTGTAACCACTCACTCAATTCTAATCCGTTTTAGAAACAAACAATACTTCTGGAATCCTCAGATTAAAGCAATTCTCTGTAGCTTCTGCTTTTGCATAATTATCCGCGTTTCTAAAAGTAGCCCACCTAGTGCTATTTTGTTTAATAAATACACCGTGTACATTTTATTGAATCCCCCCAAGCTGTCCGTGCGTACTTTATTGAAAGTAACCTGGCAAATGACTCGCACTGTCGGGACAGGAAGGACAGGACGCATTGTTGGTGGAGGCGCGTTGGATGTTATATAGCACTGCGCGATACTGGTTTGAAACTCAAGCATTGTGTCCACAGGCGTGTACATGCCAGATTTTATTATGTTCACTTTGAAAGTTTCTCCATTCTTGGTACGTACGTCTGATTTGCGGTAACCTCGTGCAATCATGCTGTACTCTTTATCGCGACTCACAAGTACCAGTATGAGAAGAGACAAGGAAACCGGTACATCTTAGCAGCCAATATCCTTTTCATCGGACTACCCAGTTATGTAACCATTAACATATAGAGATGGAGGAGATGGAAACCATCAACCCAGTCGCACTAGCGCCGTGGGGTGAAGAGGGTAAAAACCATTACCGATACGGAATTAATACGACAACCAGACACAAACAGGGCTGCATACATTTCCGTAAGCAGCTCGGCGCGGAACGGTATGGTTGGTGTCGGAGCTGCAATCAAGACACGCAAACATGTTGGAGACGCTCCCACTGTCGAGACCCTCTCCGTCACCCTAGGCCCAAGGACAGAACAGAACCCTTACGTAGGCGAACTAGCAGCAATGGCACATGCATTTGGGCAGCTAGAGTGGCGCAAGTACCACAGCATTACGCTTCTGACGAGGAACAAAGCAGCTGTGCTTACGCTTAGGAATCCACGTCAACAATCTGGCCAGGAACACATCTGCAGCATCTATGAGTCCATTGCAAAGCTAAGGAAGAAATGCGACAAGATTACGGTAGTGTGGTTGCCATCAGGAGACCATGACGAGCTCTGGACCCGCGCCAAGGAGAAAGCCAAAGAAGCCACACGGCAGGGCGAAGAGCCTCAGACACCAATCCCTAGAGTGAGATCGACAACACTTAACATGGCACGCATCACCCGAGGCAGCACCAGCAGCTTGCCGGATAAGATTGGAAAATTCTCCAAGAAAGTTGACACTGCATTGCCAGGCAAACACACACAACAACTATACGATCAGCAGAAGTGGAAGGGGGCCACAGCCCTATCCCAAATGAGGACAGGGGTGATAAGACTGAACTCGTACCTGTTCCAAATCAAAGCTGCACCGTCGGCTCAATGCAACTGCGGAGAAGAAAGAGAGACGGTCGAACATTTTCTCTTTCGATGCAGAAGATGGACAGAACACCGAACGGAGATGCTGCAATGCACAGACACCCACAGGGGTAATATCTCATTCTACCTAGGAGGAAAAGCTACATCTGACGGCGAGAACTGGACCCCCGATATGAAAGCCGTCCAGGCAACAATACGATTTGCGATAGCCACAGGCCGGCTCGATGCTGATCCCTGGCAAGGGAACAGCCAATGAAAACCAAATACCTTCGACCACTTCTCAGCCGCCTCACACTAATCACCTCGTACCACAGACAGTAGGCGCCGCTTCAGTTGCTGAGGATAGGATGCTGAACACTTGGAGAAGAGCCTTCAAGCTAGCCAACTGAACATTAATAACGCACGAGAATCCGAAGAAACAGGGCAGAGGAGAGAAGATATAAGCCAGAAGCGGAAGATGTATGGGCTCACTGAGGAACGGATCCATTTTTGTGAAACGTATTAGTAGTTAGCAGTAGTTGCCCTTTCGGGTCAGTCCCGCTGGGCGTAATAAAATGTGTGTGTGTGTAACCATTAACCCCATGTGTAATAAATACATTACAACCAGCACACATCCAGGTAAATGCTAGGACGGCAGATGGCAAATTGAGATACATTTAGTCTTTACTGTTGCGATATGGTGTGGCCGTTGATCAACTATTCGCACCCAAAAAATCGGATGCCGCACCCAATTTTATGACTAAGCAGCGCTGCAGCCAATCAGAGCGCTCCATTTAACATCGCCCACCACCCCAACTGGGGAGCAGCCGTCAAGCCGGCTTGCTAGGAAGGCCTCCCGTTAGGAAGGCTGTTCTCAGCTAAGACATACAGTGGAGCAGCTGTTTCAAATTTGGGAGCCACTAACAGGGTCACAGCAATTTTACCTGTATATAAGATAGGTCTGCCCTTTCTGGCTACATTTTTCGTTTTGTGTATCCAACTCCCTGATAGGTCAGGGTCGTGCGAAAGGCTAAAACGAAACACCCCCACCTGATACTTGGGCAGGGATCATGTGGTTGAAACTTCGAAACATTTCCCCAACTACTTGCCGTTACCCATCTGCCGATCAAGAAGCGCTTCAACATTTTACTCCAGATTGTGAGCAGTATCAACCTCAAGATGGCTACAAGACGCGTTCGGTTTGATTTCCTCTGTTATCGTGTACGCGTCAAGTTCGATGTATCCTACGACATACCTAATCGCATCGTCGGGGCAGGGGACGATTCCGACAAGGCGAAACCCGAGGAAAGGCAGTTGTGGGACGCAGCGATGGATATCATTATGGAAAAGAGCGAGGCGACTTGCCTCCGGCGTGCCAGTCCGGCCCCGTGTGCGTGTGGATTACCAGCAGTGGCCACTGAATATCTACCTCCGATGGCATTCCTTGATGCTCCGGAACCTCACGTTGTGGTCGTCGTGGATCCGTTCTGCGGGGACCTGAAATGTCGGACCCGGACGCGGCAGCGAATGCTGTAAGTAATGTCGAGGAGCCGCTCTCCAGATGGTGGCCTTAGTGGTCCGGACCCAGGACTCTTCGCAGAGCTTATGTCCTGTAGAGTATGCAAGAAAAGAGAAGGGCTAAGGGAATGCGGGGGCTGTCACGTCGCGGGGTATTGTGGGCAAGAGCACCAAGAGGAGGACTGGCCAAACCACAAGGCTGAGTGTACGCCGTGGCCGACGTCGACATTCGATGCAAGGCCCCCCCTGGACGAGGCGGACGCTGACTCCGACACCAAAGTGACCTACAGCGCCGTCTTCAATGCCGCGGGACCTGGCGAGCCGCCGCGGTCCAGGGAGATTAGTCGAGAGGAGGTCGTGAGACGTTTATTGATGGGAGCAGCTGGAATGGAAGAGCTGGAAGTCGAGATGAAGTAAAATGAGTTCAGAAAGCGAGCGCAGGGCCGCGCACAGATTGTTTCGAAGAAATTGTGAACTTCCCATAAAGTTTCCAACAAAGTGGGACCCTTACGCTGACGAGGGCAACGGCAAGTGACCTATCACCCCATCAGCAGGGAGGTCCCCGGCAGGGCCACTCGGTCACATATCATGTCCGCTGCCGTAGATGCGCGTGACAGATCGGCACAACGGAGTTCCGGGGGCTATTGTGTGTTGGTAGGCCGCTTGGGACTAGGTGATGAGGAGACCGTGACAGTACCATGGCACTCTGGCAAGAAAGAACAAGAGATATTCTGGCAACACTTAGAGGACTCCAGCTAACCAAAGGCGCTGCTGGATTGTCATAGATCACGCCGAACGTCATGGGCAGAAAGCAGAGGATCTACCCACCGAGACGGCCGCTGGCCCGACTCCTTCCCAAGACACCGACCACACCACCAATTCAATGTCCTCCTATCGTTGTGACGCCGAGTCTTAAGCAGCGCGGTCCCAGACCAGGGACCGCTTACCGCACCCGCAGGAAACATACGAGACCAGTCCCTACCGAGAAAGATGCGCGGGTCGGCCAACCAGCACGGTCAGCAGCTCCCTCAATCTTTCCGATAGTGGATACTCCAGCCTCTCCGCTATTCCAAGAGCGAAAGAAGTCGTTGCATGAGGTTCTGAAGGCGATGGATGAACGTTGGGAGCAGAGGGTGAGAGATTCGGCGGGCCATACATGGAGTGAGCCGAGACCGCGCGAGCTCGAGCTGGAGACCGTCTGTGACTTCTACAACAAGATGCATGACGAAAACACCATGGAGCTGACACACTGCGTCGTCTGCTATGAGCAGAAGGCATCCGTCGACGTCTCCGACTGGAAGTGGACGGTGTTCGAGCCGTTGTATCGGCAGGCGGAAACGCGCCTCACGCGCCAGGATCGGGAACATTTCGCATGCCGACAATGCTTCCCCCGTGAAGGGCCGGACGGGTTCCCTGTCTGCCAAGACTGTAGTCATGCCTTAGAGGCAGGTAAGCTCCCGCGTGCCTGCCAAGTCAACAACCTCGGCCTTGGATGCGTCCATAGATATCCGGCGGCACTGCGATACTTGACTCCAATGGAGGAACGGCTCATTGGCTTGTACATACCTTGTGGTTGGATCACCAAGTTCCAGATCGACATCGAGAAGGCTACCAACGGCCGATATCGTAAGCACAAGAAGGGCCACATTACCGTATTCCCCAACGACGTGGAGAACTTGGTGTCGAAAGTGCTCCCGCACCCCATGATGAACGAGCTGGAGAGGATCCACGTGTGCTTCGTAGCACCACGGAAGCCGGTGCCTACCGACATTGCCTGGATGATGTCGGTGCGTCCCCAGCGGCTGAAAGGCGCGCTTACCTGGCTGAAGCGGTATAATCCGTTATTCCGAGATATTTGTATCAGTGAGGAGCACCTCCGGAGTTGGGGGGACTGGTGTTCCGGTACCGAGGTGCCGCAAGCTATATTCGATAGCATGGTCCCATACGAGCTGAGCGCGGAGGACCAAATCCGGACTGGATACTATGTGTCGGCCGTTGAGCGTGGTCGTGCAGAGCAACCTATTCGTACGGCCGAAGAGGTGCTAGCTACGCTGGAAGACAGCGAAGACGATGCTGTGCGACAAGAGAACGAAAGCAACGCGAGACTAGGCGGCTTGCAGGGGCGTCATCTCCAGAGAGAGGAGCTGGATCTTCGGTATATAGAGGAAGAGCTAATTGAGATGGTTTTAACAGGGATGTTGGGGCTTGACGAGACGGCGGACCATGGCCCTAGAGAACGGCTTTGGTGGGTCCTAGGCCAGCCTGGACCTAGACGGATGGCCGCCATTGGGGCAAGAAGCGCAGGCAGGAGTGAGGGTGGAATTGGATACTTTGCCGGCACTACGGAACCGTTTATTATCAACTAGCGGGGGGAGGAGTATGTCTAACAGCAACGACCCCTGATTTCTTTCCCAAGACCTTCCCCTGCCTCTTTTCGTGGGGCCGAGGAGGCCCTAAGTTGGCGGAGGATGCCGGTGTCGGATTTACGGACGTCTATAGTAGCTGCGGCCTAGGACCGTAACTTCACCCTACGGAGTTGGGCGAGATTGGTGCTCCAGCGACACGGTATGTACTCGCCGAGCTGGGAGATTAGACGGAATTGACCAGTAGTAGGCGGCCTTTTTGCGACATACCCGGCGTTTCCCTTCCTTATATACAACATGCTGGTCCGCTCGAAGAATCGGCGAATTAGCTATATTTGCATATAGAAGCGGTCCTTTGCTCGGGTAGAGCAGATCCTCTGCGCGCTGACTGCCAGCAAAATCGAGGCCACGGAGGAAGAATACCGCCAGACCAGGACGACTACGAACGAGGACGTCTTCTTCCTGCTTTAAGAGCTTAGCGTTTTCGGGTATGGCCAGCATATGTTAAATGAAGAGAGACTCGGTTACCGTCGCAAGATTAACTCCCTTAGCTTACTGCTAGGGATGAAGACAATTTGGTTTACGCTAAATCTAAACAACCTAACCAATAAAGTAAATATAAAGCTAATTGCCTATCGGGCTGTAAGTAGAGAGCTGGCCAGGCAGCTGGTGGACTAGTTCCGCAAGTACATTGGTCGGGTACAGTATGTAGTGCGAGATCCTGTGAGCTCCGCCAAGTTTTTTGACCGCAAGATTCGTCTCTTCTTCCAACACTGCGTACTGTGTAGGGGGGCCATTGATATTCGGCAAGGTCTCTGGCTATTATGGCTGCGTCGAGACAAACGAAAGGGGGGCGGAGTACCTACACGGATTCTTGTGGCTTGACGCTAATGTGGAAATGCCCACTGTCTTGGACGATATGTAAGATGACGGGGCGTATGCAGAGTAGGTGTGTCGATACCTTGATACCCTAGTGAGTAAGGTAAGCGTATTGCCTAGCTAGACGCGGTAGAGAGGGAAGAGCCGCTCACCCAGGCACGGTAGTGTTGTGACGAACGAGGAGGCAAAACGATACCGACGGTGGGACTAGCGTCTTCCGTGATATAAGCGACATAGTGAACGATGTTGACAAGCTGGCCGATGTGTTCGAGAGCGAGGCGAACTGGGTGGCGCATCGTTGCCAGATGCACAGCTGCGGCGCAACATGTGTCAAGTATAGCTTCAAGGAAAAGGGCCGGACAAGAAATCAGTATCCGTGTCGCTTCCGAGCTCCGTGGGTGCTGCGGGAACAGACTGAATTCACACCGAGCGGCCTGCTGCACGTCAAACGCAATCACAGCCGGATTAGCCGGTTCAACAAGGCCCTAGCGGTTGCCTTGCGGCACAACCACGACATTCGACTCCTCGTCACGGTCACGTCAAGCCTAGCCATGAGCTATTACGCCACGAATTACGCCACGAAGCTAGATACGCCGTTATGGAAACGGGCGGCGCTTATGAAGCCGGTGTGGGAAAGGATGTCAGCGGACGTCGGGGCCGAAGGCCAAGTAGCGCATGACGACGAAGCCCCGAGGGCGGCGCAGGTAAATAATAAGGCCAGGCAATTCCTGGCCCGGACGGCAAACCAGATCTTCACCAGCAGGGAGCTATCCGCCGTGGAGGTATGCAGCAGGCTCCTCGGTCATCCCAACCACTACTCCAGCGTGGAGAGATGGCAGAGCATTCACCTCAATACGCTGTACTGGGCGGTCTTCAGGAGGTGGCGGGGTCTACAAGACGCAGCCGGACCGGAGGCTCGTCTGCGAGCGGCCCCGGAGACGATCAACATAGCGCAGTCTGGTGTGCATCTTCCACTGCTGGAGGCATACGCCGGGCGTGGGGCTCTATTGGAGGACCTCTGCTTCTACGACTATGCTAGCGTGATTCAAGTGCGTCGGGTTGGGAAGCGGACGAACGTAGACAAGCCGCAGTATTTCCCCTTCGACCAAGACCTTGTCAATGGAGAGAGATGGATCCAAGAGCTCCTGAAAGCAGGGTCGCAGTACGTCCCGGTGCTCACCGGCCCCCTCAACCACGACCTGGATAAGCTAGACCCAGGATATTACCAACGGTAGGAGAGGTGAAGAGAGAGAGAAGGCTCGTCGAAGAGCTAACGGCATACAGAACCGCGGTGGTCCTCCTAGCACTCTTTGTACCTTGGCAACGCTTCACGCGCCTGGACGAGCTCTACGGCTACCGCTATGCATCTGGTGAGTACGCCTCAGTCAAAGACGTGTGGGCAAAGCTGTCGGAAGCCATACCGGACCGGGTGAAGGGGGTGGTTAGCAACATTAAGCTTCTGCACAAGAGCGCCGAAGATGCTAAGAAAGACGCGGCGTTGTGGGCTAGCCGCAGCGAAGGTGACGAGGAGAAAGAGCACGAGCCGGCGGAGGAGGGAATAGCCCCTGGCACCACGTGGCGACCGCACAACACGGACTTGAGGTACACATTCCATGACGCGGTGTATAACCTGCACGGCGATCAAGGCATTGCCAAAGACTCCCCCGCACTGGCAAGGCTGCTACAGGCGCTCGAGAGAGCCAGCTTCTCTGACCCCGAACCGGACCCGTGGCGCACGCAGTCCGAACATCAAGCGACAGTAAAAACGATGACGAAGCCCGAGATTGGCATGGTACGGGCGGCCCAGCTGCGGCTCCACAGAGCCAGAGTGCTAGCCATCGAAGGGGATGATGAAGTCGGCGAAGACAAGAACGGCGACGAGGCTGGTTTCGGTCCCGGCGATGATCAGTATTTGTTCCCACCTATCCCGGCGCCCAACCTAACCCCCGCTCCAGCTCATACTTGGGTAGATATAGCACCTGGCAGCAGCTTCCTCCTGGTCGGGAACATGATAGGCAAGCAGCGAACGCTAAACCGCATGCAGAAGATCGCCCTCGGCCTCATCTGTGAGGCGATGGACAGAGCGGAGGAAGTGTCAGATATAGCCGCTGACGGCAACGAAGGGCACACGGTGTGGGAGCAGCCACCTCAACATCTCCAATACATAGGCGGAAGCGGCGGCACCGGGAAGTCTTGGCTCATCGAGACGCTGAAAGAGGTATTCGCGGCGAAAGGGTCGTCGAAACGTATTGTCATAACAGCTACGTCCGGGACGGCGGCGGCAGGGATCGGCGGTAACACCATCCACTCCGCGCTGGGGCTAGCCTTCAAGGATCAAGACGGAGCCGCGATGGAAAGCCTACCATCCGCGAACCTGGAGAGGAGCCGGCAGCGTTGGAGAAGGCGTGACGTGCTTGTGGTCGACGAGGTAAGCATGTTGGGACTTAAGACGCTCTACGAAGTAGACCACAAGCTGCGGGCGCTCCGCGGCTTCCCAGACAGGCCGTTCGGCGGGATACCGGTGGTGGTCTTCACGGGCGACTTCCTCCAGTTCGGGCCAGTACTGCAGAAGGGTCTGCTGAGCCGGGTCGACCCCAGCGACAGCGGCAAGGGGCTACGGAACCTCTCGGATCGTGCGACGCAATATCGATGGCAGCAGATCCAGGCCAAGACGACATGGGAGCTGTTTACCAACGTAGTGGTCCTAGAGGAGCAGAAGAGGGCCGAGGGCGACGAGGAACTGATAGGGCTCTTAGAACGCATCCGAACAGGCCGACAGACGGCGGCCGACCTGGACAAGCTCAACTCGCGATACATCCCTGACGAGAAGCTCGACTTCACGGGAGGCCGGCGCGCCATTATCCCGCTCAACCGACACAGGTGGGACCTCACGCTCTGTGCCGCCCTGGCCTTCGGCGAGGAGCACGGCAGGAAGGTGTCCCTGTTCATGTCCGATCACCAGTGGAAAACCCGCGTGCCCAGCGAGGAAGAGATGGAGGCCGTAGTGCTGCTCGGAGATGACGCGCAGCTCCCCATCCCAGGCATCTTTCCGTACGTTGAGGGCATGCCCGTCATCGTCAACCAGAACAAGTACCTAGGACTGAAAGTAGTCAATGGAGCAGAGTTCACGGCCGCCGGCGTCGTCGCAGACGGAGAGGTAGAAGAACGGGTGATCCACGACCGGCTGTCCGTCTTCCTCGGGCCGCCAAGCGGCATCCTTCTCCAATCGCAGGACACGGAGGGGCTCGCGTTCCCGCACATACCTCCAGGTACCCTCATGCTAGGGACAGAGACTGTGCAGCTTGACAAAGAAAAGCACGGCAAATACGTTTGTCCGCGAGTTGCAGCCAAGCGGGAGTTTAAGATGGGGCTGACGCGTACGGGGCTGCCATGCACGCCGGGCTTTGCGCTCACTGACTATAAGGCGCAGAGCAAGACCCTAGAGAAGGTCCTGCTCGGGCTCTATGGGAGAAAAGGGACGAAGGGATACCCGAGCATGGAGAAGTGCGACGTGCTTAGCTTGTACGTGCAATTGTCACGGTGCAAGCGGTTGCGGGACATACGGCTTGTACAGCCAATGCCAAGGGAGCACTTCGAACAGGCGCGGATGTATCCGGAGCTCATAGAAGGGGTCGATCGATTAAAAGAGCTAGCAAGACAGACGGTTGAGCGGTTTGAGGTCAGGCATGGGAAGCAAGGTTAGGAGGCAAATCTCCGTTTCGTTGACAGTAAAAACGGAGAGCGGAGCCAATCAGAAGCCGTTTTATTAGCCAATCAGAAAGTAGCTAACTTTGCAACCAATCAGAGGCCAGGGACGGGCGGGGACTCAGGGTGTGAAGGGTCGGGCGCGAATAAGAAAGACCTTCCTAACGGAAGGCACATCGTGCGTTTTGTAGCCTCAACCATATGCCCTGCGAAACCTCCTTTGCCCACCAACTTCAACCACCCACCTACCATTAACGCATCGTGAAATCAATTAAATGCTTGTTGGAATCAATCAATTTAGCATCAAAAACATACCCTAGCCCTTTAAATATTTACCATACACCGTTGTGGCGATGGCAGAGGTGCCCGATTACTCAGGCCTCGAGGCATAGTGGCAGGTCGACTGTTATAACTGGAACGCCAACATTATCGCCACAAACTACCGCCGCCTAGCCCTTTCTAACCCTCCTACGTTCCTGAAACTTTTCAATGATGGATATAATACTTATGCGGATCTGAAGGCTGATTTAGACAAAGCCACGAGCTCTGCTGGTTAAGCAAAACTCCAAGCCGAATTACGCGATATTAGCATGTAGTCGCGGTGCCCAGCGAGAAGCCGTCCGGCGAGACCAACGGCTAGTGGTCGGGCTCACGAAGCAAAAAAACCGCCAGCCTCAGAAGCGAAGAGCCGAAGGCATAGTGTCGCCGGCGGCTACACCCTCAAGCTCACGGCCAGCGGCTAAAAGGCAGCGGACGGGGGCACGGAGGACTGTCAACCAGCTGCCATGCGTAGACCTTACGGCTAGCGGTATTAATGACGACAGCAGCGAGGGCGCTGGCGGCGGCGAGGGCGCCAAGGAAACGCAGGACGAGATCGTTGCCGTGATGCCCGGCTTTATTGACTTACTATTCGACTAGATGGGTCACGTAGGTGACGACGTGGGCAACGTTTGGCAACACTTGGGTCTAATAGTACTTAATTTGCTTAGTTTGGGCAACGTTTGCCAATACTTGGGTCGAATGGTGCTTATTTGGTGCCCTTGAGTGTGTGGGAATAGTGGCATGCAGCGGCATGTTAGTCGGTGTAGTCACATTAATTTGTCCAACGGAACCTATGCCTTTCCTGCCTACATTGGTACCGCTCTGTGCAACTTCGAACCCGATCTGGGATTACTGGTGGAGATATTACAAACTATAATCCGAATTGATAAGATGGTGTTGCAGGACTTGGTGTTTTCTTTTTTTCAGCAGGAATATATGTACCACCCAAGTAGTCGTTGCTTTAGAAATTTCCTCACTCAAAATCCAACCTCCTTTTATTCTCTTGACTATTATGTATTTCTATGCCCACAAATGAGAAATCTTGCAAAGGTTAATCATAGCCTCACGGCGCAGAAGCTAGGTGCTGTATATTTTAAGTCAAGGTATTTAAATAGCTAAGAATGTGTGAAAGTGCAATTAAGCTAACGAAAGGGGATATTCGCATCTATAAAAACGGATGGTACATCCATACATGTAGGGCCCCAGTGCACGTACAACGCGCACCACCCAAATTAGTATGTACATCGTTGTATTGGCCGTGCCGCCGTCACCGTCGGTTGTCCTCATCGTCGCTATGTTGCTCGTGGGCAAGCTAGCGTCGGTGGCGTTTTAGGAGCTCGCTGCATGAACAGTCTACAAAATTACCCGAGAACGATGCCACTCATCGAACCTGCAGAGAAAACATGCCCCTTGCTCCTGCGGACACTCCGTGGTGTCATACAGCCTCACAGCGTGCGAGGGGGCTACGACAATATACCACCACAAGTCGACGGGGTTCTGGTGAACATGTTGGCGGTGATATGTGGAACACAGCGGCGGAATGGGTCTTCTGGATTTCAGCTGCAGCTGAGTGTATATCTCCATTCCAAAGGCGTCAAGCGGCGGCAGATAGGGGCTCTACACCGCCTTGGGCTTTGCTGCTCATATCACAAGACACTGCAAGTGATCAAGAGACAGTCAGAGGCAGCAGCAGAAGCGGTAACTCTGAAGGGGCAACAGCCAACTAGGGATGGATTTAATGCTGCATCATTAAATAAAATGCGCTTTTTGCATTAAATATTTAAAGCAGGCGCGTTTTATATGCATTATTTCCCTTCTCTATTAGGTTTAGCGCCTTCCAAAACAGGCTTAGTGTGTCGGATCAATATAATCCCTGTTCCGACCTCCTTTCTCCACCGCCTTCAACAGCCTGTCGTGGTATCCCCCTGAAACTTCCCAATCCGACTCCCCACTACCTTCAGACCCTTCGTGCTTCTTCTACAATGCCTAGAACCTCTGGAAGGCCAGCCGACCACCAGGTCCACCGAGAATTTATCACGATTGCCTCGGACGCTAGCTCGGGGTTCAAGAACTCACGAGTCAAGTGCAAGCACTGCGGCCACGAGATAACCAAGGGCACTACTCGTCAGAAGAAGCACTTACTTCGCCATTGCCTCAATTACAGAGGGCAGCAACAGTCTCAGCAGTCTCAACTGACTCAGCACTTTCCTGTGGTGGACAAGACCTTTAAGCAGATGCTTGATGAGCTTGCCGCTAGAGCAATTTTTGCTGATGGCCGTCCATTTAACCTCTTCGAGTCCAAACGAATGCGGATTCTGTTGAGCAAGCTGAATACTGCCTGGCAACCACCGTCTCGTCGCCGAGTGCAGCGGCTGCTAGCCCCGACTTATTCTGAGTACCACAACCAAGTCCAAGATATCCTCGACCAGACAGAACGTATCAACGTGATCTTTGACGGCTCAGACAATATCACAAGTCATCGAATTATCAATATCTCGATACAGGTGGCAAATGGTCCGGCCTTCTATTGGAAGACGTTTGATACAGGACAGATTCAACACACGGCTGAGCACTACATCGATCTTTTGTATCCTGAGCTGGAGATAATTTGCAAGGGTAACTTCTTGCGAATTAACTCGTTTTGCACAGATACGGATAGCGTGATGAGGAAAGCTCATGTGCATTTGGCTGCAAGAAAGGAATTCCAGCATTGCTTCTTTTCCCTCTGCGATTCACATGGGTTACAGCTACTCATCAAGGACATCCTAGAGCTGCCGTTCTTTGAGGAGACATTTAAAAGCACTACATTAATTGTCACCTTCTTCAAGAAGTCGAAACTGCAGTTGGCTCGATTGAGAGAGGCACAAAAGGCAGCTTGGGGCCGCCATAAGGCGTTTTTATCTGCGTGGGTCTTTCAATTTTTCTGACTCTTAGCTCTAACTAACCGCTCACTTTAGCGTAATTACACGCTGGGGCAGTCAGTTCAACGCTTTACGGTCAGTTTTACGCTGTAAAGAGCCTCTCCAAACATACGCTCGCCGTCCTGACGTGAGGGCAGAGCTCGATTCCGGGTCTCTCGAGCTTCTTCCGAAGGTGCTGGAGTCTGTCAATAACCCTCACTTCTGGATACGCCTAGAGACTGTTTTGGCTATAATTAAGCCTGTCAGCAGTCGTCAGCATGCCTCAGAAGCCGATCGGGCTCACATCGGCCATGTGATTCCTCGTTGGCTGGAGATTAAAGCAGAATGGAAAGCACTTGACGAGTCTCAGCAACATAAAGACGTGGATTTCAGAGAGCTGTATTCCGTATGGTTAAACCGTATGGATAAACAGACATATGATATTCATTATGCACGATTTGCATTAAGGCCTGACACAGTCGGGACTAAGCTTGAAGAACAGCTGATGATGAAAGTGCTTCAGTTCTTTAAGTCAGCAGTCAATCCTGCTGACTACCTTCATATTGTTCGAGAATTTAACCACTTCCGAGCACAATCGGGCGGCCAGTTTGCTGCAGGGGGCTTAGTCTATTCAAAAGAATGGACGCCATTAGATGCTTGGATGCTTCTTGATAACCAGGGCAGCAAGCTGGCTACACTTGCAGTTCGAATCTTTGGAACCATAGCCAATTCAGTTCCCTCAGAGAGATCATTCTCGGCGGTTAACTTCCTCCACAGCAAGGCACGCAACAGGCTCACACCAGCCAACGCCGACAAGTTGGCGTTCATCTACATGAACGAACGGGTGCTAGAGAGGATAACGCAGTCTCAGAATCAACCTCTTGATCATCGCAATGAGGTTGATTCTACGGTGGTTAGCTGGGAAGATTTGACAGAAGACGGTTGGCTTACTCTCGAAGATACGTATATGGAAATCCATTGCGCATCAAGTCTGGAAGTTGACGCTGTTATCGGCGAGTTCACTCACCAACCTGCCTCTGACGGAGAAGAGACAATTGTGGACAAATTTGAGGTCCAAGATGGGTCAGAGAGCGAAGGAACGGGGAAAGAATTGACCTAATTTGGCTTGGTTATTTGTATTATATGACCCTTGGGCAGCTTCATATATGGGTAGTTATATTGCAATAAAAAGCGCGGTTTTTATTCGGAATAAAAAGCTGCTTCATTATAATAATATTGTGTGGATAGCTTCTTCGAAGCTCACAAGGGCCATTCTTTAGGTTTTGAACGGTAAAAAGAATAACAAAAGAACAGCTGCACGTAGGGCTCGAATCTTACATCTAAGTGTAATTCATTATTTTCTAATAGTCTCCTAAGGAGGCGAATATCCGCATCCGTATGTAATGATCACACCAAACCTTTGTAGGGTTCAGTAGGTAACTTGTAGGGGTAGAAAGGCGTAGAGGTGGTACTTGACTGATCCGTATATGAAAACACTGTTGTTGTTGGACTGAATACTTAGATTGACGACTGAAGAGTCCGTTCTACGAAAGCTATTTACTGTGGTGATGACCATATCCTTATATGTCCTGACTCTTCATCCGTCCTGGTGCTGAGCAGCGACGCATCGCGGAGCAATCCGCCGAGGCTGCCCGTCGTGGTTCCACAGAGGAGGCTGGTGGAATGGTGGTGCAGGAGGCTTGGTTGCGCTCGGAAGGGGAGGTTGGTGTTTCCGACTGGAGTTCTATGGTGAATGAAAATGTTGACTGGTCGGAGTTTGGTATGGTGGATCCGGGATTGGCATCTGGAAATGAGAATGTTTCTGCTGGTGGCCTTTCCGGCCGGTAATGATTGACTTGGTAGGTTTCGAAATAGACTAGTAAACTCGTTGTTCTGGCTGGTCGTCGTGTTTCCTTGACCTGGTCGAGTAGATTCCGACTGGGCATTCTTCCTTTTGGCTGGACGAGCGATTTCTTGGGCTGGTTCTAACTCCTTTTCTTGTTTTGGGTGTGGCCAAATTCCTGGCCTCAGAAGGTCGGTCCGCGGCGGACCACGAACCTCCCAAGCTACACCTTCCCCTCGACTCTTAATTTCTTGGCACGCTGCTGTTAGCACCCTGCTAGAAATTACGCCATTTTACTATGGCACGCACAACTTTGGCCTAACAAGCGGTCAAAAACGCGAAAACATCGAAACTTGCTTTCGAGATCCGACAACTGCGCAAGCGACGAGACGACGCACCTCCTCGCGTGGCCATCACGAACTTGGAGTAGACCTTGCCCCACCTATATCCAACGTTAGGGAAGGCGTGATGGCTTCTTCCCCCCCGCGCAACGGCGAGGACTACTACCTCCTCCCCGCTCGACCTTCGAGGCCAACCGGCAACAGCGAGGACTACCACGCCTCCCTGCTCGAAACGACACGACGGCGGTCGCTACACTACCCTGAGAGGTTTCCCCTACGAGGTTTCCCTCTCAGTTTTTGGGAATCCAGGTAGTAATGAAGCTTGGTGGAATGTTATGGACCTACAACCGGCGGTAGGAAAATAGCGAGAACGGCTTTGGCTTAGCATCACTGGATGAGATTTGTCTAATGGGTTGACTTGATTGTTATAAAGGGGATACCCCTTACCTAGCTAGACACGCCCTGTACCCTCTGAGATCAAGGTCTGGTCGTACCGCTTGCGGTGCGGCCCCCGGCGTAAAACAATATCATCATCATCATCATCATCAACCTCCCAAGCTAAAGTAGAAAACTAAGAGAAAGGCGCAAGTAATAAACCAGTAGCACGATCAACCAACGACGAGTTCAACGCCGCGTACCCCCACGCCTCTTTCCAGCAGCCTTTTCAGACAATGTTCCCCTGCCAGCCCGGTTTCTTTTCTTACCCCGCGCTCTGGGTTCCTCGTCTGAATGTTCCGCCTCCCCTAGATCAACAGCGCCATCAAAACCACCCGATCCCACAGGATCAACTTCCATCGCATTACCCGGCTGTGATGAAGGAGGCGCATCATAGAATCGGTCCGGCGAACCCTCCCCCCCTGAACGATCATCTGTGATGCTGAACTGTAGGGCAGTATCAGGATCAACAATGCCGCCAGATATCGAGTCCCGAGTTCCACCGCTTGGTTTTGGTGCCCCGGACGATGTTGCAGTACCAGCACCCAATAAAGCGTCCATCCGTGCCTTCAGGGCCTTCTGGGCACTAGGACCCCGCTTCTGAGCTGAACGTCCCCTGGCAGCGGAAGGAGACAAACTGGCAGACGAAGTCCCGACAACAGGACTCCCGAACGGGTTGACATCGGAACTCTTGACACTCTTCTTGGGTGTTGTCCTTGTCTTCAGTCCGGCAAACTGGCTGCTACCACCTCCAGACCCGGAACCGCCGTCGCCAACGATATATAGCTGCTCGGGGACGATGACTGGTATGAACACACCCAGTGGCACATCACAGAGAAGTGACGTCTTCAGTAAACCAATCATCTTCCCGACAAAATGGACGGTGCGACCATCCACATGGAAGAAGCCACCCCGCTTAATCGTTGCGGCCCACTTCTTCTCTCGCCAGAAAGTAGCCGCCCGGGGCCAGTAAAGAAGGACATGGAAGGGATAGTCACCACTCGCCGGCAATTTCGACGATCTATCCTGGCCAAGCTTCTTCATATTGAAACGGGTACTCATCCTCAAGAAACCCATCGTGTTGGTTCTCTCGGACTCATCCAACCACGGAGGTAAAACACCCATATCCCTCCATCGATACTTGTTAGGGTCGCAGACACCATATCCATGAACGGTCATAGAATCTTCCGGGAACTCGATGCTTTTATCAAAGGTATTCCCTGCTCTGTAAACAACAGGTCAGCATACGAACCGTGGAAAGTTATCAACACAGGGGGACCGACTTTTGAAGACCCCTTTCAACAGGGATGAAAAACTGAGCAATTGCCGTAGACCAATGCTTCTGACCCGCAGAAATGCGAAAGGATTCATCATCCACCTGACGCTTCCAAGCAACCCAGTTAGGGTGGAAGCAGCCTTCGATATTCCACGTGAATGGCCTGGCCGAGTCCATATCGGCATCCGGTGCATACGCCGGAGCTATCACGTCGATGTCCCAACTCAAACCATCATTCAGTAGAATATCGCACTCCTCTCCCGGGGGACTGTGCGGCCTCAACGGGAAGGGCAGGCGGAAGTGAGTGGACTGGCTGAACAGCTGATGATCCGTCCGATAGACGTTCACAACATCACCGATTCGAGTGGGCATAATCATACGAAGCCCGTACGTCTTCTTCCCAGAGGTGTCGATCGAATCAGAAGACGAAAGGATAGGAAAATCGGCAACAGTCCGTTCCAGGATACGGATAGTACCTTCGCTGTTGGTATACGCACTTGTATCACCTTCATCGAGTGCTGCGGCTTCCCACGGGCTCTCATAGGCATACGGGCCGGTGCTAACGACAGAGTCCGCGTCGTCGTCGTCACGAAATGGACTACCGGGAGAACCAACAGACATGATGATGTATAAGAACGGAAAGATAGGTGGGCGATGTAAGATGTTCGAATCAGGATGCTGGTTGAGGAACACTGTAATCGAGTAAATCAACAAAGACAGTCCTTTATAGACAGACGCTGTTTATTACACCGAAGAAGGGATTTGTGGGTTTCAACCCCATGAACGTCCCGAACCATTGGAGTCTCGTGCGCTGTGCCACGACGACACCATGATGCGGAATTCTAGGTTCCCCATTGATCAAAATTTCCCCAAACATGCTGGCAAACCATGAGGGTAGCATCGTGCGCTGTGGCACAGCGCCCACATGATACCAATTTGGGCTTCCGACGAAACACATACTGAACCAATAACACTCAAAATAAATCAGGCCACCTACCATTTCACACAAAGAGAAATAAAATAAACCTTGACCTCCATATCATGCAAACTGCTCTGAATAGTAGAGACCAGTGAAATCCTGTAACCGGATCTTAGCCAGGGACAAATTTCGAAACCATGATAACACTCAGTCTGAACCGGGAAGAAAAATTATCATGTCTATTGACGGCAAGGGAATGCGGATCTGGTAGGGGTTCGGTAAAGGCAGAACAAGCTTGGGGACCATGGTTTGTGTGTGCCAATATCGCTGGTCACGGCATTACGACACTTTCCCGGCAAGACTAGGTAGACAGAACTCAACACGTCGGCGGACCAAAGACAGTACTATTTTCTAAACTCCGCCATATGTAAATCTCACCTGTTAGCCGTAATTATGATGTCTGATCCAGATTCTGACTATGATCCGTCGAGACACGAGACCCGGGGCCGCCCATGCGGCTCAAGAAATAGACAACAAACGCAAATGGGCGAGCAAGGGCCTGCGTCTGGTCGTCCTTCACATGGAACCCAGGGACGCCCACGAGGCTCAAGAGACAAGCAACAGCGACAGATACATATAGACGAAAGAAACATTGTGCCTGAGTCTCCCATGCAACGGAAACGGGGTCGTCCTCCTGGTTCAAAAAACAAACGAACGCGAGACATCTATGATACGGGTTCCGCAACACGTCAACCACCACAGAGAAGACCTGACGCGACTGATGTAGAGCGGCTATGTCTTTTAGAATCTGCAACACAATTGATGTCGGAAAGGTTCGCGCAGAAACAAGCAGACTCCATAAACTTCGGCTGCTTCTCTCCTATACCAAGACACGTACAAGTCGAGGGCCGCTAGACGGTGCCACAAGGCAAACACTGAAATCATGACCGAACACGGGCACTCAAATCTAATACACACCTACTGCTACTGGTGCCAAATAATGTGCCGCAAGAAGGAGTTGTACCAAAACCCGTGGCCGTGGCAGGATTACTTTCGAAATCTCACCCAGGAGAACCAACGTCAGATCCAGGTACTTGTAGACTGCAATCAGTGCTTCACAACAGAAAACTTGCCAGACGGCACCGCCTCATCGGTTCCCACTTGTGAGAAGTGCCACACTGCAATGTCGTATCAACGGAACGGACAGCCGGGCCAAGCAAAGCTTTCGAGACGCGCCGGATTCCTACAACCGCATCTCCGTTGCATGCACCAATACCCACAGGAACTAAAGGACCTCACACCAATCGAAGAGAGAGCCATTAGTATCAACACGCCATTCGGATATATTACAAAGTTGCGCATGGATCTACAATGGGTCGGTACCAAATACAGGAAGCACGTAAGAGGGCATATATGTGTTTTCCCTAACAACATCCACGACTTGACTACTACCGTCCTACCTCGAACTCTTGAGTCGACACTTGAAAACTTTCTTATCACCTGGAGCGGCAAAGATGAACCATCAGACAAGGATTTGAGTATGTATGCGACAGTCCGGCCACAAGTGATACAAAGAGCGTTGGTCTGGCTCAAGGAAAACAATCCTATCTACAGGAACGTGGAGATTGATACAGAGAGACTTTCCAGGTGGACACCCACCCGTGTAATGTCAGCAATTCGGGCCTGCACACATCACGTAGAACCTACAGTAGACGAAAAAATGAACACTGCCCACTACACCACAGCCGAGGACCGAGGCGAAAAGAACGAGACCGGAGAGATCACGCCGGAAGACTTAGGAATAAGAACTGCTGGCGAGAGAATAAACCGCGGAACCGGAGACCACTTAGGCGCGACAGAAGTATAACGATTGACGAAGACGAGACAATCTATGAACGCGACTCTTCCGGCGTATTCAACACCGACAGCTCTCTGAGAAGCACGGATGTGGATCAACTCCAGTTTGCAGTAGATGCACTACAGGCAACGTTCAAAGATCCAAGCGCAACCAAAAACCAGATCTCCGAGGATGTTGGCACGACGAACGGCAATCGTGGAAGGATAAACCTCAGGACAACCCACACGTCAACACAGTATATACATGTTCGCCACGGAAACGAATTTGCAGATATGAACGACCTCGAGTTCTGGCCGAAGACATTCCCGACCTTATTCCCTCATGGGGTGGGTGGAGCAAGAATCACGAGGTTACCAGAGACCGCAACTCGAGATGAGGAAATATTCCGTGGTCGACAATTACTCCCAACACGGCTTCAGCTTACGTTTCTGGAGCCAAATCTGTTTTACTCCGACATGGCAGCCGCTTTGCTCGTCACCCTGTATTCCAGTTTCTCGTATTCAACATACTCGTGAAGTCGAACAACAGACGAGTAAGCATGCAACAAATGAGCAAGTCCTCATTCCACCAATTTAAGAACCTGTGGCAGAGCCTCACACCCGAACGTTTAAAGAATGCGCTAAAGAGATGGAGGACACCGGGAAAACCTCGATGACGACATACAGGACCTCATGAGACGACTTTCATCATTTGGTTACTCATTCCCTCTATCTCCAGAGGCTCGGCTTCAAATGCGGCAGAAGATACACAGCTCAATCGTCAACTTTGGACTTCCCGTGCTGTGGTTTACGATCAATCCGAATGATCTTACAAGCCCAATAAAAAAATGGCTGAGTGTCAGCCAATCTGCACTGCCGGAAGAGTTGGTGGACCTTTCCCAGAGGATGGAAGATTATTTCAACAGATTAAGGTTCAGCATTGAAGACCCCGTGAGCGCAGTACGGTTTTTCCAAGAGGAACTTGACGTTTTCTTCTCCCAGTTGGTCCAGGTCGACCAGTACTCCTGCTTGGGCAAGGTGAGCCACTATATAGGTTCAGTGGAAACCAACAAACGCGGCATGCTACACCTGCACGGCATGATCTGGCTAAACGGGAACCTACAGCTTCCACAAATAGTCAAATTGTTTTCCGAGGGACAGTCTAATCCAGCAACTGAGGACATCAAGGCTGACTTGAAGCGACGCATTGAAACGTGGTCTGATTGTATTTTCTGTCAAACGCTCAACGAAGAAGACGCAATACAGGTGGCGGCAGAACACCCCGACGTGTATACACCTCTAGAAGAAGTGAAAAGTGAGGACCCAACCGTCGCGTGGGAGGCGTTTAAAAGAGACTCGAACCGTGTGGCATACAATTCACAACTACATCGTCACACAGAGACTTGTTACAAGTATAAAACAGCTTACTGCCGCTTCGGTGCACCATGGACCCAAGTTGACCACACCAACATCGGGGACGATTGCATACTCCGGCTTGAGCGGAACCACGACCGGGTTGTTACGTACAACAGGGCCATTGCTTCAGCATTCCGACACAACCAAGAAATGTCTTTTATGTATACTAGTACGAAAAGCCTCGCGGCGATGTATTACAT
Organism: Diaporthe sp. PMI_573; assembly: GCA_021399435.1. Lineage (NCBI taxonomy): Eukaryota > Fungi > Ascomycota > Sordariomycetes > Diaporthales > Diaporthaceae > Diaporthe > Diaporthe sp. PMI_573. The sequence goes on along the minus strand of JAJTUP010000069.1, from coordinate 7,617 downwards.
GACCAACTATGCTACGAAGTTTGACCTGCCAATGTGGAGACGACTCGGTTATGCCGCGCAAATACGACAACTCCAAATGTCGGAGCATGACCAACAGGACAGGGACACAGCACAGGACAACGAGGGCTTTGCAGAACGAGCAAGACAGTTTCTCATGCGCACAGCCAACCGCATGAGCACAGAACAGGAGCTATCATCACCCGAAACTGCGGCTTACTTACTCGGGTTCGATATGTTCAAGTCCCCCGTCCCAAACACAAGAAGATCGTGGCCGAAGCTTTCAATTCGCCAATTATATTTCTCTGTACTCAAATACTGGGAACATGCGCGCGACATCGTCCAGACTCACAATCCTTCCCTAAAACTCGATGAGGGAATCACAATTACACCGAATGGGGTCACAATCACCCACCTACTTGCCTACCCTCACCGCGGTCCAGCCTACAAATCATTGTGTCTATATGACTATATGACATTGGTGTCTTTCCGGCGTCTAACAGGCAGCACGCCCCTATCATCACCAAACCTTGTACCATTTCCAAGCGACTGTGACCTATCAGCGCAGTGGATACAAGAGACCCGGACCAACGACAGGGGTATCCCAACCCTGACTGCAACTATCGAGACAAAATTTGGAGTTGACGAAATAACCCTCCCGGCATGTGCAGAAATTCAACACCTTGGCCTCTTTGTCCCCTGGGACAAGTTTCTGCACAACAATGTCGAAGAACTCTTCGATATATGGATCGACCAAAAGAATGGTCTGGATGAGAGGATACTTTTCCACGTTGAGAACTGCAAACTGCTGCGACGATCTGCTGAGGATGGACGAGTCGATGCAGCGGCGTGGGCTGACAAATGTGCAACTGCAGAGGTTGTCGCCAACTACGTCGAAGACCCAGACGATGAAAATGGGGTGGGAGAGACATCAAGTTCCCAAAACGAGCAACTGATAATATTGCGAGACATCTTGGAAACTGAAACCCAAGCGGGACAAGGACTCATTTTCCTTCATATGTTGCGCCACCAACTAACTGACGTTGTGAACGGCGGAGAGCAAAATATGAGATGGGAGACCAACGCCAACCCGGCAAACTGTGATGTTACTTCAGCAGAGATAAGTGGGATTGTGAAAACCCAACGGATCGCAAATCATAATAAACTCGAAGCACGGTTCGGGAAAGGAAGTGCAGACATAGAGATGCAGCTTGATGGGATACCAAACCCAGACATGGTTTATAATGTAGAAGGTAAGATAAAAATCAAGTTGCGGTTCTGAGTAGCATCATCTGATAAGAAGTAGAAATTTCCAACCGACAGACACAACCATCTATGCAGGTTCGAAATCTGGAGCGGGTGTCTTGGACCCAGGCTGCGGAGCATCTTATTACATCTGAACATCTCAACCACAGACAATCACTAGTACTACAACGCGTCGCACAACACATACAGACAACAGAAGATACGAATGGACAGGGCAACGAGAATCACCAACTTCTGTTATATGTTGGTGGAAGCGGAGGTGTTGGTAAGAGTTGGCTAATCCAGGCCTTTGACAAACTGTTCTTGAGAATGGAAGACCAACTTTCCCTCTGCATCACGGCTAGCACAGGCTCCGCAGCAGCAAACATCAATGGAAGAACCATCCACTCTGCTGTGGGCCTGACCATCAAAGGAGTTTGTTCCAAACTAATAGAAGACGGTCTTAAGAGAAGGTGGAAGGAGGCCAAAATGCTAGTTCTTGATGAACTGAGCATGGTTTCTGGACGTCTGTTCCATACCGTCAGCAAAAGGCTAAATTTCTTGAGGGGTCACCACGATGCTGAAAATGTATACTTTGGACGGGTCCCGGTAGTTATGGTTCTAGGCGATTTCGCACAATTCCCGCCGGTCAGCGCAAACTCCGTCATATTCCCAGCCAAATTGGGCGCACCCAGGAACCAATCCCCGTCAGGAAGTACAGAAGATGCGATCAATATTTCGCCCCGGGACATCACAGCAGCAACAGAGCAGCTAGCAGGATACAAACTGTTTCAGAAGTTCACCAATGTGATCATACTAAACGAACAAATGAGGGCCACAGACCCAGAACTGCGGGTAATGTTACAGGAACTACGCGACGGCAATCCCACTGAAAAGTACCAAAACAAACTGAACGACAAGGTTGTTGATTTAGAAACACCAGTTGACTGGGAGGAAGTCCGAGCGCTCACACCAACCAACGCCACGAGATGGCGCCTGAACATGGAAGCAGTCGTCGCGTTCGCGAGGGCCCGGGGACAACTCGTTCGGATATTCATATCTGACCACAACTGGACGGACCCAAACCCAATGCAGAGGCTCCCAACAATATCCTTCGGTGATAACAGCTGGACAGATGTCCCGGGAATGTTTTTCTACACAGACTACATGCCTGTCCTGACCAACAAGAACCAATACCCCGGCTGAAACTTATGAACGGGACGGAATTCATAACCAGAGGCGTCATACCCGGAGATTCTCAAAAATCAGGGCTTTGTCTAGGAGACGATACGATCATCCACTTTGGGTGGCCAGCAGGAATACTGCTCGAACCTCAGAAAACAGAAGACATAGACGTCACGGGTCTACCTAAGGGTCAAATACTACTGACACCAGACAAGATCACGCTTAAGCCGTCAAGAAACCGCTTCAAATTTTTGACTGGGGAATGTTACCGAACCGGCCTCCCTTGCACACCAGCATTCGCCCTGACAGACTTCAAAGCACAAGGCCGAACATTCAAGAAAATACTGGTCGAGCTGACTTCACGGCTGGGCGGCCGCGGTAAAATCGATCCCGTCAGTGCATATGTATGCCTCTCGAGATGCAAAACACTTGCGGGTATCCAATTACTCAACGTAGTGACCAGAAACGATTGGATGGCACTTGGGATGCCCGGAAAACTACGAGACGTGTTGGACGACTTGGAAGGCCGATCAGACTTGACTTTGAGAAGGTGGCTTTGATATAAAATACGATGAAGCAACGGATTACCCTGATTCATAGTATCCGCGATGCATGAGTGCTTCCGAAAACCATACTCCTAAGAAGGATACAAAAAGCGGTCCGCCGCGGACCGCTCCTCACCCGATAATGTGAAACAATCCAATATCAAACAACCACTAAATGCAAAATGTTAGTCAACAACACCATCAATAACCCAACCTCCCACACAATACACCTACATGTCTATGTACGTAGTATGAAAGTCATACCTTGATGAAACCACTGAAACGACGCCTGAGAATACTCAATACACATCAGGGAATGCAAGAAAACTGAAATGCCCAGCAAATAAATGCAAACATGTACCTTAAAACTCCTATGGCGAGACCCTCGCATCGCCAACTTCAGACAGGTGTGGAGCCACCACATCGTCAAACCACTCAAACCATTTCTGCAACCCATCTAGACCTAGAGCCAAATTATGCAAAGCTTCATGAGGGTTTGGCATAGATAGCTCCTTTCGAACTTCTGCCCGCTCCTGTTGGGCATCCTTCATTAAATCATCTAAGACCAACAAGTCAGTAATGCTACCGTATAATGACCATGAGCCGTAACATACGCAGTTCACATCCGCGACCTTTACCGTTATAGTAGCAATTCGCACACGCCCCACGAGTTGCAGCCCGCACGATGGGCACCGAACTAACCACGCAGAGTGACCATAAACCCTTCCGATTCTTACATCGCCCGCAAGGCTCTCTTGCCTCCTCTCCAGAAATCTGTATTAAACAAGCGACGATATTCTGAATGCGACCAAAGAGCAGACGCGCCGCCGACGCAGGATTGAGGCGGGGAAACCGAAGCGCTGGCAACGGTAATAATGCTTCGATTGTCTTGGAGTCGGGGAAGGAAGGGATATCAGGAAGTATCTCTCGTGCGAAGTCACCTGTGGCTAAGAAACGTCAATAACGATACAACACGTAGATAGGAACAGTAATACTATACACTGATCACCCGGATCTGAGTCCTCGATGGTTGAGATAGACATTCCGAGCGGATGAAGTTGTGTGATGTTTTGGAGAAAATAGAGTTGGGTCCTTAAGTCGTGACGAAACCCCAACTCGTTCATTGAAACACCGAAAGCGACAGCTTACCTAAGAACAAACGAAGTAACCCTAAAATGAGCGTGAACAGCAATCACCCAATCAAGACCTTGTACACATGAAACCCAGGTCGTATTTGTAACGCGAATCCTATCAAAGGAACAAGAACGAGGCGTTTACTAGGTAGAATTAATTCAGAACTCCTTAACGATAAGAAAGGGTATGCAACTAGAGGGCATGATTACTAGATTGACCGAAACCTATAAAACGAGAAAACGTAAGATGCATTCAGTGTTGCTTAGTGGCTGGTCTGGACGTCTTCCCGGGTGTTCCTCTAGCTTGCCGAGCCCCTGGCTTATGATTCCAGCTGTTTCAGTATTGTCTAGGATCCGCAATGGATATGGACTATGAGCCTTTGTTGAACGGGTTCTGTTGCAGCCACCCGGTTGACGTGACCACGCGTCAGGCACTTGCGCGCTAATGGATATGCTGTTACCCTAGTCCCACTACCTAGAAGTAGGCTCGTGTGTTGTCTCTGGAATTGTCTTTACCTCATCGTCTAATAGCATGAGACATGTTCCTGTACAAGTATAATCATCCATCATCTGGCCCGCACATGGTCCTTCCGGCTAGACCCCGGAATCTCCATCCGGCCACATACCATGCCGCCTGACCGAATGTCTCCGTCTCGTCGTCTACTCCGCGAAGGACACGCTTTCGTATTGTTCGATTGCTAGAAGCAAGCTAGCGGATTATCTACACCATGGTTGTCTCCGACTCGTCGTCTGCTCCGCGAGGGTTATGCTCATGTCCCAGTGACACCATCCGGGCACTGGCTCGCGGGTCATGTCTCCGTCTCGTCGTCTGCTCCGCGGAGGACATGCTCTCCCGGTTGGACCACCTAGAGAAAAGAAAGGAACTGGAAACAAGACGATCCAAGCAGGAAACGCACTGGGAGCCTTCGCGCACCCAAAGAAGGGGCGCTCAGAGCGTCCAGAGAGGTTTCTTTATCCGCATTTGTAAGCTAGGATCGTGACAATTGTCATCACAGCGCCCCGAACCACGCCGTTGGACTACATCGCCGAGGTTCGTTGCCAGGGAACTCTCGCGGCAGGCACATCAAGCGACGATCTTTCCCCTTCTGTCAGCCAATCCACTTCTGGCAACCGGCCCGGCAGAGCATCGACCAGGCCCTGCGGGCAGGGGCATAAGGGACTGCATAGTCAGCCCATGCGGGGAATTGGAGGAAGCAATTTCGGCCAATCAGAGGCTCTGAAATGGGAAGTTCTGGCTTGAATTAAAAGTGTCGCCCCTGCGCGCCTATAAAGGGGGCATAAAGATTGATATTCAGAACTTATATCCTTTGTTTCTCAGCCAATAAGGGTTCGGATAAGAGGTGAATATAACCATTAAAACCGCAAGAATTCAGGCTATTTTTCGGTACTGTTCTCATAGCCCAAGGAATATTTTATTTTTTTTAGTGCAAATTCCTAGTTCCGGAGTTTTGGGGTTTTCGAAGAATTACGGGACCTTGAACCATTCTAAAGAATGGCACATTCTAAAGAATGGCATAGTATAAATAAACTAATTTTTGACTTAACTATGTAAATGCCTATATAAATGATATTACATAAGAGGCGCAAGGCCGTACCCCAGGCGAACGATCCTGGTCAGGCGTTAAGCATACCGTATACTGCCCAGTATTGGTTCTATAGTTAGCGCCTGAGAGCTGTGTAATCCGCAGAAAAGTCAAACATCTGAACCGGCGAAGTTTTTTTTCCAATAATGGGACTTCTGTGACGGCAGCCATGGTAGGCAAGCCACCTGGCCGTCACAAGGCCCTAACCCTGAGCCCCACAGTCGCGTCAAGACTTTTACGCAGTCCAGGGATCGCATGAGCTTTGCTCTCCCTTTTTCCTTCTTTCTCTTTAGCTTAGAATATTCGTTGATAGCGCCAATACACCCAGCTCCCATGCTGCATCTCGTGCTGGCCGTGACATCGTGTAAGTGGGCCAGAGGCCCCCTATATATATTCGACTTATAGGGATAAAGATATTCCCTATTATTAATACATTAATAATACACTTAGTCTAGAATATTCCAACAGAACTATGGGCCTCAGGTGGGGCTAAACAACGGAACGATCACAAACGAGTTCCACTTGCCGTCAGGTAAAACAAACCTTGATTACTTCCCGCACGCGCTAACCAACCTTACTAGAACCACTAGAAGTCCCGCCGAAACCGTCGTGCACAGTCCCTTTCGCCCGCGACCCCGATTTCGTCGACCGCGAGACCCTCCTCGACCAGATAAATCGCGCCTGCTCGGGACCAGCTTCCCGCGCTGCGCTCGTGGGGTTGGGCGGGGTAGGCAACTCGCCATTGAGTACTGCTATCGGACGAGCGAGACAGCAATACAAAATGGCACAGATCTATGGGTATTCTGGATCCATGCAGAGACGCGAGCGCGCATTGAGGAGGATTTCAAAAAGGTCGCCGAAGCCGTTAAGCTACCGGGGCGAAAGCAACCAGAGGCCGACATCCCACAGCTGATAGAACAGTGACTCTGTAAAGTGGAAAATGGGCCGTGGCTCCTCGTTCTGGACAACGCGGATAACGACAGCATATTAAGTCAATCGAGGGGGACGGTGGCGGCAACGAGGATCCAGATTTGCAGGAAGGTGAAACCCAGGGGATGGAGATAGACGAAGACGAGGAGGGCTACGACTTGAGGGATCCCGAGGACGATGGCAATTCATCAGAGAATGGTTCTGTCATGTTTCAAGACGACTGGGAGGGCAATGAACGCGACATGGGCGACCATGATTTGCTCCTTGGCGCCTCTGCGAGACCCATTGCCGACTTTGCACGGAACTCACAGACTCGGCAGCCATTTGGGACCCTTGCTCAGCTGCTTTCCAGTGCACCATCTGCCGGCCAAAAGATTGACGTCTCTCAGGTCGACTTTCAGGGCTCGACCTCCAGACTCGCTTTTGGCACGTCCGCTTATTCCGAACGGACTGCAAGATAGGCGAGAAAGACACGAGGAAAGGCGCAACAGCAGATTGGAAGCCATATGACTGGCGCACAATCTCGGCCGGCCATGATTCTTTTGGCGAAGGCGATAGTCGAGATACTACCGGTAGTGGATGATCGAGGTCACAAAGTCGGCTGGACAAGCAAGTCCTATCAAGTACGCCAAGAGGATGGCCTGATGGTTCGTCCCACTCTTACTCGAGCAGCTTAGAAAGCCTGTACGGGCTTTCTCGTCGCCGGCTAGAAACTTCAGAAGTTGGCCAAGATATCGCTGTTGTGTAGAGAGTGGCGGACTATTTGGCAGATGCAATCAGTGGCTGAGAGACAGACAGCATTCGGGTGCCTTGATTGCATCTGGGCCAAGGCTTTTTGCCTTCTCGCCACCAGCGCACGAACGACAACTGATCAGAATTTGTTCGGCAACACCGCACTGGCACCAGCATGAAGCCACCCGGGCCAAATATTGCGTTATGTTCATAAAACTACCGACCCTCCCACACCAAGTCAACGGC